>JANUWF010002419.1:602083-1204166 GCA_026120185.1 Voacanga thouarsii | reverse complement strand
TTCAATTTTATACGTTTACTTTCACTGCTTGCCTGTTTCCATTTTTTGTTCTTTTGCATTTATTCTATTATACAAAAATCATTAGATATTATGTTGGAGATTACAAATTTTTCTATTTCAAATTTATAATAATTATGATTAAATTTATTCAAATGGTCGAAATCGAATTAATTGTTACTCAACTAACATAAAGTTATAGTTGTAAATTTTCAAATTTTATAAAAACCATTAATCGATTCAGAAAAGAATGGTACAATTGTTTAAAAAAATGTAATATTCAAGGGCAAAATTTTCAAAAACCCAAGAAATAATTTGCAGAATCTATTGCACTAGATAAAGGATGTGTTGCCTTTAATAAACTTTAGGGTTAATTTTTTTTATAAAAAAAATTGTACTTATATGTATTTGACAATTGGATATCTAAACTTTTAATTCTGACAATTGGGTATCCATCAATTGACAAAATTGTAAATTGGATACTTAATTGTCAAAAATTAAAAATTTGAATACATAATTATCAAATATATAAAAGTACAGAAGATTTACTAAAATTAATTCAATTTACTTTTAAATCTTATATTAAACAAGCTTGTCCTCTTACTTTTTTATTTTTAAATTTTATTTCATTTTTTATTTTCAATTTTTAAATATAATATATTTTCTTAAATATTAAATTAATTCAAAATTTCCTAACTAAACACAACAGCAATAATATATAAAACTACAAAATTTATATATATATATATATATAACTCTCTCTATATCTCTTTCATACTTCATAAAATTCTAAAAATATTTAATAATTCAAATTACAACCTTTTCCATTTTTGAAGTCTCAAAGGAGTGTGAAAATATATAAGAACTCTTGAATGGAAATAGAAAAGAGATGGAATTCTAGTTCGTTTAGATTCAGTAATTGGTTCTAATTTGAATTACAAAATATTTTAATCGAACTATTAAATAATTTTAAAAATTTTACAAAGTATGAAAGAGATATATAGAGATTTTTTTTTTTAATATATGATAGATATATGAATTTTATAGTTTTATATATTATTTTTGTTGTGTTTAGTTAGAAATTTTTGGATTAGTTTGATATTTAAGAAAGTATGATTGTATCTAAAAATTGAAAATAAAAAAATAAAATTTTAAAAATAAAAAAGTAAGTGGATAATCTTGTTTAATGTAAAATTTAAAAATAATTTGAGTTAATTTTAGTAAATCTCCTATACTTTTATGTATTTGACAATTAAGTATCTAAATTTTTAATTTTAACAATTTAGGGCTTTGTCAATTGTAAAGTATCCAACTGTCAAAATTAAAATTTTAAGCACCTAATTGTCAAACACATATAAGTACAAGGTTTTTTTTTTTAAATTAATCCTTAACTTTAAAAATAAAATCGGGCAAGAACCCTCGAGTCTCGAGAAACAAAAACCTTAAGTGTGGAGCGTGCAGCGGAGCCCCGAGCCCTTTGGGTTTCATGGGCTACCATTCTTCAGTTACTATTGTTGGGGCCACGGATGGCCTAAAACTAAATTGCTTTAGAAGTCAGCTCAAGTATCTTGGTTTAGTGGGCTGGACATGTTAAGGTCTTGGAGGAGTCAAAGTAGCCCAAGATTACAAAAGTTAAATACTCTTCTTCTAAGAGCAACTTCGAAACAGGCCCACATGTTTTCCGCGAAAAGTGAAGCCCAACTTCAACAACTCAACTGGAGCACTTCATGGCAACAATTATCTAATCGGACCATAGGACTCCTTAAACCTCGAACTAGGGCTGGGAGCGTTTATCAAATTATCATATATCCATACCATTCTTATAAATAATTTGTCTATCCACACGGAATAAAAAACCTGAGATTGAGAGGGAAAAATTATATTTAAAAAATTAAAAATAATTCTTGAAAATTTTTTAGAATGAAGAACTATAAATTTTAAATAAAAATTTTAAAATGTTTTTAATTTTATTAAGACAAGATTAATTTTAAAAGTTTTAGAGGACGACCACTACTACTCGCCTCCCTATATTTATTCTTGTCCACGTACATCGATTACTATAAGTTAAAATATATTAAAACATGTCTTGAAAAGGATAGTCGAGTTGATTAAGTAAAGAACACAATGACTAGAAGGTCACTAGTTCAATTTCCATGAAATATCTATTGATCTCCTTAATTGAGTCGATCAGTTAGGGCGTTTCACCCGATGCACACCCAAGAAGAATAGCGGATGTGGCTTTCTCCTCCGACCTACACAAATATACTAAAACATATATCATCAATTTTACTAATTTAGTAATAATCCCTCTCTTTTACATATATTAATATAAAATTGATATCGGATATTAGTATGTTTAGAACTTTTTGCTAAAAACTAATGGATTCAATAGCAAAACATCTCAAATACTCTATTGCTCATTCATTTAGGAAACATTGCTAATTTAGTCACTAAACCATTTCCATTTTCGTGATTTTGACTTTAAACAAATCTTTTTTGCTTTTTTAGTTCATAAATCTTTTTTAAAAACTGCAAAATTAGTCTTTAAAATATTCTATTAAGTTTTTTAGTCGTTAAACTTTTTTCCAAATTGTCAAATTGGTCCTAATCACCAATTCCTTGGTAGAATCTGGCTGTAATTTGTACATCATTGCATATGCTAACTTTTAGAAGGTATTTTAGCAAAATTTATTCATGACACTCCATTTCCTTTTAAGCAATTTTTTTAAAAAAAAAAAATGTCGTGAGTTTCTAAATCCCTATTTGAAATTGCTGGTCGAACTAATGCGGCAACCTGAAAAAAAAATTTACGGACTAAAAAGGTCAATTAATTGGTTTAATGATCAATTTGGAAGTTTAAAATTTAAAGTGAGAAAATTAACAAATACTTTAAGGATTAATCTGGAAGCTTGTAAAAAGAATTTATGGACTAACAATTAAAAAAAAAATTAAGGATTGGAACTCAAAAATGAAAATAATTCAAAGATTAGGCTGGCAAATATCCCCAATCATTTAACATGTTTATAGGAGTATAAATGTAGAAATTAAAGGTTTGGGATCATTTTGTAAATTATCAAAAAATTAGGAACAACTTTATAATTATGTTGAAGATCTAATTTTAACAAAGTTTTTTTTTTTTCTTCAAAACAAAGTATCTTGTTTGGAGCAATTGTAAATTGAGGGTCACATTGTCTCTGTTCGACACTTAATTTGAACAAAAAGCACATGAACCCACATGTTAGGACTAAAATTTTGAAATTTGGCAGGAATTTGAAATTTTTTCCCCTAATAAACCCTTCACAATCAAATTATTTATTCAAAAATGTTTTTTAGGAAATAAATAGAAAATCAAATGCCTAAAAATAAAAAAGTTTTAAAAAATCCTTTATCTCTTCTTCTTCCTTCGTCTCCTCCTAAACCTAGCAGTCACAACTGCCACCTCAAAGAAATATCTGACTCGGGCTTATGTGAGACCAAAAAAATACAAGAAGAAGGTATTTTCAGTATTGGTCAATTCTCAATTTTACCTTCATTACTCGTGGAAATTGCAAATGTCACGAATAGCATTTGTAGGGGATGTAAATGAGAAAAATGGTTAAATATAAAATTGAATCACAAGAAGGCGCGAGTGAAAAATGATCAATTATAATGAACAAAGTAATACCGTAAATATTTATGAGGGCTATGTGGAGATGTCTATACCATGGCCTAACTCCGCAAGAGGTTTATAAATAGTTATAATACCACAAACACCACCCCCCCCCAAAAAAAAAGGTTCATTTTCCTAAACAAAAATTCATTTGTTATAAGAAAGGGACTATATCCATATCTTTCTAGCCTAAATCCACACTCCTATCTATTAACATTTATTGATTAGACAAAAAGTGTTCTTCTCCTCTTATAATTTTAAAATCTTATTTTTATTTTTAAGTTTTAAGTAAAATTATATCTTTTGAGCAAGTATCAATCCAATCTAAGTAGATGAAACTATGAATTAATTAAATTTATATATCATATATTGAAAGTTTTATTTTTCTTTATTTTTTTCATAGTTAATAAAACTTATGAAAGTATAT
This sequence comes from Voacanga thouarsii, assembly GCA_026120185.1. NCBI lineage: Eukaryota > Viridiplantae > Streptophyta > Magnoliopsida > Gentianales > Apocynaceae > Voacanga > Voacanga thouarsii. The sequence goes on along the minus strand of JANUWF010002419.1, from coordinate 1,200,093 downwards.
AGTAAACATAATATACGGTTCTATTTGATTAAAAAACATTTATTTATTTATTTATTTTTAAAATTATATATATTATTCATAGATTAAACATTGATACTTATCAAAGATTAATATATATATATATATATATATATATATATATATATTGAGGAGACACATTAAGAAATAAAATATAATTAATAACTGTTTAACTTTTTGTTAATTTTTTATTATTAAAATAAGTAATCTATATATACAAAAATAAAATAGTAGCATAATTATTGGAACTAAAGATAAGAAAGGGCATTTTTGTCTAATTAATAAAATATTAATAGACAGGAGAATGAATTTAGGTTGAAGAGGTGTAGATTTAATCATTCTCTTATTATAATGATCAATTTAGGAGGCAGTTATTATACTCTGACTCTTTAATAATTAATTACTCCCTCTATTCCAATTTAAATATTTATTTTGACTTTATATAAAAATGAAAAAAAATTAATTATAGATAAAAGGTGGTAAAATAGATTTCATTTAAATTTAAATACAATTAAATCTATTTATTTTAGATTTAAAAAGATGGCAAACATTTATTTTTTATAATTTAGTGGTGGGATATAAATAAGTAGACATTATTTTTTACAAACTTACCCTTATTAATTAAAGAGATTAATCTTGTTAATTAAAGAGATTAGCGGTGGAATTCATGCATTAGTAGAACTCATTCCTCAAGATGTGGAAATAGACGAGTTTTCTACATTTAATATATACAAACGGATTCCAATGAAGTTCATTTGACTCCATTAAGTTTGTTGAATTTAAATGAACATTTATTTATATCTATGAATTTAGTTTTAGTAGTCTATATCTATTTTATTTATGGTTGAATTTGAATAGATGGTTATCTAAATTGCAACCCTTAATTATTGGGTAAGTGGTGGAATACATGAATTAGTTGAGTTTCTATCTTTAAAAAAAAAAATGTGAAAGTTTAGTGAGAAAATATTTTTATTTTAAAAAAGGCTGATGATATTGCCAAGCTATTCTCCCGCTACAAGAGCAATTTTTGCCCTAATGACCGTACTATCCCTCTACTTAATTTATAATTTTTTTAAATTTTCTACTGGTCGGCACTTCCTAACGCCGCGGTTATGGTAATCTTAGCATCTTTGAGGACCATTACCATATGACTCCCTCTTTGAGACAATCACTGTAGTAAACACCTTGCACCATCAAAAGAAATTATTCTCCATCTTTGAAGACAGAACATCATTTTTTCTTCTATTCTTTTTTCAGTACCCCCCAAAACTCCTAACCCTTGCCAACATCCACACCTCCACCACTGCCTTCTTCTAGTTTGCCTCTCTTGTTGATTCTAGAAATTACCCCTTTTTCTCTATCTACATTCACTCTAGTGACACCACACTATCTCGTTTTTATTTTTCTCCATTTTCTTCTTCCAATTTGAACAACACACAGCGAAACTATAATCTTTTGGTTTACATATTTGTATCAAATATTAATACTTAAAATCAAAAGGAGAGAAACTGTTGAAAGAATTGAATTTATCAGGAAGAGAAGAAAAGTATGAACTAAATAATTAAACCCATGAAAACGTAACTGTATGTAAAATTTTGCAATCCAAATGCTTGATTTTAAGGCTTTATCCCAAGTTTCATCCCAAATTTTAGGTTTTGTTCCAAGAGGAAAAAAAATTCAGTTCTTATTTCTACACAAATTAAGTTTCCTGGTGTTGTTTAATTCAAAAAGCACAGTGGACACGGGAGAACAAGGGTGGGGGACGGGGAGCACGGGGAGAAAAGAATAGAGGAAGAAATGTTTTTGTGCAAGAGGGATGAAAGACAGCAGGAATTCTGGGGAGGGAGGCAAGAGGAATTTACATGTAAATTGTTGCTGAAATTTTGTAAATTAAGGAGAGGGATCATACGGTCATTAGAGCAAAAATTGCTCTTGTAGGAGGAGAATAGCTCTGGCAATATCGCCAGCCTTTAAAAAAACATCAGTATTCATTTTCGGACATTCTAAAATAGAATTGTGAATATTTAATTTTGAATGAGAATAGTATATTATTTTATTCCCTTTATCTGCATTTGAATGTCCTATCTTAACTTAATACAAAAAATAAGTTATTTTTATTAAATAGACAGATTAGGAATAATAACGGTATAATTTACTGTTACGTTATCAATTAAAAATCTTTTCATCGTTGATTTTATTTGTATATAATATATAACTAAATTAATCTACTAAATGTGGAAAAATAAAAATATTCTTTTATATATATATATATGTGTGTATTTAGTATTAATAAATTATATCTTATGAAGTTTTTTACTCATAACAGACAAAATTGGTAAAAAAATCATATGTCGTCATTAGAAATTAGTGGTGGGATTTGAGTTAGGAAAGTAAATGGAAGATATTAATTATAAAATTAAAATAGAAAATATATTTATTTTAGAAAAAATAAATATTATTTTTTATATTTAAAAATAAAATATAAATATTTAAATTCAAATAAATTTTTGTGTTTAAAAACAGAATGGTTGTAATTGTAAGCATACCTTTTAATCTAACTTAGGCTGGTTTGGCCCGTGAAGGGGAGGGAGAGAGGAAAGAGGAGGAGGAGTGGCCCATTTTACTTTTATTAGAAAAAGTTAATGTATTTACTCTTATTCTATTTGGTTCAAGTGAAAATAGGGAAGGAATATGAGAAAAGAAGAGAGAGAATAATTAATTTAATTTATTATTTTATTTCTCATTATCTATTTTATTAAAATTTTTAATGTTGAAATTGTGATCAACATTGTCATTATTCTTCTCATTCTATTTTCTTTGTCACAATCTCTTGAGAGGGGAGAAAATACTGATGTAGAGGAAGATATATCCCCTCCTGATTTATTTCTATTTTATATTTACATCCACCTAAACGAAATAAATATCCTATTTACATCCATATTTATTTCTACAAACATAGTACAACTAAATCAACCCAAACCTAAAAGCATCACTTTCATTTAAATAGGCAAATATAAAAGTTTTTTGTTTTTTTCTCCCATTGGGATCATTATCTCAAGGTTTTAAATACACTAACGTCAAATCAAAAAGAGGAAGCTGGCAATTGGCGAGCGGAAGATATCTTAGGTTTTTGTTGTTTTCCTGCAAACCGCTCCATAATGCTTTGTTTGGATGGGAATTATATTAAGGATGTAATTGAATAGTAATTAAATTGAGATAAATTTATTTGAATATAATAAAAAATATTAAATGTGTAGAGTTAATTGAGAACTAAAGTAATGTTAAAGAAAATATGATATACTGTAAATATAGGATAGATTTCGAAAAATGAAAATATATAAAATAATATTTTTTTTTGAATTTAAATAAAAATTTGGATTGAAATAGATTTGAGAAAATTATTGACCAATTAAAGCCTGAATATGTCAAATTTGCGCGGTAGTCCAAATTATTCATTTTTATTTGACTAGTTTTGTTAAAATAAAATTTTTAGATAAAAATATGAACTAAATTAAAAACTTCCCCTCCCATAAAATTTGTTTTGTCCTAATGAGTTTCAATCTGGCCATTTTTTTGTAGTACTGTTTTCTTAACCAATTTTGAAATTCCATATTTGGGTTTTAGTTCTTGAAAATTATTCAACAAGATTTCATAATTGTATGCTTAAAATATTCCATTATACTAGATTAATGTGCTTGTAAAAACCAATTTTACTCTTTCATATTTGATTGTTAACTTTCATTTTAAGAAAACTTCTTATTTATTCTCGAGTAAATTTTTCTTTGCAACAACACGCAAAGAAATTATTCCTATAAAGGAAAAAAGTGGAGTTTTTTATTACCCAAACTGGATTTGAGTTCTTTCTTCACTTCTAATAATTTTTAAGTAATTTTCAAGTTTATTGATATGCTCAGAGTCTATCAAATTGCTGTAGAAGAAACTAGATGAGTGTTGACCTCTCATGCCACCGATGTTTAAGGATGAAGATAATAAAGTTAGGAAGAAGATTGTTATGTGTTTATTTTCTTTTTGTTATGAATTATTGGAATCTCCATTAATTAGTGGAGGCTCCACTAATTATGGATTTATATGAATTATTAGAAGATGTTTATGGATGTCCACCATTTAGTGGAGACACCATTAATTGAGATTAGTTGAAGATGATGTATGCCATGATGTATTTCACTAATTAGAGCTCTATAAATAGAGCTATTCTCTAAGCTTGTAATACACCATCATTTTGTGAAAGAAAGATTAGTGAAAGAAAGATTAGAGAAAGAATTGTGAGAGAAAGAAAGAGAGAAGTTTGAAGAGAAATTCTTGTGCAAAGAATAGTTAGAATTTTCTTAGTGTGTAGTGTGTAGATTTTATTCTAACACTACCCTAATTTTATAACACGTTATCGCACGAGTCTCTCGCCGTTATTAAAGCCGGAAGACAGGTACGCGTTTATTGATCTCGCTAAATTCGAATTTGTAACCCTTGATATTTCTGAAAAAAAATTTTATATGTCATACAAAAATGCATCTAAATGCTAAAAAAAAAAAGGAGATCCATATGTCATGTGGATAAAAATAAAAAAAAAGAGATTTGACCACCTGAAGATGGTCGTACTACCCACTGCACGGTATGAATGGTTGCACCTGAAGTTGCAAGATTGTAAAACCGTGAACTCCGTGATGTATAAAACTACATCTTAGTTAAAAATTTTACGGAGAAAAAGTTACTGATGAAGTTATATTGGAGAAGACATTCTCCATTTTTCATGTTCTACAGTAACAATATCGATAAAAAGGGTATCCAAAATTGACAGCTTTAACATGAGTTATTATTGAGAAATCATGAAGCCGTATGAACCGGCTCAACAAAGACTCCTGTAAGTGAATGTTGTTGGCTCCAGTGAGAAGCCATCGTTATAGTCGTAGTTGTGGCAAGTGGCCGTGGTTATGGTCATGGACACACTCGATATTTCCCTTATCACGTAGAAATACCGGCCACCGAAGTGGAACGAAAAGATAATAAGGGAAAAAGATATTTCCATTAATAATAAGCATCACATCTTTTATTCATAGCACTAGTGTTCATATGAACTTAATGATACATGCTTATAGTTGCTCTTTTGTAATTGAGCCGACAAATGTAAGATGAAGGTTTGTAATTGTTCTTTTTCAATATTTACATTAGAGGACGACAAACAATTAGTAATTATGGACTTCAACTCCTCTTTTTCGACATCCTCCTCCTTTTCTTTCCCTTTTGAGCCAAAGATCGAGACTAGCAGCAGAAGTAGCCGTAAAATTATCGCGAAATGAGTCTTGAGATTTTATGATCTCCTTAAGTTTATTATATTTCTTATTATATTTGGCCTTGAAACATGCTTGTCTCAATTTCTGTGTTTGGTCCTCTAACCGCGTATTAGGACTTTCTTCCACCAACTCGTTTTTCACATTCCAGACATCGCAATGGCTTCTTGTAATTTCTTCTCACCCATATGTCCTCCTTCTTCTTTATTTTGCATATCCCGTAAATCGAAGTGATATCATCGGTTATTTACTTATAAATCTTTCATAGTTTCATACTTACAAATTATAAGTATGTATGAGAGAGAACCCGAACATTCTTGATTATGGTCTCCAAGCTCACCAATTTCCCGTGAGGCCATCGACGAATTCCTAACTCCCTACATCTTTTCTTGAGACGGGTTATGCCAATATTCAGCTTCTTTGGCTGCGCTTTTGATTGGTAGGTAAAAGTACTGCGAAATTGTTTCTCTTGATAGTGTCTCGGGAGTTATTGCCCTTCTTCTCTCTCTCGCCTCTTAATCATCTTCTTCTCCCCAGGAATTTTGTCTCGCAATAATATCTTGAACTTCGATATTATGCATTTCATGAGTACTTACTCCGACTTCGTTGCCAAGACCACTCATTATTTCTCCTAGAAAAAGAAAATAATATCAGCAAAGGTAATACCATTCAAAATCCATGTTTAAATGTATAATAACCTGGAAACATATTATGGCTTTGTTCAAAATCCATTAGAGAGTAGAAAGGATCATGCACAAGCATATCCTCATTCAAAGGAATAGCATCAAGAAGAACAGTATCAAAAGCAATCTCTTGTAGGGGCAGATCAACTTGGTCCAAAGCGGTATGTTCAAAACTTCCATCGATTTACATCAAAAACAAACCAAAAGAGAGTTTAATTTCATTATCAAGCACACTAAAAACAAATGGAAGCCATCAAAGGTATCTCACCCGAAATTAGGAGGAAGTGGTTGGTTTGGAAAGGAAAATATATCAAAATCTTCTGCGTTCGAATTAGACAGAAGCGGTTGGTTTGAAAAGGAAAACATATCAAAATCTTCTGTGTTCGAATTAGGCAAAAGCGGTTGGTTTGGAAATGAAAATACATCAACATCTCGCTGCGTAAACTAAGTCAAAATTTGACCATGTCTCAAATGAATTACGAGTCTCCATATCTCGCTTTGTGATTTTTGTTTTTGATGTTTACTAATGACTCGATAACCGAGATATATATCGATACATATATATATATATATATATATCTGTATGAAGAAGAAGAAGAGGTAGATGGTAGGTAGAGGGTCGGAGGAGAAGAAAAGACAAGAGAGGAAGATGAAAAGTCGGTACCGGGAAGAGTGAAAAAAAAATAGATATTTTTCTTGGCATTTCTGCTTGTCATCATTTTCTTATATTTATTTTCTTATTCTCTTATGAAATCATTATTCCCTAAATTAAAGGGAGAACAGAAACAGTACAAGAAAGATCGTGATTGGACAACATCATTAAATTATCTTGATCCGCATACAAGCGCATGTGAACTTGAAGTTCAAAAGATAATTCATTTGTAAAGCATTGCAAATCAAATGCCAGACGCTTTTGTTGACTCTAGAAGAGTAACAAAATCGCATATGCCAGCTATAAATGCTCCTATTCGAATTGAAGTTCCAGCAGAACAAAATATTATACCTATAGCTGCTGAGCCAAAAGCATGCCGTAAGCATGGCCGACCTCTTGGTTCTAAAGATAAAAATCCTCGAAAGAAAAGAGGATTAAATGATCCGGAAGATCATATTGAAGAAAAGAATGATAAAGACCAAGAGAGAACCGATGACAAAGAACCGTAAGTTGATGAAAGTAACACCGAAATTTCTATCAATTATACCACTTACGGTAGAAGTTGGAATCGGATAGAAACCGTTATTGATGATATATTTGCATACAATGTATCTCTTGATGTTACACAGGATAATGATGATCCCGAACCAATATCGATTGATGAATGTCGGCATAGAAAAGATTGGTCGCAATGGAAAGATGCGATTCAATCGGAGTTTAATGCACCGACAAAACGTGAAGTCTTCGGACTGCAAGTCCGAATACCGTAAGGTGTAAAACCCGTTGGCTACAAATGGATATTTGTGCGAAAGCGCAATGAAAAGAGTGAAATCGTTCGATATAAAGCGCGATTAGTAGCCCAAGGTTTTTCACAAAGACCAGGTATTGACTATGATGAAACTTATTCTCCTATTGTTGATGCTATTACACTCCGATATCTTATCGGTTTGGCAAGTACATGAAAAGATAGATATGCGCCTATTAGATGTTGTCACTCGCTTACTTGTATGGAAATTTAGAAAATGATGTTTACATGAAAATCCCCGAAGGATTTCATATGCCCGAAGCATATAAACATTATCCTCGTGAAAATTACTCCATCAAGTTGCGTAAATCATTATATGGCCTGAAGCAATCTGGGCGCATGTGGTTCACACGTCTTAGTGAATATTTATTGAAAGCGGGATTTAAAAATGACCAGGTATGTCCATGCGTTTTTATTAAGAAATCGGTTCTAAATTTGTGATATTAGCTATATATGTTGATGATATTAATCTTATTGGAACTCCTGAAGAGCTCCAAGAAACAATTGATTATTTAAAAAGAGAATTCGAAATCAAGGATTTTGGTAAAACCAAATTTTGCCTTGGTTTACAAATTGAACATTTGGAGAGTGGAACATTTATTCATCAATCAACATATACAGACAAAAGTGCTAAAAAGATTTTACATGGACAAAGCACATCCATTGAGTATTCCAATGATCGTCCGATCATTAAATGTGGATAAAGATCCTTTCCGACCTCAAGAAAATGATGAAGAACTCCTAGGTCCTGAAGTACCATATCTCGAGTGCAATTGGTGCATTGATGTATCTTGCTAATAACACACGGCTCGATATTGCTTTCGTTGTCAATTTATTAGCAAGATTTAGTTCTTCACCAACACGACGACATTGGAATGGAATTAAACAAGTCATTCGATATCTCCAAGGTACAATTGATCTCGGATTATTTTATTCAAATAAAACCAGTCCAACATTGATAGGTTATGCGAGATCGTCGGTTATTTATCCGATCCACATAAAGCACGTTCTCAAACGGGCTATCTATTTACATGTGGAAATACTCGCTATATCATGGCGTTCTACGAAACAATCTATAGCAACTACTTCTTCAAATCATGCTTGAAATTATAGCCATTCATGAAGCAAGTCGAGAATGTGTATGGCTAAGATCCATGATTCATTATATCCGAGAAAGTTGTGGATTATCATCAATCAAAGGTATTCCAACTCCTCTTTATGAAGACAATGCAGCTTGCATAGTTCAATTACGAGGAGGATATATTAAAGGAGATCGGACAAAACATATTTCACCAAAATTCTTCTTTACTCATGAACTCCAGAAGAAAGGTGAAATTGATGTGCTACAAATTCGGTCATGTGATAACCGCGCAAATATTTTCACGAAGACTTTACCGACTGCAACATTTGAAAAGTTGAGATATAAAATCGGTATGCGTCGGTTTAAAGATTTAAAGGAATCATCTCATCAGGGGGAGTAATAAATGGACATATAGAATAGTGTACTCTTTTTCCTTCACTAGATTTTTTTTCCCACTGAGTTTTTATCTAGTAAGGTTTTAACGAGGCATATTCTTTATGTATGGATGGACATCCAAGGGGAGTGTTATGAATTATTGGAATCTCCATTAATTAGTGGAGGCTCCACTAATTATGGATTTATATGAATTATTAGAAGATGTTTATGGATGTCCACCATTTAGTGGAGACACCATTAATTGAGATTAGTTGAAGATGATGTATGCCATGATGTATTTCACTAATTAGAGCTCTATAAATAGAGCTATTCTCTAAGCTTGTAATACACCATCATTTTGTGAAAGAAAGATTAGTGAAAGAAAGATTAGAGAAAGAATTGTGAGAGAAAGAAAGAGAGAAGTTTGAAGAGAAATTCTTGTGCAAAGAATAGTTAGAATTTTCTTAGTGTGTAGTGTGTAGATTTTATTCTAACACTACCCTAATTTTATAACACTTTTTTATTTCTTGTACTTTATTCACTTAAGATTTGGGGTGTTATATCTTTTTTTTTCGGTTATTGTGAATTTAGTTATTGTATGCACAACTTATATTTATTATGAACGAATAAATTTACTTATTAAAAAAAAAGAAAAAAAATGGAGATCCATAAAGTCTTTATTATTAATATTCTACGTATTAAGGATCATAGACGGATTTAGGCAAAAATTTTTAAAAATTTATTTGAATTTTTATATTTTGCCTCTCCCCAAAAACTTTTCAAAAATTTTAATAGCTTTTCATTTTGTGTAACTTTGCCCTCCCAACCTCTATTTTTTAGTTCCGTCTTTGTTAAGAATCAAATTCAAAAACTATTATATAGTAACAATATAATCTTATTATTCAAACCCTATTACAAAGATTAGAGTAGTATTCAAACTCATAATCTAATAAATAATGTTTATAATTACTGAATTATCAATTTGTTAGGCGCTTTTGAATTCACATAGCCACTCGTTAAATGTGTTCAAAATATATATAATGTCATTTGGTGGCTTGTGATACGCTATCTAATTGAGCACAGTGTAATTTATAAAATTACACAATAATTTATTTATATTAATTATAATTAAATATATAATTATTACAAAATTATACATATATTTTAAATAAACCAATCCTTTCAAATTCAATTTTTACCAGTAAATAATTCGGCGCATGCTGCAACCTGCAATCGGGCTTTTCCAATGGTAGACTAACACTCTAAAACTAGTGAAGAGAAGGAAAGGAAGACTAGAACCCATTTGTTCACCGCAGGGAAGGGACTGCAACAGGGGTACACCGGAGAATCGCTACCTATGCTCACAAGGTATTTTTTTTTATCTCAACAAGGGTCTATATACACATAATATAATATTCACACATGCTCATGTGGGGGAAGTTTTATGTATTATTGGTATTTCTCGGATTAGATGGGACTGGGAGTAATAAATAAAAGGATTCTGACTTCTGAGGGTGCTATATCAAACATGCTTTATACTAAAAAAAATTATACAAAAAAAAAAAAGTTTTCGTATAGTATATCTAATGGAATATTCTTGTGTATTGTGAAGCCCTGTTGAATTTTTAGTGTATTTTTGCTGTTAAATTCCTTTTGAAGTTACTGCTTTTGATTATACGGTGCAATTTCAATTTTTTGAGTGATTGGCTTCAAGGTTTTGGTTGAATTCTGTGCGGGATATCTAAAAGGATATTCTTGTCTGCCTCTTTGCTTTTTTTAGTGCATTAATCGCTTTCGAATTCTAATACATCTGATTGAAGATGTTCATTTCATAGTTCAGCTGTGGAATGGTTGAAAAGGATAAGTCTTGGGTTGTGGTGTTTACTGTTGGAGGGGCCCGTGTCGGAGATGGGTAATTTCTGTGGATGGTGACCTCTGTTAATTTTGGAGTACTAATCTGGGGTGGAGAAGAGACATTGATAATATTTCGTTTGATTCAGCAAATGGGTTATTAGGAAGAAAAGCATACGTACTTGCAAGATTTTGGGAATGATGAAAGGTTTTATGGATCTATTAACCAGCAAACATCCAAAGAAGAAATGCTACTGTATAAAGGGCTGAAAAAGCATGGCAATCCGGGCTTCAGAATTTCGAAGATCTAAAACCAATGTTTCACTATTCCTCAGTAGCAAGGGAAGAAGTTATTTTATTCAAGAATACATTAATTTGTAACAAAGAGTTGCCAACTGAGGGGTGGGTTTAAATGGGATCTTATGATTTCTGTGGATGGTGTGATCTCTGTTAATTTTGGAGTACTAATCTGGGGTGGAGAAGAGACATTGATAATATCTCGTTTGATTCAGCAAATGGGTTATTACGAAGAAAAGCATACGTACTTGCAAGATTTGGGGAATGATGAAAGGTTTTATGGATCTATTAACCAGCAAAACATCCAAAGAAGAAATGCTACTGTATAAATGGCTGAAAAAGCATGGCAATCCGGGCTTCAGAATTTCGAAGATCTAAAACCAATGTTTCACTATTCCTCAATAGCAAGGGAAGAAGTTATTTTATTCAAGAATACATTAATTTGTAACAAAGAGTTGCCAACTGAGGGTTGGGTTTAAATGGGATCTTATGATTTCGATGCTTGTATATTTCAATATGATCTGATTTGCCTGGTGAAATTTGCATTCTACAGCCGACAGTGCACAGGTTTGGAACTATGAACGAACAAATCCAAGTACTGATGCATACTCTTTTAACTTTCAGGTCAATATGAAGTCATGTCGGTTGTTTACTAGCCTTTTATATATAGCATTTTGTTAGATGCTCAATACGACCGACAAAGAAGAGTAGTGGGGGCATCTTTCATTGTCAATGTTTTCACTGCCCTGTAACTAATCTTTGGCTTTAACTAAGACATGGGCAGTCCGTATTTGGTTAGTTTTCCAATCAATGTCAGCAATGATTGCGCACAATCTACATATTTTTGCTTGCATTACTGTAAAGTTTGAATTAGATTGCTCAACTTGATGAGGATAAAATGCTCGTCATTTTTCAGTTATTCTATGAATTACTTGCTGTTACAGTAAACTAAATTTAAATTTGTATTGTTATTGGGAAGGAAATCGTTGATCTGGTATCATTGGGAAATCATGATAAATAGCTTTTTAAGCTTATAACTGCATCTATATTTTACATCATAATCCATCTATGATATGTCAATTATGAAGCTTAATGTAAGCTCTTAGCAACTGTAGGCTCAATAGCTATCATTAAAGTGACATGTGAGAATTCTTTTCAAATTGACCTGTGCATTTGCTGTGAAAGAAGCCATTTATACATTTAAGAAGAAATTAGTTATTTCTGGACTGCAGCAACTGAAATTTTAAGCTGGAGGACAGACACGATGGGAATTGGAAACTACAGAGGGAAGACAAGAAAAACCTAACTCTTTCATGGCATTTCAGACTAACAGGTCCAAGCTGATTATTTAGATATTTTGTTCCCTGACCTTTGCTTATTTTACTGTTTCTTCCTGTGCCTTAGTTCTGGGTCAGTCCACTTGCTGAGTACAAGCTTGTATATATTTGGACACAATTTGCATGATGTTTGTCTTAATTTCTTGTGCTGACATGTATGACCTCCCACTTTCTGTCTTCTTTTACCTCTCTTTTCGTATGTATCAAAAACTCCAATCAAGTTTCTTCCCATGTATCTGTGGACCTACCCAGAGCACAGTGAAAAAGTAATATTTAATTCGTCAAGGAGTTCTTCCCTTGTGCTTTTCCTTTTTTAATGCTTAAATTGATATATGTAGTACTTTAGAAGCTCTACTGATGCAATATTTTTTATAGCATCATATTGAAGCAAGGTATCAGAATCTTGCAACAGAAGGAAAGGAATGTGAAACACCAAAAATTTTGGGGTTTTGAAACTCAGTGTTCGGTCATAATGTACTTAAGAGGTGTATATCAACTTAGAATAAAGTGACAGTAGTGCTTTTCTATGCAACTTGCAGAAAGGTGCTTCTTTTAAAAAGAAAAGAGTGGGGCAGTTTTGTCATTTATTGAAAAGGCTTGCTGGAGTGGTCATGTTGCTGATGTTGTCTTAAATTCTTTGGTTAGTGGGCGGGACCAAAAGTAATAAGTGCAAGTGATGTAGGTCAGCACTAGATTTTTCATGACTGTCCCAGCAGCAATGGCGATTTTCATATAGCCAATAGCAAACAGCACTGGGAATTAGGAAGAAAGAATAGGTCGTGGAACCAACAATTACTGTTAGAAAGAATGGATGCACTGACTTTTGGTTATTAACTGATTTCTCTTCCTTGAAATTGAGTTTCAGATTATAAATATGAGTAACCAAAAGAACTAGATGATCTCTGTTGAAGGAAGTAGCAAAAAAGCATGGCAAGAGAGGAATTGCTGGGGTTTAATCTAGGAGGTGATGTAATGAGCCATGTCCAGGATAGAATTTCCCCGGCTTGGAGGCATACAAACATTCTTGTTTGCCTCCACATTAGCATAGAGAAATGAAATAATCTCTTTTCCCTTAACGATTCAGGTAAAAAGTCTTCATGTTTTTGGTTAGGGCCTCTTCCTTCAATTGCTTTATACTATGAGTTTGTTGACTATTGCATATCTATATTCTAGTTCACTTGATTAGAGGAGAGATTCTGTCTTGAATGCATTTTTTAGGAAATTTTGGATTAGAATGTCACTAATTTATGCTCAGGAAGAATCTTAGAGATCATAGAGATCTTAAATGTGATCTTATTGTATCAAACAAGAAACTCCGTGTTGAACAGGATCACTAAATGGAAATGGTCTTCTTAAACTTTTAGACCTCTTGCCCTTTTCCTATTGTGAGAATCACTTAATGTGATGGCTTCTTGTAAAGTAAAAGATACTACATCAAAAACATGTTCTTTTAGCACCACTGACCTGTTTTTCTGAATGAAAGTCATTAGATGGTTGAGAAATCAAGACAGAAATGTTCAATTATCAGCCAAAATTAATATGGACTGATGGGCCAGCTGAAAAAGGTAGAGAAAATGTACTATTATGTGGATTTGCATTTTCTTAGTTTAATAATTGACTCAACTTGGATCTTCTGCCTAGCTTTACAAAGTGAACTTAGTAAAAAGGGAGAATCATCATCAAGAGAACAAAGAGAAACTAGAAAGACTAAAGCATTAGATTCTGCTTATGCTTGAGAACTTAGGTATTTTTTTGGTTTTGGCACTCAAACTTGGTCAAATTGTTGCTTTGGGATGTTTTAGGTCATCTTGCTAGTCGGAATCTTAGGAAAAGCATTCCGGATTATATCATGTCACCTTAGAAAGTGCACAGTGACTCGGCGAATTCAAGCATAGAATTCGATGAATTGGCCTTTGTCTCAAGAAGTGCCTCAGTTTGCATGCATAGATGCGTCAAGATAAAAGGATTCCATGTTTTAAACCATATCAGTACTTCATACCTTTTGCCTCACAAATTGTGGTAGCTCATCAGAATTTTGGTTTGATTGACAGGTACAAAGGATTTTCAAGGTGAGCTACAGTTCTGAACTAATCGAAGACCATTGCCAGGTCATTTTATTACTGAATCATAGAGAACAAATAAAGGTCTAGAGACTACTGAGAAAATCCAAGGACGTCTCTAGAGAAATTCTAGTTTGAATTATTAGTCACATTCTGGACTGAACAATCATGTAAACAAGGTAGAATACTGCCTCGGTCAACATCTTCTACGGCCCTGAAGGATCCTTAGAGGAGCTTCAACTCGGTGAAGTTTTTTCCACCTTGTAAACTTTTAAGCTATATGTCCCAGTTGTAGTCATAGGCAGCTTACTTCTTGAAATGATGAAGGGAGTAAAGACCTCTGATGAGGAAGATGAACTGCCCTTGAGGTTTCAGGTTTATGATTATGAGTGAATTAGAGCGTTGCCCTTTGGTCCTTTGGGTGGTTTGATCATCCTCATCTAATGCAAGTCTTGTATCCAATTTAGCTTGTGTTCTTCAATATATTTACATCCTTACAGCTAAACCTTGTCATATCTATACCTTTGAACTTCATCTGTTCAGAGATGGTGTGCAGACTGCATCTGAAACATTGTATTGTAGTGTCCGAACTGAAGTCCATGCAAAGAAATGCCACGTGTATTTCGTCCGAGGGGCTTCTGTCCATATGAAGCATTTCCGGGGTATGGCACTACAACGTTGTTTGGAAGGTTGAATGCCATAGTAGCTCCTTGATTTGGCAGACTATATTCATGAACTGCTCTGGCCATGCCATTCATGGTTGAATGTTGTGGTGGCAGAACTTGGGTAGATTTATCTGTTGATGGATGTCTGGTATCATCCGGTGAGGGAGATTTAGTTTCTGCAAGATTTACAGTGGTGATATCGTGTATGCTCGATCTCCTTTTGTCCTTTCCACCAGACAGCTGCCTGATAAAGTACTTCTGAGCATGACTAGCGACCTGAGTTGGAGTCCTAGTGGTCACAAAATTGCGAGATATATTTCTCCAGTCTCCTTTACCATACTTTTTGAGCCCCAACAGAAATAGCCTGATGGTTCACCATCAAAGGACAGCACCATAATTAAAATGGAGTTTAAAATATCAAAAGCAATATGTTTACCTTCAAATTCCCGAAAGGAAGAAAAAAGGAGCGCACTTTGAAATGCAAGACAGAATAAGAAAAACCTCCTCAGACTTCTTATTTACTGCTATCAAACTTCAGAGCAGTGATAAAATTATGCAAGTAAAATGCACAAGGCTATATCATCTAGTTTCAGTTTTTAAAGCTGTATACAAGCATCAATAAAATCTGCTAGATTATTGCAGCCAAGCTAAACTGGAAAATGAGAAGTTCATTAAGGAGTATCTTGTGGTTGTTTGAACAGAATTACCTGTGTTCTTCTTCAGTCCATGGAACACCTTTCTTCCTTTCGTGATCAGAAGACCGTGCGGATGAGTTTCGCTTTCCTCCTGGAGCGTAGAATTGCTTCAAGCCATCGTAGCCTTGGTTTGTTACCCACTCCAACGTGAAAGAGTTGCTTCCATACCCAGGTATTGGTATTAACCCGGCCTCTATATCACTAACATCTTCGACCAATTCCTTATATTGCTTGATCACATCAGTCACTGTTTTTCCTGGGATCATAGCTGCTACATTGTACCATCGATCGGGAGTATCCTTGTCGAACAAGGTAAGCGCGTTCTCGAACCTTTTGTTCTCTTCTGGAGTCCACTTTGTTCCTTTGGTTTCATCAAACAGCCAGCTGGAATTCCCGAGATAGGAAGCAGGAGAAAGAATTTCCATTCCTCTGTTCATTGCTTCTAATTCATCAGATTTTGGAATTGGGGAACACCGCAGAAGCTGGAGAAGGAAGAATTAACCCTCTCTCTGGGAGGAAAGAAGGAGAACCCAGAGAGGAAATGCTGGGAAGTGGTCGTTTCTATGAGCAAATAGGCATTAAATCAAGAAACATCTCAAGGGAATCTGAATACCTTTTTTAACACAAGTATATGAGGTGAGGAATCTAGAAAAGAGACCCCAACTTTCCAAAACCCAAGGAAAATTCAAGAAACTGTGGAAAAAGTAGATCTTGTTATTGAATGATAGACTTCAGAGCTCTTTATCAGATCCAAAGTCGAACAGGCTCTTGCAAGTTGGAAGAAAACAGCCCTTTTAACCACCAAAGCAAAGGGGTTGAAACTTGAAACTCAGCAAATAAGAAAATATAGGAAACCTATGAAAAAAGTGGAAAAAGGTAAAGCTCCCCCTATGCTCTATAGAACTGCAATTTGGACGTTGATAACAAAAGGTCTGCTGAAAAATGAAAGCCGCATTCAGCAAAACTACTAAAAAAAAATCCAAAAAGCAAGGAAATGAAAATCCCTCTAGTTGGAGCAGTATAAAGTGAAAAGGCTTTCATCTTTCTTCTTCAAGAATATGCAGAGAAATTAATCTCAGAAGAAAACTTTCCAGGACAAGTCAAGAAGAGAACTAGAACCAAGTTAGCAGAGGCTTATGATGGTGAGTCTATTTCTGCCAGTAATTTGTACTTGTGTTCTTGAGAAGAAGGGATCTCAAAAGCTGAAAAAACACTACAACCATAATAATATGAGTTGAGAGTCGGAGAGATCTAGGGGTGTCGGGGAGTGATTGGCTGGACTGGTGCTCGTGGGGACTGCTGCCTGGAGGAAAAAATTAAAAATCTTCATCAGTGGCCAGAGAAGGAAAGGTGCTGGCCAATCAAAAGCCAAAAAGGACAATCTGTCATTGCTGAAGTGGATGCATAGTGGGCAATTTTTGTGATTGAAACGAATAATACGATGGGGTAGTTTGCTTTGGCAATGGCGGTGCTGTTGACATTTTCTGTTCAACATTTAGCAGACTTCTTCATTATTAATTCATTGGTTTGGTAAGGCTCAAACACATTGTTCTCTTTTTTGAGTTATGCAAATCCCTTCTTCCTCTTGTTCTCTAATAGAAGGTAGGGTATATAGTTTTAAGAGTTTTTCTCATCGTGAAATATGTATAATTACTAATTCAAAGTTGAGCTAACTAGTTGATAATTAGAGCTTGAGCGTAAACTAGAGCCCAATAAGCATACAAAATGTCAGTTGACCTCATAATAAAATGATAAGCATGGATCAGGGAAAGTTAGGTGCCCTGTTGAAGTAGTCATCTTTTTCTGCCATGCTTTGATGTCTTTCAATGCTTCTCATTGCATGATTGTCAAAACTATGATGATATTGACGAATTAGAGCCCTGATTTTTGTAGAGGCGGCAATTCCACAAACTCATCTTGATAATATTGACCATCTCTGGTAATTCCCAGCAGTAAATTCATTTCATAAATGATCAGCTTGAGCAGTTGAGAATGCTTGAAAAATTCATGGGAATCAGGTTCTATTTCTTTCTTTAATAGGTCATTCTCATTGGGGTCAATTATGGTGACAACATATACTGCCTCCAGCGTTGTCTAAGTGTGCCTATTTAATTAATGGTGACTACATCATAAATTGACCTGGAAAACAAGTCATTGTGAAGGGGTTCAATGTACTTATTGTACGAAATGGAGCTCAGCAGAATATATCCACACAAACGCACACTGTGATTATACATACATACGTTGCGGCACACACACAGACATATATATATTAAGCAATACTTTGGAGTTTGAACTTTGAATTGCAGTCAGTGTTCCCCTTTTGCCCCCGCTCTTCTCTGTTGATCACAGCTTGTTTCGTCTATACTCTCTGTCTGTGTTCTGATGAATATTAAAATAGACAAGGTGGAAAAATAGTTGCTTTCTGCTGCAGAAATCGCAATAAAATAACAACTGGGATGATAGCTTAATCTGTATATTTTATAATCTGGAGCTCTTACAGTTTCCAATGTCATTCCTTTCCTCCCCAGCCATCCACTCCCGGCCGGGGTCGACGGCAGATTTGCTTGGTGTACTGTTTGGCTTCTGCTTTCTTGATCGTATTTGAGTTACTATTTTATTACCACGTCCAAATAACATTGGGTTGTTAATATTACTTTTTTTCCCTTTAGACTATGGTTGAGTGGCAAGGATGATGCTAAATGAATACTATGTTTGTTTGGAGTTTGGATTCAAGTTAGATAGTTGAAAGATATAACTTTTTAATACGATTTAAGTTTTATATTTGATTTTTTTTATTTATATTAAGAATTTAAACTTATATATAATAATTTTATCTTCTTTACGTCTTAAGTTAAGTTACATCAAAAGATATTATTTATATTTTATTATTTTATTCAAAACTAACTATGTCGGTTTGTCACATGAGATATAATACATATACTAGTTAGGAATTTTTTCTTTTTTAAGTTTAAATTTTAGTAATTGGAATAGAAAAAGTATATCTAAGGCTAGCTGTGGTTGGAAATGAAAGTGACTTCTAGTGTTTATAAAAGAATTGAGAGTTTCCATAATTGGAAAGATTCTTACTTGCCAACTTTCCAAAAAAACTGCATGTGATTTGGGCAGATGAGCTCATGTGGGCACTTAGACAGCTTGCACTCCAACTAATTTACTTCTACCTTTTTATAGGGGGTTAATTTCAATTTCGCCCCTTATTAATATGTGGTTTTGCAATTAGGCCTCTCTTGAGCTAAATTGATTGATTTTGCTGAAAAATTCAAAATTCAAAATTCACAATTAAACCATTCCATCTCTTTTTTAACAGATCCAATTTGACATGATCACTTGATTTAGACAGAAAGGAATTTAATTACAAAACATGCTATTTTGAAGGATCAAATTAAAATTAATTTTTTTTTTGTGTGTGTTAGTAATCTACTTCTACTACTATTATTTAGTTATTGCATTTCTTGCAATAAGAGTGGTAGGAATTCCTTGCTAGCATATCTTTTGTGATTAAGCAAAGGTCCCATTGATGGACACATAATTGGAAGAAATTTTAATCAATTATCTCTTCATCCGGCTAATTGGACAGTATATAAATGTCCTATGTTGATTTAACGCCATTACATATTCTAATAGTAGGATTCAATAGTACTTATATCTTTAGAGATAAAAAATTAGTTGTAAAAATTTAGAAGAAAAAATATATATTTAAAAATAGTAAACATTTATTTTTAATACCTCAAAATAGAGATGGGAATATACAGATTTGGAGAGATTATTTTTTTAAAGGTAATTTGTTGTTTGTAATTAGATGAAGCTCATAAATTTCAAACTTATAGAATGGTAATGCATGGGCAACCTTTCTTGGATCTGTGGTTCAATACTAATGACATTGTTGCTGCAACATGTTCAATGAATCACCCTTGGGATCTGAAGCCCTTTGGACAGGTGTAACACAATTTGTAGCTGGTTTCAGCTATGAAAAGCAAGCTTGACCTCATGACAGAACAGAGGCCGTCCCCACCCCCAGCCCTACCCCCGCCCCTCCCGCCCAAGAAGAAAAAAACACACACACGCACACATAAATGTGTATAGATATATGTATTTATTGGAAAGGTCCTTGAGAGTGATCATTGTAGTAGCATTTATATTACTTAAATACTGTTAACAAATACATGTCCATGTCTTCATTTCCCATTGAATTCTTGACAGAGGAGGCAGTTCAGGTTTTAGTAATGGCACTGCCACTTCTCTATTATTTAGACCAACAGTTTTATTCTCCGTGTAACTTCATCGTTCAATGGTTTTTATGTGTGACAAAATCATCTCACGGCGAGACTTACGAAATTTCCATAAGTCTCATATTGTGTCTCAGCAGCAGAAAATGAGAATACCTAAAAGTGTCGTTTTCTTTCTGCTGCATAGTCTATTTCGAAGTCTTCCTCCCGTTTGATTATGGGACAATAAAGGTTTGTAGATGTTAATAATCCATCTGTTGAAAATCAAGCGAGTGTGTTCAGTGCATCTTTGTTATGGCTATGCAAAGTCAGCAAGCAACACATGGGTAGGGATGACAATTTTATTACTTAAATTGGGAGTTCGATCCGATTGAGTTAAGGATTTTCTGATTTAAACGAAGATGAGTCGATAACCGACTTTATTCTTCGGTTTGCTAATCAGAGACGAGTCGGGAACGAGAATTACACGATCTCTGCCCCTAACCCAGCCCACTTTACATATTATATATATATATATATATATATATATATATATATATTATATACATACTATATAAATTATAAGTAGATTATATATATTATATATGATTATATATATATGTAAAGGTAGATTATATATGTATATAAAATAAAATAAAATAAAAAGAAAAAAATACAAAAAAAATTATAAATTATAAATTATTAATTTTACTCTTACTAATCTAGTGATCTAATAAATACGTGAATTATTAGAAATCACCATAAAAGTTTTTTATATGATTAAAAAAATTTTAAATAAAAATATATTAGAGGCAAAAAAATTTATAATTATTTTTGGACTTAAACGAACCCTCGCTTTCCCGTTAGGCCAAGATTAGTGATTGTTTTGTTCCCGACGGATTAGAGGCGGAGATCCCCGCCTTTTCTCGTGGCAGGAATAGATTGAGAACGGAAATGCAAAGACGTATGCGGGACGAAATCGAAATTTCTAATCCTCAACCCGATCTCATTGCCATCCCTACACATGTGTCTCAATCTTTCTCCATCTGTCATTTTACCTTTTCATTCTTGAATTCTTTTATCGGATTGGCAGCTATGGGATGAGACCTGCACTGCTGTTTAATGTTTATTGGGACTGGGGTGAGGGTGGAGGGTTTGACTGGGAGAGTTAAGACCTGAACATTTCTTTTTATAAGAGGCTTTCACTTCCTAGCTAGCTAGCTTGTTGCCATCAGAGGGTGGCATCTCATTTTGTTTAGACTTTAAGTCATTGTAGTTAGAAGCTCAGTGTGTAGAAAGGCATAGGATTTGTGATTTTTCACCAATGAAGCCAAACACCTTTTATAAATGTATGTTCCACTCAGAAAAGTGCAGAATCTTTCTTAAAAATAAAAAGGGCAAAACCTGTTGTTTATTTAATCTAAAAGGCAAAACCAATCTATAAGTTTTGTGGGATAAATGGTTTCATGGCTTATTTTACTCGTTTGGATCATTAAAAGAAAAAGAAAAAGGAAAAAGTGTGAGAAGTTAAGGAAGTTATCGGTAGACTCTCTCCCATATGATTTATTTTTTAATATATATATAGTGGGGAAAACTCACTAATATAAAGAGATTTCAAAGTTTAGTGTTAAGTTAACACAATTAAAAAAAAAAAAACAAATTGAGAGAAGGCATTGATGAAATACATCTTTAATAAAGAGGATAAAAGAAAATTAACCAAACTAAAGATGTATCATAGTTTGTGGATGTTTTCTAAATTTGAAAACAAAATAACTAATATCTTTTTTAACCAAGCAATTACAAATTGTAATTCGCATATGTTTTTTTTTAATTTTTTTTTTTGGTAGCAAACATAAATTTATTCACGATAAAAATTGCCTATCCTTAAGAAGAAAATAGTTAGTAGACTTGATTTTTATAAATCTTTGTATTAAAACTTGTATTATATATTATACTTTTTAAATGATAGTATAAATTTTTAATGTATTCTACTCATAAAGATAGAGTTATATGTAAATATTTTCTCCGGATATGTGAAATATTTCAAGTAGGGTCACAAGTATGTTACAATAAACTTTACTTGAATCCATTTGATTTTTTTTTATCGACAAAATCCATGATCAAAAATCAAAATATCGTGAGCACGGATTATTTTGATTCAAGTGAATCTTATATTTATCTCATTTTTTTCTTCGATTAATAATAATTATAAATTTTCCAATATCGGTTGGTATCATTCACTTCTTATCTAACAATAATTAGGAGAGTTATTGATGCGAAATTCTTTTCCTAACTAGTGTTAAAAAGTTATGGTTAGCTAAAATCTGTGTACACTATTAGTGAAGTTAATCGACATTTGTTATATTATTATGTATTGGTGGGAATAGAGAAGATATACAATGGAGATGATACTAATTTGTTAGAAAGGGTTTAGTACTTTACTATTTTTGAATAGTTTTTTAAGGAGAATTTTGAATATATTAATTATTTAATTATGTAATTGATATATATATATATATATATATATATATATATATATAATGTGTGAAACAAAATTTGTCTATCTAAATATTATGATAATTTAAAATAAAAAAATATTGTCATAATCATATATTCAATTCGTCCTGGATCTCTTGTTTACCAATATCGGATTTTCATGGCTCTGACCAGTGTAACTGAAGGCCACGGATCATGCGGTAGAAACCTGAAGCCTACAGTTTGGAGCAAAGCCCAATATAATTGGCCTGCTGGGGCCCAAAAGGCTGGGTTGGTACAGTCCACATTGTAGGCAATAGAAAGGTTGGCATATTGGATGTGCCGAAATCAGGAGGAGGATATAAAAGTTGGGAACAGTTTAAAAGAGTAAAGGACGGCCCAAAACGAATGTTTTCTTAAGATTTTACGGACAAAAATCTCCGAAATGAAAACTTCTCTGGTCTCTGACTGTAGGTAACATTGAAAAAAAAAATTGAAATATCAAAATTTAAGAGATATGAATCAAACTCAAAACCTATTATTTATAATATGTTTGGTTAAAATAAAAATAGGGAAGAAAATAGAAGAGAATATAAATTCAAAGATAAATAAATAATTTATATTGTTTGATTAGAAATGAAAGATGAAGAAAAAATAAATTAGAAGGAAGAATTTTCTTTTTCTACGTCAGGAAAACAATCCCTCAAAATTTGAATAGATTTGACATAAATTAAGATAGCATTTATCATTTATTTCTGTTCCATCTCCAATCAAATAAAATAGAAGTAAAGATTCCCTTCCTTCCCTCCTCAGACTTTATGAAACAAAACATAGAGTAAGTAAAAATTCCTTCTAATCAAGTGAGTTAAACGTTTGTTGCCACTACGAGAGAACTTACATGAAGTCTTATAAAATTTTAAAAAAATTATAGTAGATTTAAAGTAAAATTCGATTTATATCTCTATCTTATCATATATTAAAAAAAAAACATTTAACACATGAAAACTCCTATATCCTAAGACTCTAGGAGTCTCTATGAATTTGCAGTATTGTTCGGGAACTTAAATGCAGTATTTTGCACTCATCGACTAAACAAAACTTAGAAAAACATCAATAACCGAAAAACATCTAACTGAAGTAAACAGTGAACACTGACCTAGTTAGATTCAACTAATCTGTGGCCTGCAACTAATTGCCAAACTAATTTCTATACATAGCCATCATACGTGATTGGAGATGGCATTGACTTTGTATTGGTGATCATAGCTCAAGTTAGCAATCAGCCAATAGATCCAAAATTAACCAACTTAATTAATTAATTAATCCCAACAGCAGCAAAAGACGACATGCTTTATGTGACATGCACGGAATGACTGAGAAGAAAACGTTTGCTTGCTTAAGAAATCGTGTTTCCAAAGGGTCCATCCATTCACCTAATGAACAAAAACGACATGGCAGCAAAAGTACCTTAAATTTTCACATATATAAGCTTCATTTTTCCTGTTGTAGCTCATTACAAGGAGCTGCAAAAGACATTGGAAAAAGAAAAAAAAAAAAGAAAGATTCACATTGAGAGAGAGAGAGAGAGAGGGGGGGAGAGATAGAAATGGGGTCTTCGGGAGTTCAATTGTTGTTCTTTGCTTTATTGGCAGCGTGGTTTGCTTCAACTCTTGTTGAATGCACAGTTCGGCGCTATAACTTCAATGTAAGTACTAGATTTGTTCGCGTTACAACTTCAAATTTCTCATTCCGTACAATTTTTGGTTTGCACAAATTGTATAATCCAAAATCCCATAAAAGTGGGAGGGGTTGACGCTTCAATTACTTAACTAGCCAAACTTCCTAGTTGCTTAGCAGTAATTGCTGGCTTATTGTGCAGGTGGTGATGAAAAACACTACCCGCCTGTGCTCGACGAAGCCCATTGTCACCGTCAATGGACGTTTTCCAGGACCGACTCTCTATGCTAGGGAAGACGACACAGTCCTTGTCCGGGTCGTTAACCGGGTTAAGTACAATGTCTCAATCCACTGGTAAGATCATTAGCGAACGTCCTCGAACGGTTTCCTTTGCACCACCATGGTTCATACTTCTTAAGAAGCAAGCTTAAATTAAAAATTGTTGAAATGATAAGTAGATTTGCCTTGTTTTGACTTGAAGGCATGGAGTCAGGCAGCTCAGAACAGGTTGGGCAGATGGCCCGGCATATATCACGCAGTGTCCAATCCAGCCAGGCCAAAGCTATTTGTATAACTTCACCATTACAGGGCAACGGGGTACCCTTCTTTGGCATGCACACATCTCGTGGCTCAGGGCAACTTTGCATGGTGCTCTGGTTATCTTGCCTAAGCATGGTGTGCCTTACCCGTTTCCCAAACCCAACCATGAAGTCGCGGTAGTACTAGGTGAGCTGAAAACCCATTCAATCTTGGTTTGCTTAGGAAGAATTCTTAGCTATTTTCCGATGATTATCACTGAACACCACAAGGAAATTGCAGGTGAATGGTGGAAATCAGATACAGAAGCAGTGATCAATGAAGCACTCAAATCAGGTATGGCGCCCAATGTGTCCGACGCCCATACCATCAATGGCCGTCCAGGACGGGTCCCAAGTTGCTTATCTAAAGGTAAAAAAAAAAAAATACTAATTAAGTCCATACATATACAGAATTTCAGGGAATCGGTTCTAAACTTACTTTTCCAATAATCTCTGATCACCAGGGGGGTACCAATTGAGCGTTGAGCCGGGAAAAACCTACATGCTTCGAGTTGTCAATGCTGCACTCAATGAAGAAATCTTCTTCAAGATTGCGGGACATACAATGACAGTAGTAGAAGTTGACGCAACGTATGTCAAACCTTTCAAGACCAATACCATCTTAGTTGCCCCAGGTCAAACAACCAATGTCATAGTTACAGCTGATCAATCAGCCGGCAAGTACCTGGTTGCTGCTTCCACCTTTATGGACTCCCCGATCGCAGTTGATAACGTAACTGCAACTGCCACACTACATTATGCAGGAACACTGGCTACATCACAGACCACTTTCACAAGTACACCCCCATTGAATGCGACCCCAGTTGCCAACAACTTCATAAACTCTCTCCGAAGCCTTAATTCCAAAAAATACCCAGCCAAAGTCCCATTGACTGTTGATCATTCCCTTTTCATTACAGTTGGTTTCGGAACTAACCCATGTTCAACGTGCAAAGCCACAAATGGAAGTCGTGTAGTAGCTAGTATGAATAATGTCACATTTGTGATGCCAACCACAGCTCTCCTACAAGCACATTTCTTCAACATCAAAGGAGTCTTCACCACTGATTTTCCCGGAAATCCACCTTTCGCTTTCAATTATACGGGAACCCCACCCGCAAATTTCCAGACTACGAGTGGAACCAAGGTTTATAGACTACCTTACAACTCAACAGTTCAAGTTGTTCTGCAGGACACAGGTATAATTGCCCCTGAAAATCATCCCATTCATCTCCATGGCTTCAACTTCTTCGCAGTTGGTAGGGGTCTGGGAAATTTTAATCCGGCAACAGATCCTAAGAAATTTAATCTTGTTGATCCCGTGGAGAGGAATACAATTGGAGTTCCATCTGGTGGATGGGTTGCAATAAGATTCCGTGCAGACAATCCAGGTAAAGCTATCATTTTAATGATCTAGATAGTTATCCCATTTCCATAATCTCATCTTTCCTGCCGCAATTTCTTACGCGGATTTTAATCTGTGCATCTCACAGGTGTCTGGTTTATGCATTGCCATTTGGAGGTGCATACAACATGGGGATTGAAAATGGCGTTCTTGGTTGACAATGGGAAAGGGCCTAACGAATCTCTTCTGCCTCCACCTAGTGATCTACCTAAATGTTAGCAGGCAATGTGGCCAAAAGAGTGATCAATCATCAAAGTAGGAACAGGAACGCAACATAGCGGAGCAAGCGAAGGAAATTTTTGCTGGAAAGAGTGTCTTATTTTTTTCTTGAGCGAAGGAAATTTTCGCTCAAGTGGATAGAATAATTATCTCAGAAAGATTGTACTCTATTTTTCTGAAATATACAAAATTCTTCAAATTAATATTTCTTGGCGCGCTCACACACAATACATACATACATATATAAAGTTTGATTTTTTTTATAAAGTATCAATCAAAGTATAGGCCATTCTTCATTCTAAAAATGAATTCTTAGTATATATAATATAAATTGTAAATCATTCTATGATTCTAGAAATAACTTCTCTTTTCACTCTGTTCATTATGTTGATTATTCTTTAATCTGCATTGTAGACATAATTATCCAAACGATTCTAATTTTCTGATATGGAATCAAAACGTTGAAACTGTAAATTTAGAAAAAATAAAATAAACATCTATAATTCTTCGACAAAGGAAAAAGAAAACAAAGGTTAACAAATGAATATAACTTTAATTGAATTGGACAATGTGGTTGTTCTTTGGATCAATCCAATTTGTTTCTTCTCTCTTTTGTTTTTTTTATTTTCCTCTCTTTGGTGTTTGCGCCAAAAAGAAGATTAGAAGTGAAAAATGAGGTTGTTGAAGATGTTAGATCGATTAATTAATGGATATAATTATTAACTTCAATAATTGTGATTAGACTAAAAGTGCAGTTATGTTTTTTTAGTGGAGTGGAACGTAATTAATAAATTATTTTTATTGACAAAATAATTTATTGGAGCTTAGTCTAATTGTATCTAGTCAGGTCCCTTCGGTGGCTTCTAATTATGGGATAATAATAAATTATAATTTATTTATAATTTATATATAATTTATTAATGAAAATTGCAAGAAATAAAAAATCGTATTTTAGATGGAATAGGATAAGTGAAAATAGTTGTATTCAACTATACTTTTTTTATTCTATCAGGATTTGTATTATGAGATAGAGTCTAATTTACATATTGGAATATAACTCTATTTTAGATATACGTGTTGTTGTTCTCTGAGTTTTTCTCTCAATTTTTGTGTGAGTCCACCCTCAACAAAAAGAGAAACAAAATACGATTAGTAATTTTCTGGTCTAAGGAGATTACATTGAAGAAGACTTGGGGGTTTGGAGCATTACCAGAAGGCCAAAGACTTCAAGAATCGTATTGGTGAAGACGATATCTACAAAGGTATGATCCGTTTTCACGTATTCTCAAGGTTTAATCTGGTTGACAATAAGCATGTCGATCCTATAAACTAACAATTGGTATCAGAGTCAGGTTTTGATATGTGTTTATGTGTTAAGATTAAATCTTTTATGCATATATATAGTTGAGCGGTGTAGGAATAATGCATTTATATTCATGGTGAATGATTTGATTAATTCTGTTCAAAATAATTTTATGGCCATAGTTTTTGATTCGGTGAATATGTATAAGTATTATCGAGTCTTGTAACAAAATGGGTGGATTACGTCTCCATGTTTCCCTTTTGATTTTTCTTTTGGTTTATTTTATTTTATTTTTATATTATAAAAAAAAAGGAATGTAATCAAAACGGAGGCTGGCGGACAAAGAAGGCGAATATGAAATTGACAACTGAAGCAATGCGCAGCAGATTTCCATCACGTCTACGAATCTGCGATTGTGGGTTGGCCTTGGGCCAGCGGGCAAGCCCAGTGCTTGCTGCTGGGCTGGCCTTGGGCCAGTAGATTGGCCCATCTGCAAGCCTTATATTCTTTTAATCAAAAGAAAAAGGAAGGAAGTAGCGTTATATTCTTTTAATCAAAAGAAAAATGAAGGAAGTGACTGAGGTGGGATTTGATCCCAAGACCTCAAACTTGAAAGTGTAGCAACCAACCATTGCACCAACAACACTCTTGTGACATGAAGTCGTGCCATCAAATTAATATTGCAGAAGATTGAAGGTTGGCTATTTTGTTAGCCAATTACATTTTCAATTGTAATTTTGTAATTTTATTTTTGAGTCTAGGTTGGCCATAAAATTATTTTTATTTTATAGTTTTTACTATTTAATTTTGATTGAATTATGTATCATTCATGTTAACATGCCTATAGTTTGCATTAACGCCTCTCTAGGTACTATTTAGTTATGCATAAACAAATTAATATTTTTATTAATTTATTAAAAAAAATTTAAGTGTGAAATGGTTAATTTTAATTAACCTTTGGCCTCCCCTATAAGCCTATTAGTAAAATTGACGTTTGCTTCGTGCCATTTTAAATGGTCTCCCTATAAGATGACTACGTTTTATTGGTTACTAGATTGGGCATAAAAAATTTAATTATTATTATTTTTTTAAGTTTAATTCATTTATAATTACCCTATAGGTGATGTGATTGGATTGGAAACTTTATATTAAAAATAATAATAATAAATTTTGAATATAGGGGTTATACTTAAATTAAAGACATTATAAGAACTTCCTATAGAATATCCAAATAATGTCTACGATGGCCAAAATTTTAATATCACTAAAACTAATATTGCATTTAGATGCAAGATATACTATTTTAGTGGGATGATCCAGGCCTAACTATAAGTTATATTGTTATCTCCTATAGAGGTGCATATTACTTTGGGATTTTAGGTTGTGGATCTTGACCTAACTATAAGTTACATTGTTATCTCCTATAGAGGTACATGTTACTATAGAGTTTTAAGTTGTCATTTTTTTATAGTAATTTCTATTATTACTTAAAATATTATCATATTGATCATGCATCATACCATTTTATATTGATCATGCATCATGATATGATAAATGGCCCATATGTTTTATTTTATTTAATTTCAGAAAAATGACTTCCAACACTTTATCCCAAATTTTAACAAAGAATCAACTGGTTGGAGAAAATTTTATTGATTGGAAAAGGAACCTCATAATTGTTCTCACTGCTGAGAAGCTCAAATACGTGCTAACTGAACCGTGTCCTGCTAAGCCTACTGAACAGTCCATGCACGAACAAAAGGAGGCTTATGATAAGTGGTTGAGTTCTGATGAGATGGCTCGCTGCTACATTTTGGGATCTATCTCAAATGTGTTGCAGCAGAAACATGAGAACATGACAACCGCTGCAGACATCATGAGAAGCCTCCAGCAAATGTTTGAGTACAAGGGACGTCAGGCCCGTCAAGCAGCAATGAAGCGCATAATGAATATGCGCATGAAACCTGGAACTCCCGTGAGAGATCATATGTTAGAATTGATTGCTCAGTTTAACGTGGCAGAAGTCTTATGGGCTAAAATTAAGCCTGAGACTCAGGTTGACATGGCTCTAGAAACTCTCCCGAAGATGTTTTCACAGTTCAAAGTTAATTATAACATGAATAAGATGGAGATGTCTCTTACAGAGTTAATGAAGGAGCTTGAGAGCGTCGAGGCTACCCTAAAAGTGGGAAGTGGCAACGCTCTTGTTCTATCTCATGTTGGATCTTCCTCTTCCAAGCCTAAGGGTAAAGGAGGAAATAAGAGGAAGCATAATAAAGGGCCTAAGTAGTAGGTTAAGAAAGCAAGAGTGGATGAAAAGCTCAAAGGCAAATGTTTCCACTGCAAGCAAAATGGGCATTGGAAGTCACAGTGCCCAGATTACTTAGCTAAACGCAAGCAAGGTACTGGTGAGTTATCCTACATTGAAACTTGTTTAGTGATTGATTCTACAAATACTTGGATAGTAGATTCTGGAGCCACTAATCATGTTTGCAATTCATTGCAGGGGTTCCAAGTAACCAAACATCTCAATGAAGGAGAGCATACTCTAAGGGTTGGCACATGATCAGTGATATCTGCAAGAGCTGTTGGAGATGTTTATCTTTATTTTGATTATAAACACTTGGTTTTGAAAGATTGTTATTATGTTCCCGACATTTATCGAAATTTGATTTCGGTTTCTTTGTTATTCAAACAAAAATATTCTATTAAATTTTATAAATTTTCAGTAGAGATATTTTTGAATAACTCTTTGATATGTCGTGGAAGTTTAAATAATGATCTGTATGTTTTGAAACCAACCAACAGTTTATTATATAATACTGAAACTAATAAACGCATTAAGTTATCTCCTACTAATGAGACTCTCTTATAGCATCTTAGACTTGGTCATATTAATCTAAATAGGATTCAAAGACTTGTAAAAGAAAATCCTTTAAGTGACTTAAAGGTGGAACCTCTTCAAGTTTACGAATCTTGTTTGGAAGGTAAAATGACCAAAAGATCATTTCCTTCCAAAGGAAATAGAGCAAAGGAAGTCTTAGAATTAGTGCACTCTGACGTATGTGGACCAATTAGTGTCCAAGCTAGATGTGGGTATGAGTATTTCATTACTTTTACGGATGATTACTCAAGATATGGATATGTTTACCTAATGACTCATAAGTCTGATGCCTTAGAAAAATTCAAAGAATTTAAGGCTGAGACTGAGAAGCAGTTAGGAAAGAACATAAAGACACTTCGATCAGATCGAGGTGGAGAATATCTATCCCATGACTTTAGATCTTACTTATCAGAAAATGGGACTTTATCTCAACTAAGTGCACTTGGCACTCCTCAACAAAATGGAGTGGCAGAAAGGAGAAACAGGACCTTGTTAGACATGGTCGAACAATGCTAGACTTCTCTACACTCAGTATATCTTTTTGGGGATATACTATACAAATTGCGACATATATATTAAATATGGTTCTATCAAAGTCTATCCCTAAGACTCCATTGGAATTGTGGAATGGGCAGAAGCCTAATTTGACACACATCCGGATTTGGGGTTGTCCTGCATATGTGCTAAAGAGAAAGATGGATAAGATGGAATCACGATCAAATTTATGTTTGTTTGTTGGCTATCAAAAAGGAACAAGGGGATACTACTTCTATAGTCCTTAAGATAAGAAAATATTTGTAAGTACAAATGCAATTTTCTTAGAGGATAAGTACATAGAAGAACGAGGATCTAAGAGTAGGGTTATCTTGGAAGAAAGCAAGGGAAATAATCCTAAGTAAATGGTTACTGAAACCTACACTCAAGATTCACGTGGAGGATTCATATCTATGCAGCTTAACATGCCAGATTCCAGTGGGAGAGAAATAGATATTACACCTTCTATACCCACTGTCTCTTCGGCACATAGAGTGGAAGAACCTCCCGCCCTTATTCAAAATCCAGTCATTAAGGAATCAGCAGATCTAGTTCCAGTCAACGAGAAAGAGGAAAGTCTAATTGTCCAAGATCCTCCGCAGCTTAGACGTAGTGGGAGAGTCATTCGACGTCCCTCTAGATACTTACTCTATGGAGAAGCTTTTCAAGCGGTCTCTTTTGAGGAAGAAGAGGATCCCACCACGTATAAAGAAGCTGTAGAGGATATAGACGCAGACCATTAGAAGAGTGCAATGGATTCAGAAATGAAATCCATGTACACTAACTCCGTCTGGGAACTTGTGGACCTACCTAATGGGGTAAAACCTATTGGGTGCAAATGGGTCTACAAAAGAAAGAGAGGAGTACACGGGAAAGTGGAAACTTTCAAAGCTAGATTGGTTGCTAAGGGTTATACCCAACGAGAAGGTATTGACTATGAGGAAATCTTCTCGCCTGTGGCCATGCTAAAATCTATAAGAATCCTCTTATCCATTGCAGCTCACTTAGACTATGAAGTATGGCAAATGGACGTCAAGATAGCTTTCTTTAATGGAAATCTTGACGAATGTATCTACATGGTACAGCCAGATGGTTTTATCCAAGAAGGTCAAGAACAAAAAGTTTGTAAGCTGAATAGTTCCATATATGGGCTTAAACAAGCGTCTAGATATTGGAATATCAGATTTGATCAAGCCATTAAAACTTATGGTTTTGATCAGCATCCTGATGAACCTTGTGTCTATAAGAGAATTATAGATGATAAGGTAATTTATCTCATACTGTATGTTGATGACATTCTTCTCATTGGAAATGATGTAAGAACATTAACATTGGTGAAAAGTTGGTTGGGTAAACAGTTTGATATGAAGGACTTGGGAGAAGAAAGATATGTTCTGGGCATTCAGATCCTTCGGGATAGAAAGAACAAACAGATAACTTTATCCCAAGCTTCATATATTGACAAAATACTGACGAGATTTTCTATGCAAAATTCCAAGAAAGGTCAATTGCCTTTCAGACATGAAATTCAGTTATCTCAGAAGCATGGTCCTAAAACTCCTAATGAGGTTGAGTACATGAAACGAGTTCCTTATGCATTAGCTGTAGGAAGTCTCATGTATGCTATGCTTTGTACTCGTCCAGACATTTGTCATGCTGTTAGGATGGTCAGTAGATATCAGTCAAATCCAAGACCAGAACATTGGACAACAGTCAAGCATATATTCAAGTATCTCAGCAGAACTCGAGGATATATGCTAGTTTACTCAGCTCCAGAGTTGGTACCTATAGGTTACACTGATTCTGATTTTCAAGCTGATAGAGATCTTCGCAAGTCCACCTCGGGCTCTATTTTCACCTTAGGTGGTGGTGCAGTTGTGTGGAGAAGTATCAGACAATCTTGTATTGCTGACTCTACAATGGAAGCTGAATATGTGGCAGCTTGTGAAGCAGCTAAAGATGCAGTATGGTTGAAGAAGTTCTTGATAGAACTTGAAGTGGTTCATTTTGCATCTCAAGCCATTAGTTTATACTGTGACAACAGTGGTGTAGTGGCAAATGCAAAAGAACCACGCAGCCATTAGCGTGGTAAACACATTGAACGTAAATATCACCTACTTAGGGAGATTGTTCAACGTGGAGATGTAGAAGTGTGCAAGATTTCTTCTATTGAAAATCTTGCTAATCCTTTTACTAAAAGTTTACCTGTAACTGTTTTTGGAAGTCATATAGAAAGTATGGGTATTTCTGACATGTCCTATTTACTCTAGGACAAGTGGGAGGATTTTTGTTAGATATGCCCATCGAGTAAATACAATATTTGTATTTTTGAAATTAAATAAAGTATATCTTTATATATTTATATGTATGAATTTTGTATAAGCCTGTTTTGTCCACGAATTATTTAGATATTATAAATCAAGTGTCTATTTGTTAAACATAGAAAGACTTGATTTATAATTTAATTCGAAATAAATTATCCGCGATCTAAAATAAAAGGCAATTTATTTTGGAAGATCGTCTTAATTTTATTGAAGTCTGTCTTTGACTTTGGTAATAAAATTAAGCATATATTTTGATATATTGATGGACCATCAATATTTATTTGTGGAATAGACCATACAAATAAAATATTAAAAGATTGCCGTACATAATACCTTAATCCTGAGCAAATAATTATTTATATTTACTAACTTGAAGTTCTTTGAGTTGTCAAAGAGTGAGATTAACTTAATAATCAATATCTCGGCATCTTGGGAATTAAAGTGAAATAAATATGAAATAATTGTTATGCAATATGGAATCCGTCACTTTTAATAAGCAAGATCATTTCCTCATGAGTTCTTCTAAGGGACAGTTAAATCTGAACTCAGTAATTCAATAGCGTCTATTGAATTCATTTTGTAAGTGTGACATGATCACATGGTACTGTCAAATTGAAGATGAAAATTGAGGATTTGAATGAGGGGCACTGTGGTCATACTGCCTCATTCAAAGTATTATATTGATCGACGGGGGTAATTTGTTGGATCGATCAATTAATAGATATAATTATTGACTCCAGTAATTGTGATTAGACTAAGAATGCAGTTACGTTCTTTTAGTGGAGTGGAACGTAATTAATAAATTATTTTTATTGACAAAATAATTTATTGGAGCTTAGTCTAATTGTATCCGGTCAGGTCCCTTCAGTGGCTCCTAATTATGGGATTATAATAAATTATAATTTATTTATAATTTATTAATGAAAATTGCAGGAAATAAAAAATCGTATTTTAGATGGAATAGGATAAGTGGAAATAGTTGTATTTAACTATACTTTTCTTATTCTATCAGGATTTGTATTATGAGATAGAGTCCAATATACATATTGGGATATAACTCTATTTTAGATATACGTGTTGTTGTTCTCTGAGTTTTTCTCTCAGTTTTTGTGTGAGTCCACCCTCAACAAAGAGAGAAACAAAATACGATTAGTAATTTTCTGGTCCAAGGAGATTACATTGAAGAAGGCTTGGGGGTTTGGAGCATTACCAGAAGGCCAAAGATTTCAAGAATCGTATTGGTGAAGACGATATCCACAAAGGTATGATCCGTTTTCACGTATTCTCAAGGTTTAATCAGATTGACACATAAGCATGTCAATCCTATAAACTATCAGAAGAAAGATAAACAATTGGAGAGACATAAAAAGGGGATTTTGACCGATTTGGATCAAAATTCAAATTAGAAACCAAACGAGGGATGAAATTGGAGGTGTCAGCTGATTGGGAGTATTTCGCATTCACGGAATGCGAGGTTTCCAGCATAGTCATTTCCAACCGAGGTCAGAAAGTCATTTGTACATCGCAAATTGGATTTGCGAGATAGAGGGTTCGAATCTAAGAGAAATTCTAGAGAATGTTTGCTATCCTGAAAATTTTTTATCTTTTCTGAATGATAAGGAGAGAAAAAAAATTAGGTCAAAAGAAAATGCCATTTTGGAGTTTAATCAACACTTTGCTTGTGTAGGTGGAGATCTGGTATTTTCTGAATCCTTTTGTAAGGAATTACAAAAGAAATTCTTTTAACAAAGATGTGAAGTAGGAAGGATTGGTCGACGAAATATGAACCGAAGGCTGAACCTTGATATACCCCAAAACAATACATTTTTGTTACTACGAGATATATTGGCAGCCACCGATCAGTTGATTGGGCCTAAATTTGGAATGGGTACACTTGACAATATGAATCATTTGAAAAATGACAATATGAATCATTTGAAAAATAAACGTGATGCACCTCGCAACTGTGATTTGCGAGGCGCTTTATTTATTTATTTTTTTGTAATTTTTTTTCTCTATTACTTTTTTACACAACCAAATATGTTTAATTTTTTTGCAATTTTTTTTCTATTGTAAAAGAAATTAATATTTTTAAATAATAAATAATAATTAATAATTTAAATTTAATCATTACAAATAATATACATATTTTGACTATAATTAATTTTATTATATGTACATATTTTGACTATAATTAATTTTATTTATATGTACATATTTTGAAATAAATTTTTATTTATATTTTAATATATAATATATAATTATTTATTAAAAAATTATAAAATTTAAAATTCTCAACTATCTAAATATACTAAAAATGTCTTCTTCTTTTTTTTTTTTATTGGAAGCATTTTATCATTTTTTGTGACTTCTTCCTCTCATTTCTTTTCTATTGAATTTAAAGTCTCTACTATAATCATCCATTCATTTTATTTGTTTGGTAATTTTTTTTCTCTATTGTAAAAGGAAATAATATTTTTAAATAACACAAAACATATAAAGACCTATATAAATAAATTTAAATAATTAATAATTAAAATTTGATCATAACAAGTAATATCTGTATTTTTACTATAGTTAATTTTATTTGTATTGAATTTTGAAATAAATTTTTATTTACAGTTTAATTTATAATATTTAATTATTCATTAAAAAATTATATAAATGTAAATAAAATTTTATTTATTTTAAAATAAATAAATACAGATATTCGTTAAAATTTAAATTGCACCTCGCAATTTTATTATTTAATTTGCTAGGTGCATTTATTTATTTTTTTTGTAATTTTTTTCTCCATTACTATTTTACACAACAAAATATGTTTAATTTTTTTTGCAACTTCTTTTTTTCTATTGTAAAAGAAATTAATATTTTTAAATAATAATTAATAATTTAAATTGAATCATTACAAGTAATATACATATTTTTACTATAATTAATTTTATTTATATGTACATATTTTGAAATAAATTTTTATTTGTAATTTAATTTATAATATTTAATTATTCATTAAAAAATTAAAAAATTTTAAATTCTCAACTATCTAAATATACTAAAAATGTCTTCTTTTTTTTTTTTTTATATTGGAAGCATTTTATCATTTTTTTGTGACTTCTTCCTCTCATTTCTTTTCTATTGAATTTAAAGTCTCTACTATAATCATCCGTTCATTTTATTTTTTTTCGTAATTTTTTTTCTCTATTGTAAAAGGAAATAACACTTTTAAAATAACATAAAATATATAAAGACCTATATAAATAAATTTAAATAATTAATAATTAAATTTTATTAATTTAAATTTGATATTAACATGTAATATACGTATTCTATTGTTACTACAGTTAATTTTATTTGTATTGGATTTTCAAATAAATTTGTATTTTTAATTTAAGTTTAATTTATAATATTTAATTATTGAAAAAAATTATAAAAATATAAATTCTCAATTATCTAAATACACTAAAATTATAGTGTCAACTATTTAAATAATATTTAAATTTAAATATCAATTATCTAAATTTTATAATTCCCTTACATTTCATAATTCAAATAATTTATAAATTAACTGAATTCGGATAATGTGTGAAATATTAAAGTTCTAAAAAAATCATTTAAAAAAAAATTACAATCTCAATATTTGTCTTTAAAGTTCTATTATTATTATTTTTGTCTTAAAAATGGCCAAACTAAATTGAACTCTAAAACGTGATACAAATAATAAAATTTATTACACATGAAATAATCTAAAAAAAAGGATGAAAGCTAGTCCCATAATGAAATCATCGACGGTTCCTTGGAAGTTGAACTCGTCTCTGAGGTTGTTGTTGTTGTTTTTCGGGTGGTTCTTCCGGTTGTATTGTACCTTGCTCGTAACGATGAGATAGATCGGGAATATCTATAAAATATCTGTGCCGTATCTGAGAC
Organism: Voacanga thouarsii; assembly: GCA_026120185.1. Taxonomy (NCBI): domain Eukaryota; kingdom Viridiplantae; phylum Streptophyta; class Magnoliopsida; order Gentianales; family Apocynaceae; genus Voacanga; species Voacanga thouarsii. Next base: position 1,162,722 of record JANUWF010002419.1, on the reverse strand, counting down.
TGTCCAGAAGAAGGGCCGACATCAAAATCATTAGCTGAAGATAAGCATCTAGTATAAAAAACTAGGTGCTATGGAGTAATAAAATCAGCTTGCCTATCTTCAACTTCTGTAGGATCACCTTATTCATAATCGTGTACTGGTGATAGTGATCCTGCATAGGAATATTAGGTACAGCACGTCTGCGTGCCCGTCTACCCCCTTTCCGCACCGGGGGAACTCCGCGATTGACTTCTTGCGGGATCGGATGTATCAGTTGAGTAGTGTAGCTTCGTCTAGCTGGCTCATATGGTGGGTAGTTCAAACGACTTGCCTCACCAGTGGTAGTCAACGAACGCGTAGCGAGATCCGTTATTGATGCAAACACTTGTCTGCTCGCAGCATCTGCAAATTATTTGAGTGTAAATTATATATTTTATAATATTATGTAAGAAAATTTACATACCAATACTTCTGTCACCTCACCGCTCAATTGGTAACCCGAATGATTATGTTGCGTTATAATCGGATTACCAATCAGTCACCTAATATGAGTCCAATACCATGCTGCATAGTCAGGCGAGATTATATTCTGACCGTAACTATGCTGTCTAAGAAGAACTGTTGAATGCCTATTAATCCAGTTCGCGAGATGTATTGAATTTATCTCGGGCCACCCTGCACCGGTAGTTCTCATGTCACGGGCATGCAAATTATCACCGGTGTCAACTGCAGCAGGTATTGTCTGCACAAATCCAAACTGTCGCATGACTCTATTTGGACGATGCACTTCTATTATTTCCCAACAAATTAAGGATGTGATAGATGCTCAAATGTGTCATTTATGAGTGCAATACAGGGGTAAGGTAGCCAACATGTGCTCATCATAAGGCTGCCAGATAAACTGTATAAAGATAAATTGTCAATACCAATAATAAATAACGAATTTAAAATCAGAGTTGAAAGTAAATTGGTTGAAGTAAGACTTACATGGTCATGTTGTATTCTATCTAATTGATCTTTATAGATAAGAAGCACATGTGTCGAGGTGCGTGCAAGTTCTAACGGTCCCTCTCATGTTGATCCTCTCGGGGCCTGGGGATCAACATCCTCAACGGGACGAACTCTGCTCGGTCTGATAGTAGGGATACGCTCCCAAGTCTACAACTATTTCAACATGAACAAACAATTCTTAAAAAAAATATTATATTTATTATTAATTTATAATATAATAAGTTTTTTTAAAAATGTGCGTTCTATACCTGAACCAACAATAATGGGTCACTGATAGTGTGCGCTCTGTAGGATGTAGTGTTGCATAGACAACAGTACAAATGAGCCAATGCTGCACTTCTCCAACTAAGGATGCCAGATACCTCTAAATCACAAATGTGTTTTAGAAAGTGCAGATGTACTCTGTTGCCGGACTTATCCAAGAATAGAAAGCCTCCGATGAGCTGCATAATACGTCACTGTGTATACTGCCCTATCATCTCTGGCGTCGCATCTGCAGATAGTGGCTGACTCAATGCTCTCTTGAGTAAAATGATCTACAATATATATCCGTCAAGCTCTGTCAGAGTCGGTCGAAATCCTAGAAGCTCGTCACACATGTTAATCAACTCTACAGATGAATGTACGAAACGACTAGTATAGATAGGATCACCGTCTACACATAATCCAAAGAGAACCTCTATGTCCTGTAAAGTGATAGTAGCCTCTCCAACTGTAAAGTGAAACGTATGCGTCTCCTGACGCCATCTTTCCACTAATGCTGTTATCAGTGGATGGTCAATCGTCATGTAACATAAACGACATAGTCCACCAAAATCGGCAATATCTATGAGCTGCTCAATACGATGATCGAATGGTTGAGCTTCCCAAAACATGTTATCATTCCGCTTTGCATTTAAAACGTCATTGTATAACTGTCCTACCCAAATATGTGACGACTTATGTTTGTGTTGCAATCTCAATAGGTTTGATATAATAGGACTTGGATCCACTCCGTGTGAAGTAGGCTCGTACATTCTATCTTAATTAATAGAACCGATTTAGAGAAATTAAAAATAAATACAATATATAGCCAACATCAAATTAAGTACAAAAAAATAAATACAAAAGTAAACACAAATAATTTAAATCACGATATATAACAAATATTAAAAATTAAGGTTACAAATAAGCAATGTATCTAAACAAATTTAGCTATCTAAATATAAAATTTAAATAGATGTCGCATTCATTGTACAGTACCAAGAGTGCAATTTCTTCTATTGTATCCGCTGCGATGACAGGCACCGCAACAAGGTGGTGAATCAGAATTACGTTCGTCCATCTCATTTCGAATACGCGACGTTCACAATCTACCCCTGTGACGATTCTTGAAATGGTGAGCAAACGGGGCCAAGCTAAAGCTAGGATTGCGCCAATAATCCTCGTGTAGAATGGACCTGAACTGTGCTGTATAAGTCATTTTATAGGATAGTGTCGTATTTTTTTATGACACTAAATCTCCAGGATTCAGTTGCTGACATGTTGCAAACGCGTGCGAACAAGGTATTCTATAAATTTTTCATTTGCAACAGTTGCACTTTCTGGCCCCAATATTAACTTCGTACGAGTTATTTCCCTTTCCATACTCACGATATGGTGACACAATATTAAAAATCGCACGATCACGATTAAAAGTCAGTACACGACATGTTCTTCATTTCATTTCGTTCTTTACAAATTTGCCTCATATCTTAGAAGGAAAGTGATATCGCCCATGATTAGTCTCTTGTCTATGGTAATTGAAATATTTGATTTTTTTTTTGAATAAATACTCTACAATCACTTTGATGGGTAGGGCACGTATGCCTTTTACAATACTGTTGAAAGATTCTGCCAGATTGGTTGTCATGTTACCACACCGATGCCCACCGTCATAAGCAAGCATCCATTGCTCTTTTGGAATCAAATCCAACCATGCCTTTGCTTGGGGGGGTTTAGCAAGTTAATTTCTTCCATAATCTTTAAAAATTTTTGCTTTTTGCTTTGATCCCCGGGAGCGTACATCAACTTCTTTAACTCATGCATTCTAAACTTTGAATTGAAGTTACTTCGAATATGCCTAAGATAAAATCTATGTATTGCCATTGACTCTTGCCAGAGGGGTAGTTAATGAACTGCATTTACAATCCTAATGTGTCTGTCAGATATTAAACAAACTTTTCGATCCTTTAACACATGTTCTCTTAGCAAGGTCAAAAACTACCCCCAATTGTCATTAGTTTCTTCATCAACGACTACAAATGTAAGAGGCAATATATGGTTATTGGCATCTTGACCAACCGCTATTAAAAGTTTTCCCCTGTATATACCCCTAAAAAATGTCATGTTAACGCTGACCATCGGTTTCATGTGAATAAATGCATCAATTCAGGGCTCGAACGCCCAAAAAACATATCCAAAAGTCTTAACTCCATTACTATCCATAGGCAAGAAGTGTCACGCCACAACGATACCAGGATTCGCATTTTGTAAGGCTTGCATATATCGTGGTAACTGTGTGAATGAAGATGGCCAATCCCCATAGATATCCTCAATAGCATTTCTGCGTGCGTTCCATCCTTTCCTGTATGACAGGGTGAAGTGCAAGGTGTTATGAATATGACTATTTATTTCACTGACTTTAATCTCCAGATTATTATGAATCAAATGTAATATGTGTGATGCGTTCAGACTTGGGTATAAAAATCATACAAAATTAAGCACATTCCCAATCAAATTCAAATTAAAATGTTAAAGCCAAATCACACATATGAGCAAGCGTACTCATTATTAACTAAGCATAGGGTTACAACAAGTGTCGATCCTCAACGAACAAGTAGACATTAATTACCCTTTTTTTCATTGTTTAACTGACTCAACAAAGTGAAAAACAAATAAAAAAATTTTAAAAAATAAAAATAAAAATATGTATATGTCAAGGATGTAGATTTATGTAACTCAAGCCATTGTTTAGACAAACATGATCTTAAAGAACTTAATCATTATCATAACCAATCATTCTCTTAGCACCATGAAGGATGAAAGTAGACTCACTTTGATGGTCAATCCATGAAATCACTATCTCCTAGATAAATTAGAATCACTTGGTCCATCTCAACTAATTCATCCAAAAGACGCATTAAACACAATCCTTAATTAAATTTCTTAGGTCTCGGTGAATTTAGAACATGAAATTAATCAATAAACCCTTGGTCTCGGAAGACATAAATTAATCTTTAATTACTAGTTTTTAAACAATCAACCCCCTTTGGTCCAGCAAGTCAATTGCCAACAAAATATGAAACTAATAAATCGAAACACCCATCAACCCCCTTTGGTCTAGCAAGTCAATGGATAGAATCAACTAACTAATCTCGTAATAAGCATAAGTAATTGAATATCAAGAATAATAACCAATTAATCAAAAGATCAAATAACTCGAGAAATCATGAATATCTAAAACAATGTCGAATTATAATAAAACAATTAACATATCATTGTTCAAGAAAAAGAAAACAAAGAAAAAGAAAGAACTCATAGACAAGCCTCCCTCTTCTTCCTTTGAAAACCTTCTTGTACAACCCTTCTTGAACTTTGAAGAATTCTCCTTGGACTGAGTGATTTTCTATGATGATCAATGAATTTTCCCCTTTTCCTTTGTATTTTCCATCTATTTATAGGCTTAAGAGATGTCTAAACTCGTAGGTACAAAGTTCGTGGTCGAATAGAAGTTGGAAGCTATTAAAACTCTTCAGATTTTTAAAAACGCGTAAAAAGATCGCAGCACCGCCTCGGGGACAGACCACAGCCGGTGCTGCCTTGGTCCTTCGGAGTCGGCGCCGCCTTGGTTCTGTTTCTCCACTCTTCTGTCGATTTTTCTCTGAATTGTGCACATACGTTCCAGAGTACAGCCGGCGCCGCCTCTGCTCTGCTTTGCGACGGTTTTGCTTTGTTTTACCCAAAATCCTAAAGTAATGACCAAAATACTTTTTCAAGGGTAAAATCTCAAATATGAAAGAATATGATCAGTTATTTCACAAAATGTATTACAAAAGAACCTCAAATAACTAAGCAATGTATAACCAATTTAGCTCATATCACATTCCCCCACACTTAACTCTTTGCTTGTCTTCAAGCAAAGTATCAAGAACAAGTAGGAAAAACACAAGGTTTTAATCAAATCACTCAATCAATTCCAAAACCATATCTTCAATACTTTCTTTATTCATGAACATAGAACAAATGATATTAAATCTTTCATAACCAATGCAAGACTTGTGTAGTGATAAATGACTTAGTAGAACTATTTTAATACTTTACAATATTCTCAAACCATTGGAAAGAAGTTAGTTCAAAAAGAATATGTATTCCATATGCTTACTTTTCATACACTCTCTCCACTAATCCGAGACATATCATGATTCTACTTAGATCAAGTAGGACTTTTAAGCTTGTAATGTAAGGCTAAAGGTTTGTAATGCGGCTTAGCAAACGAAGGATATAGGAACATCAAAAGTCAAAGAAGAACTGAGAGTAAGCAAGAAAAGGATAATCAAAATGAACCTATAATTCCCAACTCTTCTTGTTCTCCTATTCCACGAATCAATCAAACCATAACCTTGTATGACAACCCTTATGTATTTCAAGCAAATCCTGCATTTTTTTTTCTTTTTCTTTCACTCTTCTCATCATCAACTCTTTTCCTCACAAGATCACTCAATTTTTCCAGCAATGGTGTCAAGTGCTTTATATGAACTTACTTTTACAATTCACTCACGATCTCTTTTGTGATCTTTTCCATTCTTTTTTTTCCACTGCCTTTTCAATTCTCTTCTCTTTTGTTTTCACTGCTGCTGTTCCTTTCTTTTTTACTCACTTTTCTTTTTAGCAGCTTGTTGTTTTCTCTTTTTACTTCCTCTCTTTTCTTTTTTTCTTTTTCATCTTTTTTAGCTCACCATTCTTTTCTTTCTCAATTTTTTTCAACTTCTTCCTTCCATTCCACTTCATTTCTTTTCCTAGCTCCACTTGTAATTGATCCATGACTGAGAGTAATAAGTCATGATCTCCGTCCCTGCATTTTTTCCAACATACATATATTTTCATCCTTCAAGAGCATAAAGATTTGGAAATTATACAAACTCTTAGCACAAGGAATGGACAAAATATCGTGACGGGTTTTAAAGAAAGAAATCACCAATTTAGGCTCAAAATAGGCACTAGGGATAATATAACAATAAGTAGGCTTGAAAAGCTCAAACTATCCAAAGAAGGCCTATTACCGTAATCCCTAAGTTAAATCATGAATGTCTTTCTTATTTCGCCTCGAGAGGTATTCAAGTAAGTTCTAAAATGCACCATGAATTTTAGAGAAAAACAAGTTTAAGAATAATGCACAACATTTGATCAAGAACTATTTCGTCCAAGTGAGTGCAAAAAGTCATGCATAAGCCATCAATGATCTAGAACATAAGCTCTATAATCTATCATAAAGACATGCACTAAAAAAAAAAATACAGCTTGGAATTGAAAATTTTTGAAAAATTTGAAAAATCTTGCAAATATGTATAGAAGAATTGTCAATCAAACCACTCCCCCACACTTAAACTGGACATTGCCCTCAATGGCCAAATAAATATAACCAAAACAACCAATACCATGGGACCAAGCAAAGTAAAGGAGAAAAGATAGGAAAAACAAACTTCCATTTATTGTGGCGTACAAGAGTTGAATGCATGAAGAGGGAAGCAGTATCAACGTACCTAAAAACAAAAGAAAATACCAAAGCGTAACAACTAGAAAAGAAAATAAAGCAAAGACAAACGAAATAGAGAGACAACGAAAACAACCGCTGCTTGGGAAACCACACATTTTCTATGTGAATTCATCAAAGAGCATGTTCACCTATTCAGGATGTGGAAGACTGCCACCTGCATAACGTTTCACCCTATGGCTAATGACTTTGAAAGTGCCCCGAGTGGGGTGAGTGAGTTCGAGGGTGCTAGAAGGGCCGATCTTACTTACCGTGAATGGTCCCAACCACGGAGATTTCAACTTGCCGGGAAAGAGTTTTAAACGAGAATTGAATAACAGTACTTGCTCGCTTGGTTCAAATTCAGGTTGGTAAGTGATATGCTTGTCGTGCCACCGTTTGACTTTCTCCTTGTGCCGTATGGAATGATCATAAGCATCGTTTCTCAATTCCTCCAAGGTTGTGAGTTGAAGTAACCTAGACTTCCCAATTGACTCAAGATCGAGGTTAACTAGTTTTATCGCCCAATAACCCTTGTGTTTAATTTCAACGGGTAAGTGACAAGATTTACCATAAACTAACCGAAATGGAGTTGTACCAATCGATGTCTTAAAGGCTGTTCGGTATGCCCAAAGGGTATCATCTAATTTTAAGCTCCAATCTTTCCGAGTGTGATTGACAGTTTTTTCCAAAATTCGTTTGAGTTCTCTGTTAACCACCTCAACCTATCCACTTGTTTGCGGGTGATATGGGGTAGCCAATCTATGGTACACACCTAGGTGCGTGAGAACTTTTTTCATTTGTGCATTGCAAAAATGAGTCTTCCTATCACTAATGAGGACCTTAGGCACACCAAAACGAGTGAAAAGTTTTTTCAGAAATTTAACCACCACCCTTACATTATTAGTGGGTAAGGCTTGGGCTTCTACCCATTTAGAGACATAATCCACTGCCACTAAGATATATTTATTCCCTAAAGAACTAGGAAAAGATCCCATAAAGTCTATGCCCCAGCAGTCAAATACTTCACATGTTTGAAAAATTTGTAATGGCATCTCATTAGATTTTGAAAAGTTATCTGTGCGTTGACACCTATCACAATTTTGGACAAATTTGTGGGCATCTTTAAACAACGAGGGCCAATAGAATCCGAAGTCTAGCATTTTTTGTGCAGTGTTGTTGGCTTGGTAATGGCCTCCAGCAAGTCCTTCATGACAATGTCGAAGAATATCTTTCCCTTCACTAGAATCCACACATCTCCGAATGATTCGGTCCGCACAACACTTGAACAAATATAGATCATCCCAGAAGTAATGTTGTACGTCGGAGAAGAATTTCTTCTTTTGATGTGTCGTGAGGTCTTTTGGGGTAATTCCTGCAACCAAGTAATTAGCAAAGTCGGCAAACTATGGTGGGGTTTGGATCTCACCTTCTATGAGCAAGAGTTGCTCATCCGGAAAAGCGTCATCAATGTCTTCGTCTAGCAAGGATTCCAGGTTTGGATTATCCAATCTTGACAGATGATCGGCAGCCAAGTTTTCTGCCCCCTTTTTGTCCCTAATCTCCAAATCAAATTCCTGCAATAATAAAACCCATCTTAGCAATCTTGGTTTGGAATCATGTTTGGTTAGTAGGTACTTCAGGGCCGAATGGTTCGTATATACAATGAATTTGGACAAAATAAGATAAGAGCGGAATTTATCAAAGGTAAACACTATGGCAAGCAACTCTTTCTCTGTTGTTGTGTAATTTTCCTGTGCATCCGTTAGAGTCTTGCTGGCATAGTATATCGGTTGGAAGTGCTTGTTCCATCTTTGTCCCAATACTGCATCAACTGTAACGTCACTTGCATCACACATTAGTTCAAAGGGAAGAGACCAATCCGGGGCAATTAGAATGGGTGAATTAATCAATTTCTCTTTAAGTATGGTAAAAGCTTTGAGACATTTATCATCAAAATTAAACATAGCATCCTTTTCAAGTAAAGAAGTAAGAGGTTTCGAAATTTTTGAGAAGTCTAAGATAAACCGCCTGTAGAAACCTGCATGACCAAGAAAGCTTCTTATAGCTTTTACCGAAGTAGGAGGAGGTAGCTTCTCGATCGCTTCAATTTTTTGCTCTATCGACCTCAATATCCTTCTTTGAAATTTTATGCCCTAGCACAATACCTTCTTGTACCATAAAATGGCACTTTTCCCAGTTAAGCATGAGGCTAGTCTTTTCACATCATGTGAGCACCTTCTCAAGGTTAGATAAACACAAGTAAAATGAATCACCAAAAACTGAGAAATCATCCATAAATACCTCCATGATATCCCCTACTAGTCCTTCAAATATAACTATCATGCACCTTTGGAATGTTCTGGGGCCATTACAAAGGCCAAATGGCATCATACGATATGCAAAAGTACCATATGGACACGTGAAAGTGGTCTTTTCTTGGTCCTCCGGAGCTATGGGAATTTGCAGGTAGCCCGAGAATCCATCTAAGAAACAATAATACTCGTGTCCCGCTAACCTTTCCAACATTTGGTCAATGAAAGGAAGAGGGAAGTGATCTTTTTGAGTGACTTTGTTTAACATCCTATAATCTATGCAAAATCTCCAACTCGTGACCAATCTCATAGAGACTAACTCATTTCTATCGTTGGGGCTCACCGTCATTCCTCCATTCTTTGGTACTACTTGAGTAGGACTTACCCAACTACTATCTGAAATAGGGTAAATGATGCCAGAATCTAAGAGTTTAACCACTTCACCTTTTACCACTTCACTCATATATGGGTTCAACCTACGTTGGGGTTGAACTACGAGTTTTGCACTTTCTTCCATCAAGATCTTGTGTGTGCAAAATGATGGACTAATACCTTTAATATAGTGATCTTCCAAGCTATCACCCTTTTATATTTTTCCAACAGACTTACCAGCTTGGTCTTTTGTTCTGCCTTGAGATTTTTGGCAATGATAACAACAGGCAACTTACGATCCTTAGCCAAGAACACATATTCTAAATGCTCGGGTAGGTCATTTAAGTCTACTTCGGGAGGATCCTCTATAGATGATTTCATTCTCCCCAAGTTGCGTTTTTCTACGTCAAAACTCCGCCTCCCATCCTCGCTATGAAATTCCTCTGAATATGCCATTGATGTTTCTATCAATTCTTTCTCAATAGATTCCTGCATCATCTCAAAAATTGGTTTGTCAAGAATATCAACTCTTAGACACAAATCATCAGAAGTCATAAGTTGTTGCATGCTCTCGTGGATTCGAATTATGACTTCCTCATCCCCAACCCTCAGTGTTAACCTCTTCCCATGGACATCAATTAATGCTTTTGCTGTAGCTAGAAAGGGTCTACTTAAGATTAAGGGGATTTTAGAATCTTCATCCATGTCAAGAATAACAAAATCCACAGGGAATATGAATTTATCAACTTTTACCAACACATTTTTAATGATGCCCCTAGGGTATTTGATAAATCGATCCGCGAGTTGAATACTCATCCTAGTGGGCTGTGGTTCTCCTAGGCCTAGCCTTTTAAATATTTTATATGGTAGTAAATTAATGCTAGCACCTAGGTCAGCTAATGCATTATAGACATGAAGAGTGCCAATTAGACATGGGATAGAGAAACTTCCTAGATCTTTCGCTTTTTGGGGCAAACTCGAGTTATCCTGCAGGATGGATGAGCATTCTTCGTTGAGAATTACTATATACAATTCTTCCAGTTGCTTTTTGTTAACAAGCATGCTTTTGAGGAATTTGGCATATTTGGGCATGTGGATTAAAGCTTCATTGAGGGGAATGTTTATGTGCAGTTGTTTAAATACCTCTAGGAATTTATTGAACTAAGCATCTTTTCGGGCCTTGTGTAGACGAGTAGGGTATAGTACGTTAGGCTGAAAAGTAGGTTTTTCGGGAGGTGGATAGGGGATAGCTGGCGCCGGTTCCAGTACTTCAGCCGGCGCCGGTTCCATTCTGTGTTGTATCGTTTCGGCGTTTATGGATATCCGGTGCCTTTTCTCTTCTTCCAGCCAGCGCCGGCCTTCATCTGGTCTGTCTGGTAATTCTTTTCCACTTCGCAACGTGACAGCAGCTGTTTCCATACTGGCTAATGGTGTGAGTTCATGAGATTTTATTACTTTATCTGTCAAAAATCAAATTTGTTGTTCCATGTTGCGGATCATTGCGTCGAATTTCTTGAATGTGGAATCGATTGCTTGGAAACGCCTCGTGACATGCATTACAAATTTACTAACTAAGGTTTCAAGCTCTGTTGATTCTAGTGCTGTGAGTATTCCTTCCGATGCGTGATAGAGGTACTGCCCCCTGTTCGACCTTCTTAGATCCCAATTTGCCATTTCTCCTGAACAAGGAGATGAGTTAGACATGGAATCTACAAGAGTATGTAGTTAGTTTAAAAGACGTAATCTAAGTTGGTTAGTTTAAGTTAGGTTACACAAGTATACAAGAATACATGAAATACAATAGATAGCACTGTTTTGAAGTAAGAACGAATATACATATTGACCTATTGACATATTTACATATTTATATGGTTAAATCAACAAAATCTGAGTTTTCATGCTATTGTTCCTCGGCAATGGCGCCAAAAACTTAATGCGTTCAGACTTGGGTATAAAAATCATACAAAATTAAGCACATTCCCAATCAAGTTCAAATTAAAATGTTAAACCCAAATCACACATATAAGCAAGCATACTCATCATTAACTGAGCATAGGGTTACAACAAGTGTCGATCCTCAAGGAACAAGTAGACATTAATTACTCTTCTTTCATTGTTTAACCGACTCAACAAAGTGAAAAATAAATAAAAAGAAAATTAAAAATAAAATAAAAATAAAATAAAAATAAAAATATGTATATGTCAAGGATGTAGATTTATGTAACTTAAGCCATTGTTTAGACAAACATGATTTTAAAGAACTTAACCATTATCATAACCAATCATTCTCTTAACACCATGAAGGATGAATGTAGACTCACTTTGATGGTCAATCCATGAAATTACTATCTCCTAGATAAATTAGAATCACTTGGTCCGTCTCAACTAATTCATCCAAAAGACGCATTAAACACAATCCTTAATTAAATTTCTTAAGTCTCGGTGAATTTAAAACATGAAATTAATCAATGAACCCTTGGTCTCGGAAGACATCAATTAATTTTCAATTACCAGTTTTTAAACAATCAACCCCCTTTGGTCCAGCAAGTCAATTGCCAACAGAATAGGAAACTAATAAATCGAAACACCCATCAACCCCATTTGGTCCAGCAAGTCAATGCATAGAATCAACTAACTAATCTCGTAATAAGTATAAGTAATTGAATACCAAGAATAATAACTAATTAATCAAAAGATCAAATAACTCTAGAAATCATGAATATTTAAAATAATGTCTAATTACAATAAAACAATTAACATATCATTGTTCAAGAAAAAGAAAACAAAGTAAAAGAAAGAACTCATAGACAAGCCTCCATTTTCTTCCTTTGAAAACCTTCTTGCACAACCCTCCTTGAACTTTGAAGAATTCTCCTTGGACTGAGTGATTTTCTATGATGATCAATGAATTTCCCCTTTTCCCTTTTGTTTTTCATCTATTTATAGGCTTAAGAGGTGCCTAAACTCGTAAGTACAAAGTTCGTGGCCGAATAGAAGTTGGAAGCTGTTAAAACTCTTTAGATTTTCAAAGACGCGTAAAAAGATCGCAGCACCACCTCAAGGACAGACCACAGCTGGCGTTGCCTTGGTCCTTCGGAGCCGGCGCCGCCTTGGTTCTGTTTCTCCACTCTTCCGTCGATTTTTCTCCGAATTGTACACATACGTTCCAGAGTACAGCCGGCGTCGATTCCAGCCTTACAGCCAACGCCGCCTCTGTTTTGCTTCGTGACGATTTTGCTTTGTTTTACCCAAAATTCTAAAATAATGACCAAAATACCTTTCCAAGGGTAAAATCTCAAATATGAAAGAATGTGACCAGTTATTTCACAAAATGTATTACAAAAGAACCTCAAATAACTAAGCAAAGTATAACCAATTTAGCTCCTATCAATGTGTATCGCCATGAATTTCGTACTCATGTTTTGGTGGTTCTCGTTGACTGTTCGGACTAGACAAATGTAATCTCCATGCCATCGACTAATTTGCCACAAGCCATAACCTTTCTTTTTCCGTGCACGGAAACGCCAATAATATGGATGCTGTGGAGTTGAATTTTTACACTCGGCAACCCAATATAAACTCTTACTTTTTACCACAGTAAACTCACAACCCATTCTAATAGACCACGATCGAACAACCCAAAGCAACTCATTCTTATCCCTAAATCACATGCCAACCTTTAAGTCATTATTGGATTCTGACTATAAATCCATCCCCGTACTCGACACCAATCCACCAGCTTCATTTTTCAGCTCTTGCAAAGTATCTAACCAGTCAAGATATATTGAATACGATAGATCGTATAAGCGGATCGGTTCAGATATTCTATTAGCAGGTTGTTACAATACAGAAGGATCGGGAATTTCTTCATCGTCATTGCCATCCCCCCCGTCCTCGTCTGGTGACTCATTCACAGTAGGCCCATCAATATTTGACGTAGGTCCTAACCCGTCCACAGTCGCTTCTGGAGCACTGATCCAATTTTTTGCTCTTGAGCTACCCAATCATCAACTGGAGTTATATCTAATGAAATACCAATTTTAGCCATTGAAAATAATTGCTGGCTCATTTGTGCTTGGAGGAATTGAATGTGGTCATGAGGTTGAGGCATGACAAACCTAGTAGAAGTTGAAAAGTATTGATTGCTAAGTCCAACGACTTGGGTATCCAAAATTGATGTATTGAAAAGGGATTGAAAAATCTCATTTCTAAAATGTGGAGGATCGTTGGCTACAGGGGTTGGAAAATTTAAATCAAAGTTAGGCATGTTGATAGGAACAGTCGAGTCAAGTAATGCAGTGAACGATTCAGTAATAGGAGTTGAGATGTTATGCTCTGGAAGATCTATAACTATTACATTCGGAATCTGGACGATATCATGGTGAACATGTAGATCAATTGGTTGTCCCTTCACGTTAGATGCATAATACTACAAATTTTTCATATTATCGTCATTCGTTATAGCATCGGTTATAGACCTCGTCACAGTACCAATAACAGTGTCCTCCCTCATTGTGATTTGCAACTTCACAGTAGACGTGTCCAAACCTCAAATGGCACATATTTTGTTGACTAGACCACCAAAACTAATTCGATTTCTAATAATTAATGCCTTGCGATAGGAACCATTAAAAAAATCACCATGTGCCGTGCGCATAATTTCACAATCCTAATATAACCGTAATCTTACAAGTTCTTCTAATGACATTGCGTCGAGATCTATTGAGGAGAAATTTTCTATTAACAAATTAAAGTATGTCACGATAATCATAAAAATAAATGAATACATAAATAAACAATTAATTGAATAACTATTTAGGTAATTAAATATTTAAATAAATAGACAAATAAATAAATAAATAATCAAATAAATAAATGATAATTAAGCAAATAAATAACACAATAAATAATTAATTACTTTAATAAGACAATAAATATTGGTTATTAAATATTATAAATAATATTATACACTAACTAAATAAATTAATAATGACCTCAATATAATAATTTCAATAATAAATAAATAATAATTTTAATTTAATATATATATATATATATATATATATATATATATACATACTAAATTATATTATAGAATTTTAATTGTGACTATAATATAATAATTAGGGATAAGAAAATAATAATAACATCATATACTACAATGGTAATATATTATGAAAAGAATGGTATAATAATTATATTATATTAATTAAACATAATAGTAATGAACTATGCACTAATAATTAAACGAATAAATTATTAAACCATTCTTCAAACATAATAGTAATGAATTATGGTTTAATAATCATTTTTTTTTTCCTTTCCTATTATGATGTAATGAAATTTGAAGTTCCACTATAATTATTGGGACTTAACTTCTGGAAGTTTAATCTATAGGTTTTTATCATTTTGCAATGCCAGCCATATTCATTTGCCCAAAGCTATTAGAGGTTGGCTATAGTATTGTTTCTTACTGTCTCTTATGTGCTGTAGAAATTTTCGATATCTCCAATACTGAGTAAGAAACATGACTAAGCTATCGGCATTAACTTGTAAGAAGTCCTTAGCAGCTTCTGGGGAAATTTCCATACATCCCAAAATATTGTTAGCGTGACTAAGTTACCTGGTTTGACTTTTGGGATGCATCATTAGAAAACTTCAAACACTTACAAATGGTATTCTGAAAAAGAATTGGTCTTATCCAGAAAACAATTTCAGCATGAAATGTAATTTCAGTTCATTTAACTCCATATCAGTGGATGGAGCTTGAAACATCCACTCCATTTCTATCGGCCTCCCTACTCCATTTCTACCCAAATCCAAAAAACAGACATACTACTTATAGGAAAAGAGAGCAAAGAGTGAAAACTTATTGTAGAACATGACAACAGTGAGGAGGTAGTGAGGCTTCTTCTGGCGGCGGGAGCAAATGGGCGGCGGCAGCTAACGGCTTTCTGAACAATGGAGAAGAAGATATGCTTGTGGAGAGAAAGAAGATGGAGAAGAAATTTGAGGAGAGATTTCTCTTATAATCCGCCGGGGAAAGCTTGCATGCAGAGATTCTCTATACAATGCAACCCATGAATGCAACAGAAGAATAGATTTTCCAAAGATTCTATAGAAAAGCTATGCAGCCTGTAAACGCAGCAGAAGAAAAGCCACGGTGCGCGGAGAAGAAGACTTCCTCACCTTTGTAATTTGCGAGGTCCTTGGACCTCGCAATTCACAAAGGCGAGGCAGTCAGCTTGTGCACAGAATGCCAGACTTTGTCGGCCGTTGTTGGAAGCTGTACAATCTCGCATTCGGTGAATGTGAGAACCTAGGGAACCTCATATTCACCGAATGCAAGGTACCCCATTCCATGCGCCGGTCTGAAATCTGCCCCTCGTTTGGTTTCTGATTTAGATTTTGACCCAAATCGATCAAAACCCCCATAAAAAGCTTAGAATGTTGTGAATATATTAGTGGAAGTTGTAAATTCATTAATTCCATTAGTAAAAAAATGTATATGGATGTCTACCATTAACACTACTAATACATATTAGTGGAATTAGTAAAAATAGATGAATAACTTTACTAACTCTACTAATAGAGCTCTATAAATAGAGTTCTTTCCGAAACTTGAGATATATATCAATTGTGAGAGAATTGTTGGAGAAAATTGTGAAAGAAAAGAAAAAAAGAAGTTTGAAGAAATTATTGTGTAAATAATAGTCAGAGATTTATTGTGTGTAGATTTTATTCTGACACTGCCAAAATTTTATAACACGTTATTAGCACGAGTCTCTGTTGACTAAAGTACGAGTTTTTGCCGTTACCAAAGTCAGAAGATTAAAGGTACGCATTTATTGATCCCTGTGGCAAACCTTACTAAATTCAAATTTGTAACCCTTGATACATTTGGAAAAAATTATATGTCATGAGTTCTCGATGTAGAAATACATCTAAATATTGAAGGTCTTAGTGAAACTATTAAAGAAAAAAATAGTGCATCTGCACAACAAAATGCCAAAGTTTTGATTTTTATTCGTTATCATCTCGACGAAAATTTAAAAATGGAATATCTTACAAAAAAAAGATCCATATATCCTGTGGGTAAATTTAAAAGAAAGATTTGACCACCTAAATATCGTCGTACTACTAACTGCACGGTATGAATGGTTGCACATGAGGTTATAAGATTTTAAAACCGTGAATGAATATAACTCCACCATGTATAGAATTACATCTCAGTTAATATTATGCGGAGAAAAAGTTACTGATGAATATATGCTGAAGAAGATATTCTCCATCTTTCATACCTCGAATATTGTCCTACAGTAATAATATCGAGAAAATGGGTATACAAAATTTATTAATTTAATTACTATCCTCCTCATTGTAAAGAAAAATAATGAGTTATTATTGAAAAATTATGAAGTCAGACCAACTGGCTCAACAACACTCCCAAAGTGAATGCTATTGGCTCTAGTAGAAGCCATAGTCATAGTCGTAGTCATGGTTGTGGTCGTGGTTATGGTCATGGACACGTTCGATATTTTCCTTATCACAATAATAATCAAACTATGAAAATACTGGCCACCTGAAATAGGAAAGAAAAGATAATAAGGGAAAAGAAAAAGAAATGTAAGAAAATTATGAGAATAAGTGTTATAGATATAGTATGAAAGGTCATTGGTCACGTAATTGTCGTACGACTAAGCATTTAATGAAACCATATCAAGTTTCACTGGAAAAGAAAAATAAAAATGTTGAAGCAAATTTTTCTAAATTTCGTTAATGATACTGACGACGATGATATTGATCAAGAAGATTTTAATATCAATATTACCAAGGATGTATCTGATTTTTTCGAACATCCAAACGGTAGGATAGATCATTTAATTGGTGATTGCAGTGTCCAGAAGAATTAATGCCTCACCCTGATATTTTTGTAAATTTTTATTATATTCTAATAATATTTACGTTTGCATGTACATATTTTTGTTCAAATGGCATATTTTTAATGATGATGTATGTATTATTGATAGTGAAATTACACATACCATACTAAAAAATGAGAAATATTTTTCTTATCTCAAAATGGGAGAAATAAATATTTATACTATAAACGGTAGTACAAATTTAATTGAAGGCTCCGGAAGAGCTAGTATATTATTGCCTGAAGGAACAACAATTAATATTGATAAAGCACTATTTTTCTCAAAATTCAGAAGAAATTTATTGAGTTTTAAAGATATCCGCAGAAATGGGTATCATGTTGAAACAAATGAGGAAAATAGTATTGAGCATCTTTATATTACTCAAACTAATTTGGGTAAGAAATCTATATTAGAAAAACTATTGCCTTTTTCTATTGACCTATATTTTACAAAAATATGTACAATTAAAATTCAACATTTAGTAAATCAAAAGTTTACTGATCCTACTACTTTTAGCATTTGGTATGACCGGTTGGGTCATTCAGGATTTACTATGATGAGAAGAATAATTAAGAATACACATGACCATCTATTAAAAAATAAAAAGATATTGACATTAGAAAAATTCTCATGTGCTGCATGTTCCCTAAGAAAATTAATTGTTAGACCATTACCAATAAAAGTAGGAGTTGAAAGTCCTACATTTCTTGAACGGATTCATGGAGACATTTGTAGACCTATTCATCCACCATGTGGACCGTTCAGATATTTTATGGTTCTAATTGATACATTATCCCAATGGTCACATGCATGTTTATTATCTACTCGCAACCTGGCATTTGCAAGATTACTTGCTCAAATAATTAAATTATAAGCATAATTTCCTAACCATCAAATTAAAAAATCTGTTTGGATAATACTAGTGAATTTTCATTACATGCATTTGGTGCATATTGCATGTCAATTGGGATTAATGTTGAACATCCTATAGCTCAGTTCATATACAAAATGGTCTTGCTAAATCTTTTATTAAAATATTACAATTAATTATTAGACCATTATTAATGAAAAAAAATCTCCTAATATCTGTCTGGAGGACATGATATTTTACATACTGCAACACTTGTACGTATAAGGTCAACTAGTTATCATAAATTCTCTCATTTGCAATTAGCTTTTGGTTTAGAATAAAATATTGCTCATTTAAGAATTTTTAAGTGTGTTGTATATGTTCCAATTACACCAAACTAACGTACAAAGATAGGTCCTCAAAGAAGAAAGGGGATATACGTTAGATATGATTCTCCTTCTATTATCAGGTATGTTGAACCTTTGACAGGAGATGTATTCACAACAAAATTTGCTGATTGTCATTTTGATGAATTATTATTCCCTAAATTAGGGAGAAAACATAAATAGCATAAGAAAGATCTTACTTGGACAACATTATTAAATTATATTGATCCGCGCACAAGTGTGTGTGAACTTGAAGTTCAAAAGATAATTCATTTGCAAAGCATTGCAAATTAAATGTCAGACTCTTTTGTTAACTCCAGAAGAGTAATAAAATCGCATATTCCAGTTATAAATGCTCATATTCGAATTAAAGTTCCAGCAGAACAAAAGATTATACATATAGCTGTTGAGTCAAAAGCACGCCAAAAGCGTGGCCGACTTCTTGATTCTAAAGATAAAAATCTTCGAAAGAAAAGATGATTGAATGATCCAGATGATCATATTGAAGAAAAGAATGATAAAGACTAAGAGAAAACTAATGACAAAATAAAAAAAAAATCAAAAGTTGATGAAAGTAACACTGAAATTTCTATAAATTATATCACTTTCAGTAGTAGTTGAAATCAGATAGAAATAGTTATTGATAATATATTTGCATACAATATATCTCTTGATGTTACACAGGATAATGATGATTCTAAACCAATATCAGTTGATGAATGTCGGCATAGAAAAGATTGGCTGCATGGAAAGATGCGATTCAATCGGAGTTAAATGCACTTATATAATGTGAAGTCTTCGGACTTGCAGTCCAAACATCGGAATGTGTAAAACCTGTTGGTTACAAATAGATATTTGTGCAAAAGCACAATAAAAATAATGAAATCGTACGATATAAAGTATGGTTAGTAGCTCAAATTTTTTTATAAAGACTAGGTATTGATTATGATAAAACTTATTCTCCTATTATTGATACTATTACACTCCAATATCTTATCAATTGGGTAGTACATGAAAAGATAGATATGCGCCTGTTAGATGTTGTCACTGCTTATTTGTATGAAAATTTAAAAATTGATGTTTACATGAAAATCCCCAAAGGGTTTAGCATGCCCGAAGCATATAAACATTATCCTCGTGAAAATTACTCTATCAAGTTGTGGAAATCATTATATGGCCTGAAACAATCTAGGCGCATGTGGTTCAATCGTCTTAGTGAATATTTATTAAATGTAGGATTTAAAAATGACCAGGTATGTCCATATATTTTTATTAAGAAATCTGGTTTTAAATTTGTGATATTAGCTATATATATTGATGATATTAATTTTATTGAAACTCCAGAAGAGCTTCAAGAAACAATTGATTATTTAAAAAGAGAATTTGAAATCAAGGGTTTTGGTAAAACTAAAATTTGCCTTAGTTTACATATTGAACATCTGGAATGTGGAATATTTATTCATCAATCAACATATACAACAAAAATTCTAAAAAGATTTTACATGGACAAAGTACATCCATTGAGCATTCTAATGATCGTCCGGTCATTAGATGTAAATAAAGATTCTTTCCGACCTCAAGAAGATAATGAAGAATTCCTTGGTCCTGAAGTACCATATCTCAGTACAATTGGTGCATTGATGTATCTTATTAATAATATACGACCTGATATTGCATTTGCTGTTAATTTATTAGCAAGATTTAATTCTTCACCAACACGAAAACATTGAAATAGAATTAAAAAAGTTCTTCGATATCTCTAAGGTACAATTGATCTTGGATTATTTTATTCAAATAAAATCAGCCCAATATTGATAGGTTATGCAGATGCTGGTTAGTTATCTGATCCACATAAAGTACGTTTTCAAACGGACTATCTATTTACATATGACGTTCAACAAATCAATTTATAGTAGCCACTTCTTCAAATCATGCTAAAACTATAGTCATTCATGAAGCAAGTCGAGAATGTATATGGTTAAGATTAGTGATTCATTATGTCCGAGAAAGTTGTGGATTATCATCCACAACTCCTTTTTATGAAGACAATGCAGCTTGCATAACTCAATTACAAGGAAGATATATTAAAGGAGATCGGACAAAACATGTTTCATCAAAATTCTTCTTTACTCATGACTCCAGAAGAAATGTGAAATTGATGTGTTACAAATTCGGTCATATGACAACCTGACAGGTATTTTCATGAAGATTTTACCGACTGAAACATTTGAGAAGTTGAGATATAAAATCGGTATGTGTTGATTCAAAGATTTAAAGGGATCATCTCACCAAGGGAAGTAATAAGCAGACATATAGAATATTATACTCTTTTTCCTTCACTAGATTTTTTTTTCACTGGGTAAGGTTTTAATGAGGCATATTCTTTATATAATGGATATCTAATGGGGAGTGTTGTGAATATATTAGTGGAAGTTGTGAATCTACTAATTCCATTAGTGGAAAAATATATATGGATGTCCACCATTAACACCACTAATACATATTAGTGGAATTAGTGAAAATAGATGATTAACTCCACTAATAGAGCTCTATAAATATAGTTCTTTCCCAAGCTTGAGATATATACCAATTGTGAGAGAATAGTTAGAGAAAATTGTGAGAGAAAAGAAATAGAGAAGTTTGAAGAAATTATTGTACAAATAATAATCAAAGATTTATTGTGTATAGATTTTATTCTAACACTGCCAAAATTTTATAACATAGAAGATATACTTTTTAATTTTTGTTGAATTTGTTATAGTAATATGTTATTCTTATATAAAAATCATAAATTGAAACTATCGTATTTTTACATCCGATGTAAGCATATTAAATCTTATTGAAGGGTTATTATTAAAAAATTTTATTTTTTAAAACTAATAACTATATAGTTATTATGATATTTTCCCCCCCTTTAGGGGGCCAAGGGCAAAAAAATCCTTTGCCCTTGCCTTTTAGATGATTGAGAAAGTTGCTATTGTTAAATATCTTCCCATATAGGTGTTCGATAGAAAAGCACCATGCAGTGGTTTTATTGATTTGTGACATTGGCCTCATTCATTTGATAACTTGAGATAATTGTATTGATTTGTGTTGTTCCCATACTTTGCCAAGCTTAAGATTCTCTCTTGGTTATAAGGAATTGAGGGATAAGGTGTTAGTTGACGCATTGGTTCAAATTCAGTTACCTGTAAAAGGGATTAAAAATGGCAGAAAATCACAGACGACTTGGCAATAATGTTTCCAGGAGCATGCTTTCTACACTACAGGAAAAATTGCGATTTGCGACGAATTTTTTGCGACGGCTTCAATACCGTCGCTAATAGCGACCAATTTGCGACGATTTTCAAATAAGTCGCGGGTTGACCAAAACCGTCGCAATTTGCGACGGCCAAAATACCCGTCGCAATTCGTAGCAAAATCGTTGCTATTTGCGAGGGTTTTGCGACAGCCAGTTATTTTTTAAAAAAATTTTTGAACGTCCATCGCAAAACCCTCGCAAATTGCGAGGGTTTTGCGACAATAAATTATTTTTTTAAAAAATATTTTTAAAATTTTTGAACGTCCATCACAAAGTCCTAGCAATTTGCGAGGGTTTTGCGACGGTAGTTACGTCATCGCAATTTGCGAGGATTTTGCAACGGTAATTTATTTTTTAAAAAAATTTTTGAACCTCCATTGCCAAAACCCTCGCAATTTGTGAGGGTTTTGCGACGACCGATTTTTTTTTAAAAAATATTTTAAAAATTTTTGAATGTCCCTCGCAAAGTCCTCGCAAATTGCGAGGGTTTTGCAATGGACGTTCAAAAATTTTTTTAAAAAATATAAAACCCTCGCAATTTGCGAGGAATTTGCGACGGCTAATAAACCTTCGCAAATTGCAAGGGTTTTGCGATGACAAATTGTTTTTTTTAAAAATATTTTTAAAATTTTTAAACGTCCATCGCAAAACCTTCGCAATTTGAGAGGGTTTTGCGTTGGCCAATAAACCCTCACAAATTGAGAGGGTTTTGCGACGACTAATTATTTTTTTAAAAAATATTTTTAAAATTTTCAAAAGTCCGTCGCAAAACCCTCGCAATTTGTGAGGATTTTGCGACGGCCGATGATTTAAAAAAAAATTTTAAAAAATTTTTGAATGTGCATCGCAAAGTCGTCGCAATTTGCGAGGATTTTGAGACGAATTATAAACCCTCGCAAATTGCGAGGATTTTGCGACGGTAGATTATTTTTTTTAAAAATAATTTAAAAAAATGAATATCCATCGCAAAGCCCTCGCCTCGCAAAACCCTCGCAATTTGCGAGGGTTTTGCGACGGATTTTGGGCCCTCGCAATTTGCGAGGGTTTTGCGACGATCAATATTTTTAATTAAAAAATAAATAAATGAAAAAAGTTATAGAAAATCTCAAAACCCTAATTCGTCGCAAATTCGTCGCAAATCCGTCACTAATTGCGACGAATTTGCGATTGCGACGAATTTGCGAGGGTTTTACAACAAAATAGGGTTTTAATCTTTTTTTTTATTTTTAAATTTTTCTTTATGTGTTTATGTGGTGGTGTATTTTGACAAATTTACTGAAATATTTTTAATAACATGTCTTAATTAGTGCATTTTATTATAATTTTGTATATGTAATTATGTCATATTATACACATAATGTATTGCATAAGTAAATGTATATAGTTGATTATGTTATGTTATATATTTATTCTAATATATAAGTATATGTATATAATGTATATAAGTATCTATTTAGTTTAATATATATATTATAACATGTAGGTATATATATGCATATGTCTAATTTTTTAATATATTACTTTGATTAAGTAGTGTATAAAGTAAAATATATAAAGAAAAATAATTCAAGAATTTGGGGTAAGCAATTTCTGAGTATTTTTTATCGTTTAAGTACTATGTTATATGTTAATCAGAAATCTTAATCATGATCATGCAGAAATATTTTCGGTGGAGGGAAGAGTATGCTTCCCTAATTCGATCAACTTGGGAAAAGAAGTGTCGGACGCGATTTTCGGACATAATGTCTAGGCTGAGGAAGAGGGATGATTGGGTATGTCCTCATTGGATAGAGGCACAGTATTGAAATGACATTTGTGAGTACTGGAGATCAGAGAAGTATCAGAAGCTCTCATCCACCAACAAAAAGAATCGTAGAAATAGCTGCACCCATACTGGAGGGTCTATTTCGTTCACAGAACACGAGGACCGTTTGTTAATTCACCTTCACTTAATTAATTATTATTCTAAATTGCTTTAAAACAAATTTATGTAATATTGTAATAATTACATTTTGTTAACATAAATGTAGCGGGTCAAGGAGAGGAGTTCTTTTAGCTACACAGACATGTTTGAGACATTACATATCTTTCAGAGTGGGCCACAAAAGGGTCAGTTTGTCAATGAGCGATCTCGCCAGACATTGGTAGTATATAGATTAAATATGTTGAAATTCTTTATATTGCGTGAAATTTGTATTTTATTTTGATAATTATTATTGACAATTTTTTTTTTTGTTTTTTAGGATGAGGTGCGAAATCTCATACAGAGCACTCCTCAGTCCGAGTCTAGTGACTCCATAAACTCTGTTGTTCATTTTGATGAAAAAGCCATGTTCGTAAAAGCACAAGGCGGGTTCAAAAGGGGACGAGTTTTTGGGTTAAGCTTAGAGGCGACACATGTTCGAACTAGACTGTCTCAAAGTGGACTACATGCATCTTCCACTACACCAGCTGATATTGGATATCTAGTAGAGCAAAGGGTTCAACAGGCCGAGTGGAGATTTAATCGACAAATAGACTTGTATCAGGACTTCATGAGGCAACAACAGTCTACATTTGGTGGTTGGATGGCAGCTATGTTGGACAAGATGGGTATTCCTGCACCATCTATGCCATCCATAGAGGAGATAGAAGCGCGCATTGTGGCTGCTAATGCTGAAGATGAAGATCCAAATGCTGACGATGGATTTGATCTAGCTGATGAGCACCCGGGCCCACGTAGGGGCTCTCGTTCCCCTCCTCCACCCCCTTCTGCAGCTGCTCCTTCATTACTTACATAGACTTGTTATATTTATTTTTATACTCTTTATACACTATTACTTATTTTTGTAAATTATTTTACTTTTTAGATACTTATTATGTATTTTATATTATATTATATTTTAGTATTTTAATTATATTTATTTGGGCTTATTTTTAATTTTTATAGTATTTTTTTGGATTATGAACATAGTTTTGGCATTTATTTGTATAGTGTTTCAGGGTTGATTTACAGGGAATTAATAATTTAAAATAAATATAATAATAAAAAAATAAAAAATTATTGCAAAACTCTCGCAAAACCGTCGCAATTTGCGAGGGTTTTGCGAGGGCTCAAGCCGTGGCCCTCGCAAAACCCTCGCAAACTGCAACGGTTTTGCGAGGGCCCAAGCCGTGACCCTTGCAAATTGCGAAGGTTTTGCGAGGGTCATTACTTGGGATTTAATTCTCCCTTCGCAAAACCCTCGCAATTTGCGAGGGTTTTGCGAGGGCACAAACCGTAGCCCTCGCAAATTGCGAGGCTTTTGCGAGGGCACAAAGTTGGCCCTCGCAAAACCCTCGCAAATTGCGACGGTTTTGCGAGATTTGCGACGGTTTTGCGAGGGCCCAAGCCGTGGCCCTCGCAAAACCCTCTCAAATTGCGAGGGTTTTGCGAGGGCACAAAGTCGACCCTCGCAAAATCTTCGCAATTTGCGAGGATTTTGTGAGGGTCAATGTTTTTCTTCGCAAAACGGTCGCAAATTTGCTCATTTGGCGAAGTTTGACAAAAAATATTCGTCACAAAACCTTCGCAAAATTGTCGCAAATAGCAACGAATTTTTTTTTTTGCCCTCGCAAAATCGTTGCAAAAACGGTCAGCGACGGTTTTTGGCCGTCGCAAATCGCAATTTTTCCTGTAGTACTAGGTTCCTCTTTCCACTTTATAAGTGGTTAGATTATTCCAGAATTTCAAGATATATTTCTATCAATAAGGGTCAAGGAAGGGAAAAAGCTTCGGAAATCCCTGCATGGAATTGACATTGTCGCGGATGAAGTGGATTGAAGGTTTTTTTTTTTTTTAAAACCAAACAACCTGAAAGTGTGGTTTTTATTGAGAATTAAAAAAAAAATGAAATAATATTTGATACGCTAACTTGTAGGGAGAGAAATAAAAAACTTAGAATTGAGGGACGAATTATGTGAAATAATAAGTTGGAAGATAATGTTATAAATTTTTTACAAATTTTTGAAAGAACAACTATGAAATTTTGAAGGGCGTTCCTAAATTTTTTAAAAAAATTGTAGATTAAAAAAAAAAATTTGGGGGCAACGAGCGCCTTGCATCCTCTGATTCTGTCTCTAACTCCAAAGTTTGAAAACTCCAAAGGTTAACTCTAAATTTTGAAACCACTGACTAGTTAGATTCAACTAATCAGTAGGCAGCAACTAATTACCAAATTAAAATTTATAAATATAACCACTATAAAAGGTAATTGGCAATGTCATTGACTTTATATTGGTGATGGGTCAAATTAGCAATCGGTCAATAGATCCAAAATATAACGAACTTAATTCCAACTGCAGATCGTAACATGCACGAAATGATTGAGAAGAAAACGTAAGACTGCTTAAGAAAATCGTGTTTCCAAAGGGTCCAGCCATTCACCTAATGAAGAAAAACGACATGGCAGCAAGGACCTTAAATCTTCACCTATATAAGCTTGCTTTGGACTGTCGTAGCTCAGTACAAGAAGCCACAAAAGACATCGGAACAACAAGAAAACAATAACAGAGACAGAGAGAGAGAGAGAGAGAGAGAGAGAGAGAGAGAGAGAGAGAGAGAGAAATGGGGTCCTGGGGAGTTCAATGGTTGATCTTTGCTGTATTATCAGTGTGGTTTTCCCCAACGCTTGTAGAATGCACAGTTCGGCGGTATAACTTCAATGTAAGTGGTTATATATACTTGTTAATTACATTTTTGAGTCTAGTTTAACTTGATTTCAAGATGTAAATATTAGAACCGCACTTGGCCTGTACACTCGAGCCAAATTCAAGGCCCGATAACAATTTCATTTTCTTCTTTTTTGGCATGCCAAGAATGATAAATGAGAATAAGCCACTATAAATGGAGGATGAAGGCCTAAATTTTTAATGTTTTAATATGTGTTACCATTTATTTGAATTGCTCTTTTACAAAATAATTTTTCCGAACTACGCACAAGTTCTGCTTCCATGTCACTTAGCAGTAATTGCGGGTTGGGTTTGTTGTGCAGGTGGTAATGAAAAACACCACCCGCCTGTGCTCAACAAAGCCCATTGTCACTGTCAATGGAAGATTTCCAGGGCCAACTCTCTATGCAAGGGAAGACGACACAGTCCTTGTCAGGGTCGTCAACCGTGTTAAGTACAACGTTTCAATCCATTGGTAAGGTTATTAGAAGTTTCTGTATTTATTTATTTATTTTTTTCATCACAAAGATTGTTGAGATGACGATCATTTTTCGTTTCAATGATTTGTAGGCATGGAATCAGGCAGCTCCGAACAGGTTGGGCAGACGGGCCGGCATATATTACTCAGTGTCCAATCCAGCCAGGCCAAAGCTATTTGTACAACTTCACCATTACAGGGCAAAGGGGTACCCTTCTTTGGCATGCACATATCTTGTGGCTCAGGGCAACCTTGCATGGTGCTTTGGTTATTTTGCCTAAGCGTGGTGTGCCTTACCCATTTCCCAAGCCCAACCATGAAACCGTGGTAGTATTAGGTGAGCAGAAAAACCAATCAATCTGGGCTTATGTATGAAGAATTATTAGCCATTTTAGATGATTAAATTGGCACGCAACTTGGAAACTGCAGGTGAATGGTGGAAATCAGATACAGAAGCTGTAATCAATCAAGCACTCAAATCAGGTATGGCTCCCAATGTGTCTGATGCTCACACAATCAATGGCTATCCAGGACAGATCTCAAGTTGCTCATCCGAAGGTATAAAAAAATTCATTAATTAAAATGCCATTATCGGTATAGAATTTAGGCAAATCAGTTCTAAACTTAAATTTCTAACTATCTCTGATCCTCAGGTGCGTTCCAATTGAGTGTCGAACCGGGAAAAACCTACATGCTTCGAGTTATAAATGCTGCACTCAATGAAGAACTCTTCTTCAAGATTGCTGGACATAAAATGACAGTAGTAGAAGTCGATGCAACATATGTTAAACCTTTAAAAACTGATACCATCCTTGTTGCGCCTGGCCAAACAACCAATGTTATAGTAACAGCAGATCAATCAGCCGGCAAGTACCTGGTTGCTGCTTCCACCTTTATGGACTCCCCTATCGCAGTCGATAACGTGACAGCAACTGCCACACTACATTATGCAGGAACACTAGCTACTTCACAGACCACTTTCACAAGTACACCACCATTGAATGCAACCCCAGTTGCTAACAACTTCATAAACTCTCTCCGAAGCCTTAATTCTAAAAAGTACCCAGCCAAAGTCCCATTGACTGTCGATCGTTCCCTTTTCTTTACAGTTGGTTTGGGAATTAACCCATGTTCAACGTGCAAAGCCAGTAATGGAAGCCGTGTAGTAGCTAGTATGAACAATGTCACATTTGTGATGCCAACCACAGCTCTCCTACAAGCACATTTCTTCAACATCAAAGGAGTCTTCACCACTGACTTTCCCGGAAATCCACCTTTCGCTTTCAATTATACGGGAACACCACCCGCAAATTTACAGACTACGAGTGGAACCAAGGTTTACAGAGTGCCTTACAACTCAACCATTCAAGTTGTTCTCCAGGACACAGGTATCATTGCCCCTGAAAATCATCCCATTCATCTCCATGGCTTCAACTTCTTCGCACTTGGTAGGGGTCTTGGAAATTTTAATCCGGCAACAGATCCCAAGAAATTTAATCTTGTTGATCCCGTGGAGAGGAATACAATTGGAGTTCCATCTGGTGGATGGGTTGCTATTAGATTCCGGGCGGACAATCCAGGTACAGCTATCATTTTAGTGATCTACATGGTTATCCCATTTCCATAGTCTCATTTTTCCTACTGCAATTTCTTACGGGAATTTTTTTCTGTGGATCTCGCAGGAGTCTGGTTTATGCATTGCCATTTGGAGGTGCACACAACATGGGGACTGAAAATGGCATTCTTGGTTGACAACGGGAAAGGGCCTAACGAGTCTCTTCTGCCTCCACCTAGTGATCTTCCGAAATGCTAGTAGGCAATCAGGCCACAAGAGTGATCAATCATCAAACTAGGAAGAGGAAATGCAGTACTTCAGAGCAAGCAAAGGAAATTTTGCCAGAAAGAGTGTCTTATTTGTTTTTTAAGTGAAGGAAATTTTGCTCAAGTGAATTATTCTTTTTTTTTTTTTAAATCTGTATGAATAATACAAAATTCTTTAAATTATTAAAATTTCCTGGTGCAAAAACGTATAATTTTCTCTAATGTTCACAGGGACAATTCCTCTCAGATGATTGAGAAAGTTGCGATTGTTGAATATCGTCCCAAGAAGCCATTAGGTAGAAATGCACCAAACAGTTTAGTTTACAAATATAGCAGCTACCTGACCAATTTGTGACATTTACTGTTGTTACATTGGCCTCATTTCATTTGATACTTGAGATGTTTAGTTTCTATATGTACTTCGCCAGCATTTTGAGCAAGATTCTTTCCTGGTTATAATGAGGAGGGCATATAGTGTTACTTCTTTCACATTAGTTTGAATTCAATTACTTGGAAAAAGCCATAAAAATGGCAGAAAATCAAAGAGACTCAGCATTAATATGTTGTAGTTAGGTGCATGCCTTCCAGGTTCCTATTTCCATTTAAAAATTTGTTGGGATTGCTCCCAGATTTCGAGATATATTCCGATCAGAGATCAAGAAAGTGAAAACCTTAGGCAATCTCTGCGTGGAATTGACGCCGTCCTCGCATGCAATGGATTGGGGTACACTACGTTATTATCGTCTAACGGGGCATGGGATCTGGCCCAAATTGTTAGCCAACTTCATGGCCAAGAGATCTTACCGCTTCATCCTCATCCAGTTGTTGGATATTTTCCTTTCAAACTGCTGCATGTCAAAGAAACAAAATTTCCAAAGTTATAGTCGAAAAAGAGGGGTTCCAATGCTGGGCCACTTTGATTTTGTTTCACCGAATACTTACATATAATTTTGTGAGTTCTATTTATTTTGATAAACTGTGTACGTATATATTTTTTAAACAAAAACATAGATTTAATTAGAGTTGAAGTAAGTTACGGTAAATCTTTACAATGAAAGTGTAGTGCAATATGTGTTAGTTATATGATTGATATACTTATGTGCCAACCATATTAAATCTTATAAGTACGTGAAATTGAATAATACATTTATAGATATCGTCTTCAATAATATAATTCTTGAAGCTTTGGGCCTTTTGGTAGTGTTCCAGACCCCCAAATCTTCTTTAATGTAATCTCTTAGGACCAGAAAATCGCTAATCGTATTTCTCTCTCTTTATAGAGGGTGGACTCACACCAAAAAGTGAGAGAACGTTGTTTCTTACGTATATCGAAAATAGAATCATAAAACAATATGTATAGTTGACTCTATCTCAAAATACGAATCCTGATAAAATAAAAAAAGTATAGTTAGATACAACTATTTCCATTTATCCTATTCCATCTCAAATACGATTTTTTATTTTTTGCAATTTTTTATTAATAAATTATAAATATTTATAATTTATTATTGTCCCATAAATAGGAGCCATTAAAGGGACCTGACTAGATACAGTTAGACTAAACTCTAATAAATTATTTTGTCAATAAAAAATAATTTATTAATTACGTTCTACTCCACTAAAAAAACATAATTACACTCTTAGAGTAATTGCAATTATTGGAGTCAATAATTATATTTTTATGATTGATTGATCTAATAAATTCCCCTCGTCAATCAATATAATGTTTTGAATGAGATAGTATGACCACAATGCCCCTCATTCAAATAATCAATTTTCATCTTCAATTTGATAGTATTATGTGATCACGTCACACTTACAAATTGAATTCAATAGACACTATTGAATTATTGAGCTCAAATTTAACCGTCCCTTAGAAGAACTTATGAGGAAATGATCTTGCCTATTAAAGGTGACAGATTTCATATTACATAATAATTATTTCATATTTATTTCACTTTAATTTTCAAGATATCGAGATATTGATTATAGAGTTAACTCTTTGGTAACTAAAAAAATTTCAAGTTAGTAAATATAAATAATTATTTGCTCAGAATTAAAGTATTATGTACGACAATATTTTAATATTTTATTTGTATGGTCTATTCCACAAATAAACATTGATGGTACATCTAATGTATCAAAATATATCATTAATTTTATTATCAAAGTCAAAGATAGACTTCAATAAAATTAAGATGATCTTACCAAAATAAATTGTCCAAATTTATTTTAGATCATAGATAATTTATTTCGAATTAAATTATAAATCAAGTCTTTCCGTGTTTAACAAATAAATACTTGATTTATAATATCTAAATAATTCTTGGACAAAACAAGCTCATACATATAAATATATAAAAATATATTTTATTTAATTTCAAAATACAAATATTGTATTTACTCAATAGACATATTTAACAAAATTCTCCCACTTGTCCTAGAGTAAATGAGACATGTCAGAAATACCCATACTTTCTATTTGACTTCGAAAAACAGCTACAGATAAGCTTTTGGTAAAAGGATCAGCAAGATTTTTAGCAGAAGAAATCTTGTATACTTTTACATCTCCACGTTGAACAATCTCCATAAGTAGGTGATATTTATATTCAATGTGTTTACCACGTTGATGGTTGCGTGGTTCTTTTGCATTTGCCACTGTACCATTCACTACAAGAAAACAGAGAATTAGCGAGGGACTCTTCCGTCGCTAAATCAAATTAGCGACGGAATATTCCCTGCTAATTTCTTCCTCGCAAAGGCAAAATTTTGTGACGGATTAAAAATTCCGTCGCAAATAGGGATAGATTTGCGAGGGAATTTTTCAGCAGTCAACGACTTCAGCAATGAATTTTGAAACGGATCTGCGAGGGATTTTTTCATTCCGTCGCTGATCCCTTTCTATTAGAAAGGGATCAACGACGGATGATTTTAATAATTAATAAAAGTAAAATGTTGAAAATTTTCCATCGCTAATCCCTCGCTAATTTGCGAGGGATTAGCTACGGAATTTTTCTTTTTAATTTTATGATTTAAATTATCCATCGCTAATCCTAAGCGAATTTGCGAGGGATTAGCTACGGAATTTCATTTTAAATAGATGGTTTAAATATTTCCATCGCTAATCCCACGCAAATTAGCTTGGGATTAGCGACGGATAGTTTAATCCGTTTCTAATCCCTCGCTAATAGCGTGTAATTAGTGATGAAAAACGTGACTTTTAGCGAGGGATTAGCGGTTGCAGTTAATTTCCTTCTATTCCCTCGCTAGTACTGTATAATTTTAAAATATTTATTAAAAATATTTTAAAAAATGCCCTGTATTTGAAGAAAATTCATATATCAAAATAAAGCAAAATTTAATTAAATTAAAAAAACCACCAAATAGTATAATTAATAGATATAATAATGACAAATGTGAATAATACATAAAAATATTGTCTAAATGTCCTAAATAAATATAATAATGAAAACATATAAATAATACATAAAAATGTAGTGTATATATCATAACTACGAAGCAGGAATCGGTGTGGATGCTGGAGCCGACGGAGGGGGTGGGGGTGGATCGGAAGGGCCTAGCTGATGATCTGGATGTGAATCTGGAGGATTGATGACGAAATCCTCCTCATCCTCAGCATCGTCCTCCTGGACAGTTGGCATCGGTGGTGGCGGAGGTAGATTCAAATTCTAAGACATAAGCGTTAGGTACTCAGTCAAGCTCTGGATGTGACTTCAATATACCTCTACCTGATGCTCAACCCACTCCCGCCTCTTCCTCTCGATGTGTAACTCTCTTTGCAGCTGGCTCACATCCAACGAGGTAGAAGAAGTCGATGACTCAGATAAAGCTGGCTGCTATAACCTCCGTCTCACCCTTGAAGACTCGGAGCCCAATCTGTATACTCGTCTCTTCTTGCACGCTCTGTCATCCACCTCGACGAACAGCGTCTTCTCGTCGGGCACCCTACTTGGTGCGACTGTGCTCGTAGAATCAGTCTGGGAACCCGACTGCGCATGACGCTCAATAATAGCAGTGACAGTATCCTGTCGAATTTGGGGTAAGGAAATACGCATAAATATTTAAAATTAGCGGTCAAAATATAAATAATATCAAACTTAAAAACGTATAAGATTGTGTATTCTTACTAGTGTATGGCGCGATCGATCACCGACATATTGGCCCTTCCTCGGCCCGTCCTGGAACATGTGGGTGCGTCTGAAGAGGTCAATGTAGCTAAAGTCAGGACCTAACTATCTCTTCTATCATTGTAATAAGAAATGACTAGATGTTAGTTTTTATGATGGACTAAGTGTGAAATAGCGGATACATCGAACAGTAAAAAATTTTGTACTTACCATTCGCTCCTCATGCTTAGTAAAAGAAATGGATCCTCCTGTATGGGACACCTCACCAGTAGATCTGTTCCGCTTAGCAGCGGAAGAGATATGTTGCCACCTATCGAACTCCCAATGCTCCGATAAAATAGCCCAATGGTCTAGGGAAATCCATTTGGGGCAGCTACCCCATGCTTCTTTCGAGCCTTGGACAATATGTCCAAAAGTCTAGCCTTACACTTCTTCTCCCAATTAGCTCGGATCTGCGCGGCATGCTCGGGGCGCCAACAGAAGAAAGACTACAAAATCAAAGTAACCGTTACAAGTAATTACAAATAATTCAACATATTAAAAATACTAAAAATACTACAAGTAATAATTACAAATTGAACTCACACTCCAAAGATCGAACCACATGTTCCGAACATCAATCGGAACCTGTGAGAAGGTAGCATAGGCTCCAGTGTAGTGTCGTTTAAAAATCTCATCAATCTCCCTCACACATCGAATCGAATGTGTGAACCTGTTCCGAGAAAATAGATTTTGTAATATTAGACAAAGTTATAATTTTAAAAATTTAGAAAAGCGTATAATAAGTAATTAATGTAATTGACTTACGAGTCACCAACTGGCTCAATCAGTAGTCGAGTATCGTCAGTAGGTGGAGTGCCAACTGTAGATCCCGAAGAACGTGGGATCGGGGTAGGGACTTGCTCTGATCGGGCCTCGTCTGGAGGCAATGGTTGTGGAGCAGGTATACATGGCGTGATGCTCGGGGACGGTGTCTCATCCACCCTCGACGACTCACGAGTCACTGATTGATGGTCGGGTGAGGCATCGGAAGCCATATGTTTCTGGAATTATTTAAATACATAAAAATGGTCATATTTTGGGAGAAGAAAAAAAAATAAATTTAAAAGTATAAAGCAAAGTAAAACGCTTGTAATGTAACGATAGCAGAACTAATAATTATATCTATACATTAGTTAACCTAGTCTATGGACTTCTGTCATCATCGAATGAGTAGCCTTCTACATCGTCGTCTGTAGAGGATCTTGTCTCCCATTCTTCTTCCTCGTCATCGTTTTCATTGTTCGGTTGTGCTTCCTCCATCATTAAACTCGAATCCATAAAATCGATTGTATCTCCAATACCGGACTTATCTGCTAATCTTCCAAAGTTATCATCCTCAACACATACATTGATTGCCTGCGTATAATCTACTTCCTCCTGATATGGTGCCTCGACAACGGGTGCATCAATGACATGTCGAGCTTTCATTTTACAAACAGTTACCCAATCAAATTTTGGTCTTTTGCTCCCCAAGTAGGATAGGAAATACACTTGAGTTGCTTGTTGAGCTAACACAAAGGGATCATATTTTGGGTAATTCCTCTTGCAGTTAATGTCAACAAATTTGTAGTGAGGATGAATTTTAACCCCCCTATTTAGCGTTAGATTAAATCAATCACACTTGAATAGGAAAACTTTTAAACAAGGAGTCCCAGGGAGTTGAAGTTCGATAATCTTCTTCAACACTCCATAATAATCGTTGGCACTATCTCTGTCGCCTTTAACACAAACTCCGCTGTTAATTGTTTTTTTTCTGAATGATCGATCATGTGTATGGAACCTAAAACCATTTATGAAATAGCTATGGAAGTATTTCACTTATCTCGAAGGTCCCCAGGCCAAGCTTTTTAAGTGTTGTTCAGTCACTTGATTTTGTGGATCATGAACCTAGCAAAAACACAAAGTGTTAATGCACCTTTATTATCAATGTAATTTATGTTAAAGTCTCATTTTGGTTGTGTTCAACTCACATAAGTCCTAAACCATCCTGCAAACTCCGACTCTATTCTCCTATCAACTTCAGGGTACAACTGCAAGTCATTTTTGAATTTCCTAAAATGACCAAAACGAATACATAAGGATACTTGTTCAAAGTATTGCCGTATAAAATCTAGAAATGTGCAAAATAGCGATATACTTACGTATGTATGGTTGAACTTCTTCACAGTTTAGGTATATGTAATTTGTGGCAGCCTTAAATTCATCCGAAGTAAGATATCTATTCTGAATACTTCCCAAAACCCTCCTTGGAACGATGCATATAGACAACACAGTGTCACTTGAGTTTGTATCATGAATGCCCTCATCATTCCGAGCCATAGCTGTATGTCGAGTCTGTACATGTGGCTCAAAATAATAGGAGAAGAATATAGATGCCTTTTCAACTAAGTAAGCATTGCAAATTGATCCCTCCACTCTCGCCTTATTTTTAACTTTGGTCTTCAAACGATCTAAAAACCTAATGCATTTTTTACAGTTAGAACTTATTCACATAGTAGATATATATATAGATATAACAATACACAATATTTTACCGCTCGAATGGATACATCCATCTATATTAAACAGGGCCATCAACCCTGGCCTCGTATGGCAGGTGGACCATAAGGTGCTCTATCACGTCAACAAAACCGGGTGGGAAGATCTTCTCCAATTTACAGATGAGTAAAGCAACATTATCCTCCAATTGCTTCATATGAGTTGTGAAAAGTTTAGGAGAACATAAGTCTTGGTAAAAGAGACTGACTTCAGTTAAAACGTTCCAAATTAACACCGAGAGTAATTCTTTAAATGCAGTTGGAAGCAACCTTTTCATAAACACATGGCAGTCATGGCTTTTCATACCCGACATTTTGAGCTCATTCAAATCAACACACCTGCTTAAATTCAAAACATATCCATCCGGAAATCATAAATCTCTAACCCACTCAAGTAGAAGTCTCTTTTGTTCGAGTGTAATAGAGTATTTAACGTTTGGCATTAATGTCATCTCGTTGCCCAAGCCAATCACATATAATTCAGGTCTATCACAATATGCCAATAGATCACGTTGCTCCTTCACATTGTCCTTTGTTTTTCCCTTTACATCCATGACTGTGTTAAAGACATTATCGAACATATTTTTTTTCATTGTGCATCACATCTATGTTATGACGAGTTAAGTGTGTTCTCCAATATGGCAAATCCTAAAAGATACTCCTTTTGGCCCAATTATGGTAGAGGCTTCTATCATCATCCCTTCCAAACTCCACAGCTATCTCAATTATTTTTGATAAATGGCACACTCTATCCCACATACCATATCCAGAAGCGCGCTGTATGAGGTGTGCAGTCTCACGATCTTTATCCTTCCTGAAAGACATCTCTTCTGTATGGATGATCTAAAGGCAAGAAGCGCCGGTGGTAGTTAAACCAAGAATGTTTACCCCCATTTTGCAAGTGAAATGATTTTGTCTGCTCTGTGCAATACGGACATGCTAATCTACTAGCTGTGCTTCAACCACTTAGCATCCCATATGTCGGGAAGTCATTTATTGTTCAAAGAAATGTTGCTCATAGACAAAAGTTCTATTTTTTTGAAATATCATATGTAGAGACTCCACTAAACCACATAATCCTAAATTCATCTACCAAAAGTTGTAGATAGACATCAATTTTATACTTTAGATTCCCAGGTCCCGAGACAATGACGGTCAAAAATATAAATGGATCCCTCATGCACATCAACAGAGGTAAATTATATAGAGTAACAATAATAGGCCAACAAGAGTATTATTTTTCTGACATTCCAAATGGTGAAAATCCATCTGTGCATAACCCAAGACGCACATTACGAACTTCAGTTGCAAATTTAGAATGACTACGGTCGAAGTGTTTCCAAGCTTCACTATCGCGTGGATGGCTCATAACGTCCTTTTCCAGTTGACTCTCTGCATGCCATCTCATGTGCTCCGCTATTGTGGAGGATGCAAATAGTCTCTGCAGTCTGGGTATTAATGAGAAGTAATACATTTTCTTGAAAGGAACGTCTTTCTATTGTTTGTCTTTTGCAACTTTCTTTTTCGCCATATATCTACCATGTCCACAGAATTTGCAGTCCTTCCTAACACTGTCGTCCTTCCAGTAGAGCATGCATCCATTTAGGCAGACATCTATCTTCTGAACAGGTAGCCCTAGACCAGATACCAACTTCTTTGTTTGATAGAAATCATCGGGAAGCTTATTACTACTTGGTAATACCTCATTCATCAATTGCATCACCTAGTTAAAGCATTTCTCCGACACGTTGTTTTCGGATTTAATATTCAAAAGTCGAGAAACAACTGATAACGTACTGTGATTCTTGCATCCATCCCATATAGGAGTTTCTGAAACTCTCAGCATGTCATAAAATTTCTGCGCATCCGGGTTAGGTGGTTCCTCAACATTCTCCGATGATGAAGGTTCAGTTGGAAGTTGATGTCCAACTGCATCAATCACCATATCTCGATACGGATTATTAGAGCTTGACTCGATTGCAGTCGTACAAGTGTCGGTTATTGCATTTGGCGACGGATTAATACCCTTACCATGACTAGTCCATCTTCAGTAATTAGCAACAAACCCAAATCTGTACAAGTGCAGCTCCACTTCATCTGCAGAAAGGTACGCTTTGTTTTTACACTTTCCATATAGACACCTTATAACTGAGGCTTGACCAGTTGACAAACAATATCCAATGAATCGCTTGACCCCTTGTTCAAACTCAGATGTAATTCCTTTAATCTCCTATACGTGTCTTTTGTACATCCAACTACGATCATCTATCTATGTTTAGGCCATAACCATGTAGCTTATTAGCACTTGTATAATTCGAATGAAGAACGATAGTGATTGTGAAGGTCGAGGCCCTAATATCCTCGTTATGAATTATGGAAAAAAGATTGAATAATGATATCGAAGAAATACTATCAACTATTGAGTTGTGTATTCTAAATCATTTTAAAAAAATTTGACAGAGTTTTCCCTATAACTTGAACATTTTCCAGGCACAAAACCACCTCAATTCACCCAACATTCATTGTAAATGGCACACAAAACACAAATAACCTTAAAACAATTAATCAACAGTGCAAGTAAAGCCCCCCTAAAGAGGAACAAATCATCAACAAAAAAACCAATTGCTTCATTCCAAGTCCACTTCTAGAAGCTTTCATCACTTTACAACACAACTAGAGAACCAAAAACTAAGATCCTTCCCTCTTGAAAAAATTTTGATCTACGCATGGTGAGGAACATTTTGATGTAAGGTTTTATTGCTGAAGTTGGAAAAATGCTGTGATGGTGTTGAGGTTGAAAATTCTGTTTTGTGTTGGGGTGTTAACGGGTCTGCATGGAGAATGTTTTGGTGTGATTTTTCAGTTAATTTGATGTGTTTTGGGGTAAATAAAATTCAGTAAAAATAAAGACAGAAAAATAGAAAGCAAAAGACCATATAGCATAAGGTACAAAGCTGAAAATGCAACTAAGTAAGCATGCTAGAATTATGGTTATTCAATGTTTGCAGAACTTGAAATAATTGTGGTTTTCAGGTGCTGAACTAAAGTGCCTAAACCTAAGCTTTCCCTGAGTTGTTAGGCTGATTGTAGAACTGCATTTGAGAGGTTTTGTGTGCAGATAAAGGCATGGGAATGGAAAGAATTAAAGCTGGTTGTATATTGTTCAAGAAAAAAAATGCTGGTTTGCCATGTTGAACTTATGTTCTGTTTTGAACGGTTTTTTGGAAAAAAATGCTGGTGTAAACTATGTCTGTTTTTTGGATTAAACTATACGGAATGGCCATGGATTCTAGAAATCCATGAACTATACTTTGTAGATAAATGTCCTAGGAAGATTTTCGAACAAATTTGACATGATTTGGACTTATGAATAGAAGGTTATGATTTTTTTACCAAAACTGCCAAACCTAAAAAACAGAAATTCTGATTTGCATTTCTTTAATGTAATAGGCTTTAGAATGGTAGTTTGTTATCCTCTTCCTATACACTAAGATTCCTAAACCTTGCTCGATGTGTTAGGGATCTGAGAGTCGATTTGAAGTGATTCTGGAGTAGAGCAAAATCTAGGATTAATGAAGATTAGTTTTCGATGCTAGTTAGCTATAAATATTCATTATCCCTTTTCTTCCAAAATGAACTGAAAAATCATAAAATGAATTGAAAACACATAAAATGAACTGAAAAATCACACCAAAATACTCTCAAATAGTCTAGTTAACATCCTACAGAAACAGCACACAAATATAATTTTTCTTAAAGTCTCCATCATGAATTCATTCAGCTTCAGCCATCAAAACTTAATTCAAAATGTTCCTCACCATGCATAGATCAATTTCACAATGAAAAGAACAAATGAAAATACACTAGGTAAGAAACAATAAAAATTTCTTGGTATTAAGCCACCTCAATTTAAAAAAAAAAAATTGACATAGTTTCCCTTATAACTTGAACATTTTCCAGGTACAAAACCACCTCAATTCACCTAACATTCATTATAAAAATTCACAAGACATAAATAATCTCAAAATATTTAATCAACAACAATAAATTTGAAGGTAATCACCCATTACCCATAGGGAGTAATCATCCATCACTCACGGGGAATGATCACCCATCACTCACGGGATTCTAAAGATGCCTACTAAGTGTTTTCTTACCTAAGAAGAGCTCGTCTGTCCAAGCAAATCAATGAAGATCTGTATGTCTAATCTGTGCGTAACAATAACATAAGGTTACTGTAGAACAAATTATAAGTGTAACATAGTCTTGGCATCAGATGGAACAAAATATTAATCAATTAAGTAAACATAATGAGATTAAGAGGCATTATCCATCAGTGAACTTTTGAGTTCAAAACGACCAAAGGATTAGAGACAAAGTCATACCTTTACACGTAGAAAATTAATAAATTTGTAAATAAATAATCCATCAAGTCTCAGTTACAAATGATGTTTTATTCTCCTTTAATTCCACCATTTTTATCTATTTCCTAGCTATATCACAGCTTATGAATGCATTCCTCGAAAGTTCACTCTTATGCCTACTTATTTATGCCTTCATGAAATAAATACATTATTCCTAATAAAAACTAAAGAATATGAACATAGTAGAGATTATATCCTTTCCCTTCAACAATGGAAAACAACTCAACATTTATTTAATCAAGAAGACTTTAGAAAAACTCCCATATTAGTTCAAATTAATCAAGAAAACTTTATCTAATCTGACATTTTCTTTTAGCCTAAAAAACATAAATGCCCAAAAAATTATATCTATCAATAGTAAAGATACGACAACCAAACCATACTTGTTTTATATTTATCAATAGTTTGCACAACTAAGAGGGTACAAAAGTTGAAACTCGCTTCACTAATTTTTCTTGCCAAAAGAAGTTATAAGGTAGGATAAGAGATGGTGTTATACGCCTATGTTGATTTATATACAAATCATGATTTACATAGCTCTAATATCCCATAGCTTGGACAAGGTAATTGAAATTTTGATAATAATATTATAGCCATGAAGACCAAATTTCATAACTGATATTTTGATATGAAAATGGCTATAATTTCATAGAAAATACAATAGTAATAATTAATACAATTTTTATTAAAATATCACAACAATCCTGTGTTTTAATAAAATAAACATATACTTTTGCTTAGGAAAACCAAAAAGATTTATAAAGCATAGCTTAGTTTAGTGAAAAATCCACTAGCCATGCCATTTTAAAAATTCAAGAGGAGTCACCTTGTATAACAATACCACTTAGTAGTTATTCATCGCCCTCAAGATGCCACAAAGTCCTTATGATAGACACACCTACATCAAAGATCATTTCATACTTCTCTTAGCATTTATAATTTTAAACTAATATATTGCTAACAAAACATACTAATAAGGAAATTACTAATTTCCTAAATTCTAATTTCTCATTATAAATAGAAATGCATCACTTAAATTGATTCTTCATATGTCCATTTTCTCATCCCTTCATCCAACATGTTTGCAAGTCATTTATGTGGCCTTTTAAACTTCTCATTTATCCATTAATTATAATGGAAATAATACATTAGCTCATTAATTCCATAAAATACTTGCATTTTCACATCATGACATGCCTCTATATTTGTAACTTTTGATCCACACGTCTCAATGACCTCAATTGTGCACCAAAATACACTAAAACCTAGCTAGAAATTCACAATTTCCATACAACCAAACCTATAATCGGTGTAAAACTGCTACAAGCTAAATCTTATAGTTTTTCCATGAAATCATTCATTTTGCTTACAAAATACATTCTTCATTTGTTCTATTCTCATTTTAACATTCAATCACAACTTAATTCACTTAATTCTTTATCTTAGCATCATATTATCTTCTCACTTTTAGCCATGAAGAAAGAAAATCATCACACTTATCATACAACGGAAATAACAACCATGAAATACATATTCTAGTTTTTCATTTCAACAATTGCAACTTCTTTTCTTCGTTTTTTTCTTTATTCATTTCCTCCTACAAGTGCAGCCATATTCACCCTTTCACAACTTCTTCAAAACACATCTAAACATCACAAAAATTATAGCAAAAAACTCTCAAAATCCACCACCACTTAGCTTCATCAAAATAACACCATAAAAACATTTTTTTACAATTCATCTTCTATAATTCATGCAATTTTCCATGAAAGTTTACTTCAAAATGTTCTCTATAAGCTATAGAATACTTTTAATCCTTGATAAAAAGGATTTTAGCTTATGAGTGAAGAGTTCTTGGCTTGCCAAGACCAAGTTTTGCTTCCTTCTTCTTCTTCTCCCTTTCATAGTTTGTTTTCTCTCTCTATAAACTAGCCCTATACAGAATTGCAGATGTGTTGGACATTGGTATGAATGATGAATGGGTGAATAAGAAAATTGTTTTAATGGATCACCATAAAAGATGAAAGTAGAAGATGTACCTACTTAATGTGGCAACTATTTGACATATATTGGATGTTCCAAATACATTCACTAACTGTACATTCAAACAAAATTTCATTTTGTTACTCTTTCAAACAAAATGTTGGAATCCATCAAAGAAGAGGTTAAGTTTTACAATCCTAATTTAAGAAACAAAGTCAGTAATGGATTCCTTCTTCTACCAAAAAGGAACTTCTGCTGCCAAAAGAATCCCTAACAGTTTATCCAATAGGAACTTCCACCAAAGGCCATTATCTTCTCTAATCTATAGGAAGTAAGTCATTTTGTTAGATAACAGTTTACCCAACAACACTTCTCTAATCTATAATAGATTATGTATCTAGTTTATCCAATAGTTCACAAGCTTTGAAGTTCCTATTCCCAATCTTGTGAACAACACTTCAAAAAAGCTCACTAGATACATAATCCAGAATTGAAACAAGACGAGTCTTGAAATTAATTATACAACACTTGTGAATCTTCCTTGCCAATATAATTCTCATTATGAAGTATTAATAGAGATTAAAACAGGGAAAATAGACTAGAGGAGTGCACTTCCAAATTCATGGAAATTACAGTAGATAGCATAAATTGCGGTCCAATGCAACTCAGTAGCATAAATTCCATTTGAATCCAGTAAAAGTTGATGGATACCTCGATCAATTGCTATCCAATCCAGTGCCCAAGCTCCGGTGATAACGGTTGAGGTCGAGATGAGCGGAGCCGGCGGCAATCGTCCACAGCTTGATGAAGGTCGCTGGTGGTTCGATAGTGGGAGGGAATTGCAACTTTGGTCAAATGGTCTTTTGGTGGCAGTTCAGGCAATGAGAAGGTAAGGTTGTCGACAGGGTTGGAAGGGATTTGAGAGGGATTAGCCGGAGAAGATAGAGAAAATAGGAAAGAACACAACGAAAGGGAAGACAGAACAGGGATGATATAGTCGTTATGCTTTGCGAGGAAAATTTTTGTTGCTAATCCCTCTATATTAGCGAGGGATTTGCAACGACAACTAAAAATAAAATAAATATAATCCCTCTCTAATCACTCGCAAATTAGTATGCGATTAGCGAGAGACATATTCAGCGACGGATTGGCGAGGGTCGACCTCAACGGAATTTTAATGCCTTTCTGATCCCTTACTAATTGCGTTGTATTAGAAAGGGATTAGCGAGAGATTTTTTGAATTTCAGATTCCCCTCAAAAATTTCGCGTTGCTTTAAGGTTATAAGTTTTGAATCTCTCGCTAATCCCTCTCAAATCCCTTGCTGTTTTTATCCGTCGCTAATCCGTCACAATTTAGAGACGGATTAGCGACGGATATGATATTTTTCTCACTTTTTTCAATACTCTATTGAGAAAACATATTTATTTCTATCAACACTTAGCTACTTCCTACTTAACTACAGATTAAAAGCATGAAATATTTCGCTAGTGAACAATTCTAAATAATCATCATAGTGTTTGTTTAGATTTAA
Source organism: Voacanga thouarsii (assembly GCA_026120185.1). Lineage (NCBI taxonomy): Eukaryota > Viridiplantae > Streptophyta > Magnoliopsida > Gentianales > Apocynaceae > Voacanga > Voacanga thouarsii. The sequence continues at coordinate 1,119,162 of JANUWF010002419.1, read as the reverse complement.
CTAACATCGATCCTGTTACGCTTACTAATATATAACAAGTTTAATTAGTATTGATGTGTTTTCATATCCCAAAATTGTATTTATTATGCCAATCAAATGTAATAAAACGTAATATATAAAACTTCGAGTGCACACGTAAACTCTCATAGTAATTAAATGTGTGTTCGTATTTACATAATTATACATCGACCATATGATTGATACATCATATATATATATATATATATATATATATATATAGAGAGAGAGAGAGAGAGAGAGAGAGGGAAAGAGAGAGAGTATATGCATATAAGTGATAAATGAATTATATATATACTACACATGACGAACTTGTACAGAGGTATAATGTATGCATATCATTTAATTATAATCTATACTTCGTAACTTGCTGATGGTAATTACATATATATATTACATGTAAATACATTGGTTATAATTTAACAAATAATAAAGAATTAAGTATTCATAAGGATATTACATAAAAAAAACTTACCACACACAAAAGTATCGTGAGGAAACAAATTTGAGAATTCACGAAATGGGGAATCCCTCGCAAATCCCTTGGGAATTAGCAAGGGATTAGTGAAGGAAATTATCAGTGACAGATTAGCGAGTGATTTTTAAGATCCCTCGCAAATAAAACTCCAATCCGTCGCAAATCCAACAATGAATTGCGACGGATATTTCGGTCGCTATTCCCTTGCAAATTAGCGTGGGATTAGCTTGGGTACTGTCGCAAATCCAAAGCTAAAAATTTACAACGAAATAAAATAAAATAGTGACGGATTAGAATGGGATTTCTTCATCCATCGCTAATTTGAAAGGATTTTTTGTTAACGCTGATCCGTCGCTAATTAACTAGGGATTAGCGACGGAAAATCAATCTGTCATTTGTCCCTCGCTAATCCCTCGCAGATTTAGGGAGGGATTATTCCCTCGCTAATTCTCTGTTTTCTTGTAGTGATTGTTGTCACAATACAAACTAATGACTTAAGATGTAGAAGGAATCACCTCAAGTTCTATCAAGAACTTCTTTAACTATACTACTTTTTTAGCTGCCTCATAAGCTGCCACATATTCAACTACCATTGTAGAGTCAGTGATAAGGGCTAAATTAGTCATATTTTTCCTAGTTATTTAAGGTTCATTTGTGATACATTTTGGTCAATAACTAGTCATATTCTTTCATATTTGAGATTTTACCATTGGAAAGGTATTTTGTTCATTATTTCAGATTTTTAGGGTAAAACGAACAAAAAAATGTTGCAAAATAGAGGAGAGGCGACGCTGGCTAGGACCCTAGAACCAGCACCGGCCATGCACTGTTGAAACGAACTTTGAAGCGACGGAAAAATTGTTAAAACAGAGTGGAACAGAACCAAGATGGCGCCAGCTGTGAAGCTGTAACTGGCGCTGGCTACCCTTTGGTCTTTATCATGTGAAATTCGGAGAAAAATCGATGAACAAGTGGAGGAACAAAACACAACCTGCGCCGGTTGTGCCCTGAAGATAAGGCGGTGCTTGATTTTTTCTATGCGATTTTTGGTAATCTGAGGAATTTTTGTATCTTCCAACTTCTACTTGGCCAAGAACTTTGTACCTACTAGTTTAGGCACTGCCTAAGGCTATAAATAGATGAAAAACACAAGAAAAAAGGGGAGAATTCATTGATCATCATAGAAAATTACTCAATTAAAGGAGGAATTCTTCAAGTTTAAGAAGGGTTGTTCAAGAAGGTCTTCAAAAGAAGAAGAATGAGGCTTGTCTATGAGTGCTTTCTTTTACTTTGTTTTTTTTTTCTTGAACAATGATATGTTAATTGTTTTATTATAATTCAACATTGTTGTAGATATTCATGATATTTAGAGTATTTGATCTTTTGATTGATTGATTATTTTTCTTGGTATTTAATTACGTGTACTTATTCGAGGTTAGTTGGTTGGTTCTTCTTAGTAACTCATCGAGACCAAAGGGGTTGATGGTAGTGTCAATTGATTGATTTCATATTTGTTGTCAAGTAACTCGCCGAGACCAATGGGGTTAGTTGATGAGGACTGGGTAATTAAAGATTAATTGATGTTTGCTGAGACCAAGGATTCATTGGTTAATTTCATGTTATAAATTCGTCGAGACTAAGGGAATTTAATCAAAGATTGTATTTAATGCATCTTTTAGGTGAATTAGTTGAGACGAGACCAAGTAATTCTAATTTATCTAGAAGATAGTGATTTCATGGATTGAAAAAGAAGTGAGTCTATCTTAATCATTCATAATGCCAAGAGAATAATTAGTCATGATAATGATTGAGTTCTTTGAGATCATGTTTGTCTCAACAATGGTTTGAATTACATACTTCTCCATCCTTGATATGTATATATTTTTATTTTGATTTTATTTTATTTTATTTTCCTTTTTATTTATTTTTCACTTTATCGAGTCGGTTAAATAATGAAAGAAAAGTGATTAATGTCTACTTGTTCCTGGAGGATCGACACTCATTTGAACCCTATGTCGGTTAATGATGAGTACGCTTACTCATATGTGTGATTTGGGTTGAACGTTTTAATTTAAACTTGATTGGGAATGTGCTTAGTTTTTGTATGATTTTTATATCCAAGTTCGAACACATTAAGTTTTTGGCGCCGTTGTCGGGGAATAATAGCATGAAAGCTTGGATTTTATTGATTTAACCATGTAAATATGTAAATATGTAGATATGTAAGATATGTATAATTGTTCACAAACAGGTGCTATCTTTTGTATTTCATGTATTCTTGTACACCCTTGTAACCTAACCTACTAACTTTGACTATGTTCTTTTTACTAACTTTGTAACTGTGTAGTTTGTTTTTAATCATTAATTATGTATCTAACTTGCTTCTTGTTTTCTTAGGTGTTACCCTTGGTACATGACCCGAAAATTTGAAGGCGAGATAGTCGATTTTGACCCTAAAATCGAGAGGACGTTATCAAAAATTCGCCGGACAATTCAACGGAACCTGATCATCGAGATGGATGGTGCTCAACAGAACAATGCTGGGAATAATAGGAGGGTTATGGATGACTTTGTGAAACCCGCAATCTCGAGCACAGGCTCGAGTATCACTAGACCTAGGATAGATGCAAACAATTTTGAAATAAAGCCCAATATTATCCAAATAGTGCAAAATATAGTTCAATTTGACGGGCTACCTGAAGAGGATCCCAACGCTCACTTAGCTAGTTTTCTTGAGATTTGTGATACTTTCAAGATGAATGGTGTTTTTGAAGATGTCATTAAGTTAAGACTTTTTCCTTTTTCCTTGAGAGATAGAGCTAAATCTTGGTTAAAGTCCTTACTTACAGGTTCCATTACAACTTGGAATGCCCTAACTAAAAAATTTTTGCCTAAATATTTTCCCCCAGCTAGGACAACCAAACTTAGGAATGAAATTTTCGCCTTCCAACAATTAGATTTTGAGTCCTTATATGAAAGTTGGGAGATATTTAAGGAGATGTTAAGAAAATGTCTACACCACGGATTTGAGTTGTGAATGCAAATGCTTATCTTCTTGAATGGCCTCACATTCGCAACACGACACGTGGTGGATTCTTCTATAGGGGGTTCCATCAATCATAAGATTCCGGAACAAGTATTTGAGTTTATTGAAAATTTGGCTTCTAATAATTATTCTTGGGGAAGTGCAAGGTTAAAAGCTCGTGTGCAAGGAGTGCACAAAGTGGATGCTGTGGCAGTATTAGAGGCTAAGGTGGACACCTTAACTCAAAAGATGGAACATATGGTGATACCTCAAGGTCAGGTTTTAAATGTTAATTGTGATTTCTATGGAGAAAGACACATCAATCATGAATGCCAAAATATGGGGTCACTCTAAGAAACGTCGGAACAAGCGACCTTTGCAAGTAGTGTCCGGCCAGGTAACAACCCTTATAGCACTACCTATAATCCTGATTGGCGAAATCACCCTAATTTCTCTTGGAGCAATGTGAATCAATCTAGGCAGGGTTCTTTCAATTTTGGCGGAAATCAAAGGAACCAAAACCCCATGACCAACACTGCAGCACCTCCAAAACCACCATTGGAAGAGTTGATTGGCCAATTGGTAAGTACCACGGAAACCAAGTTCTAAGGAGTCGATGCAACGACAAGGAACTTAGAGGCTTCCATGCACAATCTGGAGAACCAAATTGGTCAATTAGCCAAACTATTAGGAGATCATCAAGCGTGGACATTACCAGGGAATACTGAGGAAAATCCATGGGATCACAGCCGTAGGAAACATTGAAGCAGTCTTACTTTTCTTTACTTTCAGTTTTTGTGATTGAGACAATTTTGTTATTTTTTTTGTCATTTTGATTAATTAATTATAGTGCATTATTCAGTATTCGTGTGTTTTCTGTATTTTTATTAAAAAAAAATTTGGAGAACCGGACAAAACCGAGCCGGCGCCGGCTCTAAGAGCTCGGACCGGCGCCGGTTCCTGTCAGGTGGAGCACAATTAAAGGGCCATTTTGGCTACTTTTTCTTCAAAATCTCCATTCTCCCTCTCAAATTCTCTCAAGCCCCCGCCAGCTTCACATCCCTCATCCTCCAAAATTTGATTTTTCAACTCCTAAACACCTCCATAACATCTTTTGACTTCTTTTTTGTTGATCATACGGATCAAAAACCTCAAAAGCTTCGATTTTTACAACACAATCCTATTCAATCCACAAGCAAAGAGAGTAGATTTCAACAAAAAGCTTGCATCTTTTGCTTACCCATGCATACAAAAGCATAAATGTATGATTTTTATTTAATTCCTACGGTTAAAATAATGGAGATGATTTTTTCTAATTTTAGGGACTCTTTTGGCCGAAATTTAGGATTATGTATGCTATGATTGGATTGCACATTACTCCTTGAAGCTTCATGAGTTGAACTAGATTAGGAGTTAATTATTCTTTGATACTTGATTCATGCATATGATCATTAGGGGCTTCAGGCATATAGCTAAGGTTAGAATTGTGGTTATTTGTGATAGTTGACTATATGAAACGTACATTGTTTATGCCATGATAATGCCTTCATTAACTTGATCATGTCTACTTGCATGCCTTGAAGATATTCAACACGTTTATGCTTTACAGGGAATTTTGCATGTATTATGCAGGTTGTGTTGAATTGATTGGTGGTGATTGATTGAATTGGTGGATTGGAGGGGATATATATTGAAGGAGTTTGGGTTTTGTGAATTGTGAGATTGGTTGAGGGTTGAGTACAAATTGAGAAGTGTGTTTGAAAGGGTAGTAGCCCTGTTTCAGTCTTTGAGCTTACTTGTTCTCTCTTCCTATTCTCCTATTCCTTACTTGATATCATGTCTAAAGTGAGGGGTCAGTCTTCTAAAAGGTCGAGAACTTTATTTTCTTCAGCCCCTTTATCTGTTGATCATTTGTCACTAAGACCTACTGAGTTTATAGATGCATCTTGTGAGGAATGGTACAGTAAAAGGGCCTCTAATAAGATTATTGTCGAGCGTACTTTCTCCCCCACCTTAGATCGTGCACTCAAATTGGGAATAATGTTTAGATGGCTAGGATGGGGGTCGATAGTACAATTGAAAGGGAAGTATTGTCCCGTGCTTATTAAGGAATTCTATGCTAATATGATGGATAAGGGCAATAAACATCTTCTCCATATAGAAACAAGAGTGAAAGGAGTTCCTATAGTCATCACTCAAAATCAATTAGCTAACATTCTCCAGGTTTTTGACGACGATACTTGGCAAGGGATTGATATGAATAATCAAAAGATTCTTTCTGACCCGAATTGGGATGTTAGAGGGACTAGAGCTACCCTAGGCTTACATAAGTATAATGCCTTCCAAGCTAATAGCTTCTATTCCAACAATGATTTGGTAGCTAATTTTCGAGCTCTAGTCTACATGTTTGGGTTCAATGTTGTACCCCGTGCTAGTGGTTTCAATGAGACTAGATTGATTGACACTTATATTTTGCATCAGATGATGAACACATTACCTATCCCTCTTGCTCCCTTGATCATCCAATCTATTAGGGAGGTTGTTCATCACCGGCTCTCCACAAAAACCTTTGTTTTTCCCTTGGTTATAATGAAAATTCTAAAAGACTTTGGAGTGAGTCTTGAGGGAGAACTCATGGAGGCTACCACTGAGCCTGATATGGTCACTGAGCAAACTCTTATGAGTTGCGGGTACAAATACAACCAAGAGTTGAAAAAGTGGCTAACTCCCTTCGAGGTCAGACATCCCGGCAAGTAAGGCCACCCACAATGGAGGAGGAGCACCCATCACCACTAGCACGTGCACAGGCTAGCAGTTCTCAGTCCCACTCCCAGACTGACTTTGAGGCTACCGTGCTGGGCGACTCGATCAGCAAATGGCAGTACTCCTACGCTTGCAAAGTACAATAGAGGACATGGCAAGACGATAAGCTACTATGGAGTAGCAGTTAGTCGAGTTGAGATAGCATTCTTCTGGGCCACATGGTGGTGCGGGTACCTCTACACCAGCTGAGGATGATGAGGATGAGGAGGATGACTGATAATGTTTCTCGAGCACTCTTGTTTTTCCTTTTTCTTTTATTATTTTCTTTAGTTTTTATTTTTTTATGTACTCTTTCTTTCTTTTGTTTTAGCTTTATTTTCTTTTCTAGTTTTTATGATTTGGTGTGTTTTCTTTTATATTTTTCTTTTTAAGTACTTGGCAATGCCTCATTCTTCAAGCATTCAGATTTTGTATGACACAATGCCAAATGAATGGAAGTTTATTTTTCTTATCTCTTATCTTTTATATTTTGGTCCCATGGTATTGTTGTTCTTGTTATATTTATTTGGCTATTGAGGACAATGTCCAATTTAAGTGTGGGGGAGTGATTTGATTGACAAGTCTTTTATACATATATTTTAACCTTCTTGGGAGCAAATTGTCGAAATTTTTGTGCAAAATTTTTCAAAATTTTCTGATTTTCTTAAGATTTCAAGCTATATTTTTAATGCATGTCTTTATGATGGAGTATGAAGCATATGTTCTATATCATTTATGGCTTATGCATGACTTTTTGCACTCACTTGGACAAGGTAGTTCTTGATCAAATGCTTTGCATTATTCTTAAACCTTGTTTTTCTACTAAAATTCCTAGAGCATTCTAGAACTTACTTGAATACCTCTCGAGGCGAAATAAAAAAGACAATCATGATTTCACTTAGGGATGACGGTAATAGGCATTCTTTGGATAGTTTGAGCTTTTCAAGCCTACCTATTTTCATGTTATCCTTAGTACCTATTTTGAGCCTAAATTATTGATTTCTTTCATTAAAACCCATCATAATATTTGTCCATTGCTTGTTTCTGAGAGTTTGAATAAATTTTTCGAATTTTTATGCTCTTGATGGATGAAAGTATATGTATGAGAACGTTGAGGAAGAATGTTGAGATAAAGATCATGACTTGTTACTTTCAGTCATGGATCAATAACAAGTTGAGCTGGAAAGGAAAAGGGAAGAAAACAAACAGCTGTGAGAAAAGAGAGATTGAAAACAAGAAAAGAAAAGAAGAGTAGCAGTAAGAGTGAGAAAAAAAGGAGTTGAGAAAGGAAAAGAAAGAAAGAGAAGAGAAAAGACTTATTGAGAAGAAAAAAAGAAAGAAAAGATCACAAAAGGAATGATGATTGAACTGTACAAGTTAAGTTCATGTTAAAACTTAACACCATTGTTGGAAAATTTGAGTGATCTTGTAAAAAAAAAAAAAAAAGAGTTGATGAAAAGAAGAGTTGAAAGAAAAGAGAAAAATGCAGGATTTGCTGGAGTGGAGTTGTAATTGTTATATAAGGTTATGGTTTGATTGATTTTTGGAATAGAAGAGAAAGAAGAGTTGGAAATTATTGATTCATTTGTTTATCCTTTTTCTTGCTAACTCTTAGTTTTTCTTTGATGTTTGATTCTCCAATATCATTCATTTGATAAGCTACATTACAAACCTTTAGCTTTATATTACAAGCTTAAAAGTCTTACTTGATCTAAGTAGAATCATGATATGTCTCGGATTATTGGAGAGAGGGTATGAAGAGTAAGCCTATGGAATGCATATTCTTTTTTAACTAAATTCTTTCCAATGGTTTGAGAATATTGTGAAGTATTGTGATGGTTCAACTAAGTCATTTATCACTAACACAAGTCTTACATTGGTTGTGAAAGATGTAGTAGTAATGTGTTTTATATTCTTGAATGAAGAAAGCCTTGAAGATATTATTTTGAAATTGATTGAGTGATTGATGAAACCTTGTGTTTTTCTACTTGCTCTTGTTACTTTGCTTAAGGACAAGCATGTTGGATTGTATGCCCTCTTAGACTAGGTTTCTGATATAAAATCGAATTATTTAATAAAAGAATTTATTTTCAGAAATTGTTTGTGAATTTACTTTTTGTTTGTGCACGAGTTTCGTTTGGAACAGACCCATTGTGTTTAAATAAGTGATCCATGTGAATGGTGGTTGTTCACAGTAAAGTATGGATCACGGGTTATTTAACACATAAACATTTGTTCTTAACCTATTGATGAGACTGGGAACCTCATCATGTTTAGGTTATTATGTTATGAATTCCAAATGGGGAATGGCTTACCTTTAGCCAGTGGGTAGTCCACTCACTTCATGACATAAGCGTATTTCGAATACGTAGAACAGGACCTGTAGTAGTGGTTTCTCAAAGTACTATATGGTAGAAACCTAGACTACTACCGCTACAGCGTGGACTAGTACTCTACGACTTGAGTATGAGTTGGTGGTCTAGCGAAGCTGGAAGCATATACTTTGATTTGCTGTAGTTGAGGTTCTATCATAGGGTCAATATACTTGCATGTTGGGTATGTGTGACTAGTTAGTTAAGACAGACTTATACAAGATAGTTTCTGCACTATATCGCCCCTTGTGGTTATCCGAATGGTCTAAATTATCCAGGGCCCTCAGAAACATGACTTGGATGTTTGATTTAGGATAGCTCCCTTGGAAAGCGGAAACACTCCAGGAAGTCGTGGATCATTAGACTAGAAGCCTAAGGATGGTAGATGTCATTTAGGGGGGTGTTAGTACACTTCTTCCTCTCTAAATGTACAGCGATGTGTAGAGGGGTATCTTAGTCATTACACCTGTAGGTCGGAGACTTTGCTAACGTAGCATTGTCCTTGGGGTCAATATTTCCTTATGGTGATATTAGGAAATATTTAAAATGCAAAATACAGCTATTTATATAGCAGGGGTATTTTGGTCATTTTAGCAGCCAAGGCGATATGTCTTTTTGGTCCTCGGGATAGCCCGTAAGTCCTAACTATTTTTGGGTTGAGGAATTGGTCTCAGTTGAAGAGGATTTTATTTTGTTTTGTTTTATTTTATTTTATTCAGGAAGTCTAATTTATTATTGAACTGGAATAAAATAAATAAATAAATAAATAAAATAGGAGTTGAGAGAAATTAATTATCTAGTTTATTTGGTTAATTAATTATTCAGGGCCTAGGTCCAGTATGAATAATTAAGAAATTAACCTGGGCTTAAACTAGGGGAAATAATTAATGTTTAATTATTTATTAGGTTATTTGTATAGGCCCAAGAAATAAATAATTAAAAATTAATTATTATGGTTCATTTGGGCTCATTAATTATTTATTGGGTTACTTATGTAAGCCCAGAAAATAAATAATTAATATTTATTATTTTGGGCCTTTTGGGTCCAAGAAAAATAATAAATATTTATCTGGCCCAATAGCTTGGACCTTAGGGTTTTTTCCAGATACGGTTAAGAGAAGTTTAAGGTTAGGCCAAACTGTTTCTCAGGATAACATCCGGGTATTTTGAAATCCCGGGGTGATGTTTATCAGAGATTGAGAGACCTAGTTTAGGCTAAATATAAACAACTCTTTGAAAGGAAAAACCCTAAATTTTCTTTCCCAAGCCACAAGACTCACGTCACTCACGTGAGTCTCTCTCTCTCAAGGTCTCTCTCATTCTTCTTGTTTTTTCCTTGTTCTTTGCTAACCAATAGCGAGCGAACCAAGGAGAATTGAGACCGTTTCTCTTTCCCATTGTGTTCACCAACTAGAGGTTAGGCTGAAGAATATCCCGAGAGCTGGAGAGTTAAGCGTTAATGCAAACAAGGCGGGCACGAAGGCTAGCGGGTGTTCAACCGGAAGCTCCTTCAAGTGTGCAAAGCGAGGCGATTCCAGCCGTTCAATCTGTTCCTACGCAACCTAGGAGGGTTAAGGAACGCAAAGGTATGATCTTCACGCTTCCGCATGGCCTTTATGGTTCGCGTTTTATTTTTCTCCAATTTTTTTTCGTATGGTGCATGCTCCCCTGTTTCTGCGTTTCCCATCAAAGCAAAGAGCTAAGTGTGGGGGAATTGATATGGGCTAAATTAATCATATTTTTCCTAATTATTTGAGGTTCATTTGTGATACATTTTAGTCAATAACTAGTAATATTCTTTCATATTTGAAATTTCACCATTAGAAATGTATTTTGTTCATTATTTCATATTTTTAGGGTAACACGAACAAAAAAAGTTACAAAATAGAGGAGAGGCGGTGCTGGCTAGGACCCTAGAACCGGCGCCGGCCATGCACTGTTGAAACGAACTTCGAAGCGACGGAAAAATTGTTGAAACAGTGTGGAACAAAACCAAGGCGGCACCGGCTGTGAAGCTGGAACTGGCATCGGCTGCACTCTGGTTTTCATTATGTGAAATTCGGAGAAAAATCGACGAACAAATGGAGGAACAGAACACAACCGGCGCTGACTCCAAAAGTCAAGGCAACCCCGGCTGTGCCCTGAAGATAAGGCAGTGCTTGATTTTTTTCTATACGATTTTTGATAATCTGAGAAATTTTAGTATCTTTCAACTTCTACTCGGCCAAGAACTTTGTACCTACAAGTTTAGGCACTGCCTAAGGCTATAAATAGATGAAAAAAAGAAGGAAATATGGGAGAATTCATTGATCATCATAGAAAATTACTCAATTAAAGGAGGAATTCTTCAAGTTCAATGAGGGTTGTACAAGAAGGTTTTCAAAGGAAGAAGAAGGAGGCTTGTCTATGAGTGCTTTCTTTTATTTTGTTTTTTTTTCTTAAACAATGATATGTTAATTGTTTTATTGTAATTCAACATTGTTGTAGATATTCATGATATTTAGAGTATTTGATCTTTTGATTGATTGATTATTTTTCTTGGTATTTAATTACATGTGCTTATTACGAGGTTAGTTGGTTGGTTCTTCTTAGTAACTCGCTGAGACCAAGGGGGTTGATGGTAGTGTCAATTAATTGATTTTATATTTGTTGTCAAGTAACTCACCGAGACCAAAGGGGTTAGTTGATGGGGATTGAGTAATTAAAGGTTAATTGATGTTTGCCGAGACCAATGATTCATTGGTTAATTTCATGTTATAAATTCGCTGATACCAAGGGAATTTAATCAAGGATTGTGTTTAATGCATCTTTTCGGTAATTAGTTGAAATGAGACCAAGTGACTTCAATTTATCTAGAAGATAGTGATTTCATGGATTGAAAAAGAAATGAGTCTATCTTAATCCTTCTGTTGGGTATTTCAAGCTCGTATCATATATGGCGCAGCAGAAAATAAAACGAGATACCCTCCCAGGACTCGTCTATATATAGAAAACAAGATATAAAGTGAGTAAATGTAACAACTTTTACTTTTGGGTGATCGTCCGAAGAACAAAAATTTTATTCTTCAAGTCGAGGCGCGATCCAGCAATCCTCGTGATCAACCTCCACGTGAGTTGAACGTCTAACCACTATAATTACAGTATGTGATTATCTCTAATAGTAATCCATACAGAGGATACACTCAAGCACCAAAATTTCTTGTGCCAGTAGAAACAATAATGGCGGCTAGGGTTCTCTTGTTTTCAGCAAAACGAGAGGGAGAGAGAAGAAAAGAGAATGTCAAGTATTGCTGGGATTTTCGTGTGTCTCAACATTAGCTAGGGTTTTCGGTTATATCATACATATATACCTAAAACCCATGATATAACCAAAAACCCTGCTAAAACTGAGAATTCTAATCCTATTAGAATTCCCTAATTGTAATTGGAAACATAAAATTCTCACAATTATAACTTAGATCACAAATTATAACTAATTATAATTTATCCACAACAACTTCTCTTTATCTCAATTAACCCCACTATGTTATCAAATAACATCTTGAGTATATAATTCTCCATTGTGTGTGACCTATTAGATTTCCCAGTCAATTGGTAGAGAACATGAATTAATCCAGACGTCTTTGAGATTAATAATCCATAATTAATTAAAATTAATCATATTAATTCTAATAAGGATTGATTTATTAATTCATCAATTAATAAACTTATATTCCCAAATCATGAGCGGTATTTAGCAACACATTATGACCACCCAAGAGTCCAGGAAGTCAAATGGCTTGACATGAACCCTTCAATAACAAACTTCAGTGCAAACTCATTTCACCATACAATATCGTATTCGGTTTGGAGTACGGAATTAGTGCCAACTCCCTCCAGAAATAATTTTGGCCCAACTACAATAGCACTTGTACCAAGAACTCACTACTCTAGATGTGTATCAATTGGAACTATTTCCAATACACAATTGCATTGGCCAAGGACTTCCTGAGTAGTAATTCCTACTAGTGGTCGTGAGATATTCACCTCTACTATTAGGAGTGGTGAATCCTTTATTAACCCTCTCAACTACTTTCGTTTGCCTCACAATGTACCCAATATCCATCCCATAGGCGGCCCTCGATCGAGCTCCGGAGATTGGAATCAAAGTATAAAGCTCAGCAAACAAAGTACCTTGGAGATCTCAACTCTAAGGATACTTGCACGTTTGCTATATTGAGATTATATCACTGGCACTAAATAGTTATCTATGTGATTATCTCAAAGCTAGGTCATCCAATAAACTTGTTCCATTAGCAAGCATCCATGTGTTAATTTTGAGTTTCTCAATACTCACGGTTATGAGAATCACCGCTTGATCAAATCAGGAAGTCTAACACATGCTAGTCTTAACACATTAATGATATCTGTCTCATTAATACTATGACTAGGGACTATTTAAGTATCAACACTATCCAGTGTAGTAGGAATCTCATATCATGATCTCTATCATGATTTCCTTAACACAGTGTTGTATTAGGGACTTTATCGAATAGTTACATTACTTAAAGTAAACAAAAGAAATTGTAAGATAAATGATGATTTTTATTAAAATAAAATGTGTCATATACAATGTACAAGTGATTGCCTCTAGGGCACAACACTAACAAATTCCCACTTGCACTAGAGCCAATCATTTATGTATCTAATACCGAATGACTTAAACATGACAATCATGTTTCTTTTGGGATAGTGCTTTGGTAAGCGGGTCAGCAATGTTCTCATCTGTAGGAACTCTCTCTATCTTTATATCATTCCTATCTATAATCTCTCGGATCAAATGATAGCATCGCAGTACGTGTTTGGATCGTTGGTGAGACCGTGGCTCGTTTGCTTGTGCAATGGCTCCGTTGTTGTCACAATACAAGGTTATTAGACCAACAACTCTAAGAACCACACCCAATTTCGCCACGAACTTCTTGATCTAAACAGCCTCATTAGCTACTTCAGAAGCAGCTATATACTCAGCTTCTGTCGTAGAGTCAGCAATAGTATCTTGTTTGGAACTTTTCCAACTTATTACCCATCCGCACAACGTAAACACGTAACCGAATTGTGATTTGAAATCATCTTTATCAGATTGAAAACTGGCATCAGTATACCTGTTTATTTTTAAATCACCTTCTCCATATACCAAGAACATATCCTTAGTCCTTCGTAAGTACTTAAGGATGTTCTTTACAGCCGCCCAATGACCCTTACCAGGGTGGATTGGTATCTGCTCGTCAAACTGAGAGCATAAGATACATCAGGCCTAGTACATATCATAGCATACATAATAGATCCAACTGCCGAGGTATATGGAATCTTACTCATGTGGTCCCTTTCAACTTATGTCTTGGGAGACATCGACTTTGAAAGGCTTACACCATGTGACATAGGTAAGAATCCCTTTTTGGATTGATCCATGCTAAACCGCTTTAGCACTTTATCTATGTATGTAGACTGTGAAAGACTTAGCAACCTTTTGGATCTATCTCTATAGATCCTTATTCCGAGAATATAGGTTACTTCTCTAAGGTCTTTCATAGAGAATTGTTTGGACAACCAAACTTTAACCGTTTGCAGGACAAGTATATCGTTTCTTATTAGTAATGTGTCATCTACATAAAGCAGTAAGAAAACGATTGCACTCCCACTAACCTTCTTGTATATACAAAGCTCATTCATGTTTTGAATGAAAATAAACTCTTTGATTGTTTCATCAAAACGGATGTTCCAACTTCTAGAAGCTTACTTAAGTCCATAAATAGACCTTTGCAGCTTATATACTTTTGTGCCATCACTGGATGTGAAACCCTCCGGTTGTGTCATATACACTTCCTCAGTCAGATTTCTATTTAGGAAAGCTATTTTCACATCCATTTTCCAAATCTCATAATCATAATGTGCAGTAATGGCTAGGAGTATCCTGATGGATTTCAACATGGCTACCGGCGAAAATGTTTCATCATAGTCAATACCATGCTGTTGACGATAACCCTTCGCCACTAGTTGTGCTTTGTAGGTAACTAAGTTACCATCCATGTCCGTTTTCTTCTTGAAAACCCACTTACACCCAATATGTTTAATTCCTTTAGGTGGATCAATCAAAGTCTATACTTGGTTGTTGTACATTGAATCCATCTCTGACTTCATGACCTCATGCCATTTGCCAGATTCTGAACTATTCAGAACATCCTTGTAGATAGTAGGCTCATCTTCATCTATGAGCAATACGTCATTGTGGTCACTAATGAGAAATCCATATCTCTCAGGTGCCACACGTATCCTACTAGATCTACGAGGTTCTTGTGTATTAGAAGGTTCATCTATTCTCTCAATAGATGTGGGATTAGACAATTGATCCTCGTTTGTTTGATCTTCATGAACTTCACTAAGTTCAATCTTACTCCTACTGTCCCCCTTGAGCATATGCTCCTTCTCTAAGAAGACGACATGCTTCGAAACAAATAATTTGTTTTCGGAGGGTAGATAGAAGTAATATCCGAAAGATTCTTTTAGATATCCCACAAACAAACACTTGTCAGACTTACTATCAAGTTTGTCTGATTGTGGCCTTTTGACAAAGGCAGGACAACCCCATACTCGCAAGTGAAATAACTTCGGTCTCTCACCGAAGAACATCCCAAATGGGGTAGTATCAACCGAATTTGTCGGAACTCTGTTTAGTATATAAACAGAAGTTTCTAGTGCATACTCCCAAAATGATTTTGGTAGGTCTGCAGAAGCCATCATAGTCCGTACCATGTCCAGAAGGGTTTGATTCCTTCTCTCAGATACACCGTTAGGCTGAGGTGTATGTGGTGGAGTCCATTAAGATAATATTGTTGGATTGTATGCCCTCTTAGACTAGGTTTCTGATGTAAAATCGAATATTTTAATGAAAGAATTTATTTTCAGAAATTGTTTGTGAATTTACTTTTTGTTTGTGCACGATTTTCGTTTGGAACAGACCCATTGTGTTTAAATAAGTGATCCATGTGAATGGTGGTCTTTCACAGTAAAGTATGGATCACGGGTTATTTAACACATAAATATATGTTCTTAACCTATTGATGAGACTGGGAACCTCATCATGTTTAGGTTATTATGTTATGAATTCCAAATGGGGAATGGCTTACCTTTAGCCAGTGGGTAGTCCACTCACTTCATGACATAAGCGTATTTCGAATACGTAGAATAGGACCTGTAGTAGTGGTTTCTCAAAGTACTATATGGTAGAAACCTAGACTACTACCGCTACAACGTGGACTAGTACTCTACGACTTGAGTATGAGTTGGTGGTCTAGCGAAGCTGGAAGCATATACTTTGATTTGCTGTAGTTGAGGTTCTATCGTAGGGCCAATATACTTGCATGTTGGGTATGTGTGACTAGTTAGTTAAGACAGACTTATACAAGATAGTTTCTGCACTATATCGCCCCTTGTGGTTGTCCGAATGGTCTAAAATATCCAGGGCCCTGGGAAACATGACTTGGATGTTTGCTTTAAGGTAGCTCCCTTAGAAAGCGGAAACACTCCAGGAAGTCGTGGATCATTGGACTAGAAGCCTAAGGATGGTAGATGTCATTTAGGGGGGTGTTAGTACACTTCTTCCTCTCTAAATGTACGGCGATGTGTAGAGGGGTATTTTAGTCATTTCACCTGTAGGTCGGAGACTTTGCGAATGCAGCATTGTCCTTGGGGTCAATATTTCCTTATGGTGATATTAGGAAATATTTAAAATGCAAAATATAGCTATTTATATAGCAGGGGTATTTTGGTCATTTTAGCAGCCAAGGCGATGTGTCTTTTTGGTCCTCGGGATAGCCTTGGGTTGAGGAATTGGTCTCAGTTGAAGAGGATTTTATTTTATTTTATTTTATTCAGGAAGTCTAATTTATTATTAGACTGGAATAAAATAAATAAATAAATAAAATAGGAGTTGAGAGAAATTAATTATCTAGTTTATTTGGTTAATTAATTATTCAGGGCCTAGGTCCAGTATGAATAATTAAGAAATTAACCTGGGCTTAAACTAGGGGAAATAATTAATGTTTAATTATTTATATAGGCCCAAGAAATAAATAATTAAAGATTAATTATTATGGTTTATTTGGACTCATTAATTATTTATTGGGTTACTTATGTAAGCCCAGGAAATAAATAATTAATATTTATTATTTTGGGCCTTTTGGGTCCAAGAAAAATAATAAATATTTATCTGGCTCAATAGCTTGGACCTTAGGGTTTTTTCCAGATACGGTTAAGAAGAGTTTAGGGTTAGGCCAAACTGATTCTCAGGATAACATCCGAGTGTTTTGAAATCTCGGGGATATGTTTATCAGAGATTGAGAGACCTAGTTGAGGCTAACTGATAAACAACTCTTTGGAAAAGAAAAAACCCTAATTTTTCCAAGCCACACAAGACTCTCACGTCTCTCTCTAGCTCTCTCTCTCACGTTTTCCTTTCTTCTGGTTTTCTCCTTGGACTTTGCTAACCAATAGCAAGAGAACCAAGGAGATTTGAGACCATTCTTCTTCTCTGTTATGTTCACCAACTAGAGGTTAGACTGAGGAAGAGCTGGAGAGCTAAGCGTCAATTCAAACAAGGCGAAGTAGAAGGCTAGCGGGTGTTCAACCGGAAGCTCCTTCAAGTGTGCAAAGCGAGGCGATTCTAGCCGTTCAATCTGTTCCTACGCAACCTAGGAGGGTTAAGGAACGCAAAGGTATGATCTTCACGCTTCCGCATAGCCTTTATGGCTCGCGTTTATTTTTCTCCAGTTTTTTTTCGCTACAGAGCATGCTCCCCTGTTTTTCGTTTTCCATCAAATATCTCATTATCTCTAAGATAACTCAGATACTCATGGCTCAAGTACTCTCTTCCTCGATCAGATCTTAGAGTCTTAATACTTTTGCCAATTTATTTCTCTATTTCATTCTTGAAGTCTTTGAACCTTTCAAAAGCCTCAAATTTGTATTTTATTAAATGCAAATACCCGTATCGTGAGAAATCATTGATAAAGGTTATGAAATTGTTAGAACCTCCTCTTGCTTGTATTGACATTGGGCCACATACATCAGAATGTATGAGTTCTAATAACCCCTTGATCCGTTCTCCTTTTCCTGGAAAAGGAGTTTTAGTCATTTTGCCTAGTAAACAAGATTCATATGTGCTATATGATTCATAATCAAATGACCCTAAGTCATCAAGCTTGTGTAACTTAGAAATACGATTTTCATTTACATAGCTTAAACGACAATTCCATAAGTAAGAGGTGTTAGAGTTATCCATTTTAGGTTTCTTATTGTTTATATTGAGAACTGAATTATCCAAGTCTAGAACATATAAACTATTAACCAAAGTTGCTGAACCATAGAGAATATCATTCAAAGAAAAAGAACAACATTTATTCTTAAATATTAAATGAAATCTACATAAGTCTAAACACGCAATTAAGATAATGTTTTTCATTAAAATTGGTGCATAATAACAGTTTTGCAGTTCTAAAAATTAATCCCGAAGGCAAGTGTAGCAACATTTGCCCCATTTGCAGTACGTAGGTCCACATCGCCTTTCTCTAACCTTCTACTGCTCTTTAGCCCCTGCAAGTTATTGCACAAATGAGATCCACATCTGGTATCCAATACCCATATTTCATTTCTAAAGGCAGTATTTATCTCAATCATAAACATACCCGGAGTAGAATTAGAAGTGCTTGTAAGCTTATCCTTCTGCTTCTTGTTCTTAATGGTCTCCATGTAAGCTTTGCAGTTGCACCTCCAGTGGCCCATCTTCCCACAATGATGGCATGGGCCCTTGGTAGCTGCATCCTTCTTATTCACACCACCTTTGGGCTTCATGGGAGCCTTCTTCTTCTTCTTTTAAACTTTCTTCTTAAAAGAGGAAGATTCTACCATTAAAACCGCATTGGAATCCTTCTTCATGGAGGACTCTACAGTTTTGAGAAGATTGATCAATTCAGGAATGGTGGACTTAATCTTGTTCATCTGATAGTTAATCACAAATTGTGAGAAAGTATTAAGCAAAGATTGTAGAATTAAGTCAACACTTAAGTCATGATCCATTGCAAACCTGAGAGATCCAAGCTTCTCGATCAAGCCCAGCATCTTTAGCCCATGAGTGGTCGCAGAAGAACCCTCTGTCATTTTGCAATGGAATAGTTGCTTCGAGATCTCATATCTTTTAGTTCTGGCTTGGGTATTAAACAGCTCTCGAAGATGTAAAATGATCGATTGAGCATCCATATGCTTGTGCTATTTTTGCAACTCAGCAGTCATGGATACCAGCATAATACATGATGCTGTATCACTATCCTTCTTGTGCCTCTTGTGGACAGCATGCTCATCAGCATGAGCATCTTGGGTTGGTGGTGGTGGAATAGAAGCATCTAGCATGGAGAGCAATTTTTTCGATTTGAGAACGATTCTCAAATTTCTATACCAGTCGAGATAGTTTGATTCGGTTAACTTGTTGGTTTCCAAGATGCTACGTAAGTTCAAGTTTGTTGACATGATGCAAGTGACCTAGATGTAAAGATAGAGAGCATTAGCTACTTGTATATGCACATGATATGCAAATAATTAGAACTTTAATTAAACGTATTTTTTACTCCACTATTTTACTCAAACCAATAGCCCCCACTATTGATTCGGGAAAGCCCGTTGGAAGCTTTACTAGTGGACCGGTATCCAAATTCCTTAAGAATAACCTTGGGTTTGCCCAATAAGCCATCCTTAAGTTTATTGGTAGGTATCCAATACCAATTATATCGTATGTAACTACCAAATCATTGGGTGATTAACAACTTTTAATCTTAAAGCCTTTTGGGCTACCCCAACTTTTTCTCTAAATTTCTTTATGCTTGAGGTTGCCCAATCGGGATAAAGAATTTAGTTAAACCCGACCAATTAATCAGGAATTTAATTCCATAGCTTGAACATGCCCAATGTTAAGTAGGCTTGGGTTTGCCCAACAACCTGGTCTCGAAAAAGGACTCTCGTTCTTACTATATTAACGGAATGAATTAGGTTTAATATTAATTGAGGGATTTGTTCTTTTTAGTGATTTCGTTGAATGGCATGCATAAAAATCAATAAATCACATAATTGATAATCGTGGTAATAAAGCGATTACGTGGTATGGTTATGGACATTACCCTAAATTAATTTCTTTGAGCCATAAAAGAAATTAATATAGTTAACCTTATGTGTTTGTGGATAATTTAAGTAGAAGGTCTTACCTCATCGCCTTATTTTGGTTGCCATCTCCAGAATGGAATAATTCTACTCCTATCTAACCTATGTAAACTAATTACATAATTTCCTAAAGAGAGAAAACCTCGAGTTACATTCGAGGGGAGTTAGATGAGAAGAGAATTACATAAGAATTCTAGAGAAGGCATGACACGCGGCCTTATTTCATAAAACCAAAACTATAAAATGCATAAACAGATATAATTGGTTTTAGTCCATAACCATCTACCATGCCATTGACTATGCTTAAATAAAATAACATATACTTTTATCATTCCAAAATCACTATTTTGGAAAGACAAAACAGAATTCTAAAATCACCATTTTAGAAAGATACACTAATTTTAGATTTTCAAAATCATTATTTTGAAAAACAAAATTGTTTGTCTCAAAACTAATTTTGAAAAAAAATACTTTTAGGTCCTGTTTCTCATCAAATAAGATTTTCCCTTCCAAAATTCTGTTTTGAATTTTTTTTAAAAAAAAAAATACCTGGAGGTTGCAAACAGAACAGAACCGGCGCTGGTTTGGAAGCCAGAGTGACGCCGACTCTGTTCTGCTTTCCAAAAAAATTTTCTCTTTCAAAAACAATTTTTGGACATCGCGAATAGAATGGAACTGGCGCTGGCTTGGAAGCCGGAGCAGCGCCGCCTGTGTTATGCAACAATGGCAACAATTTTTCAAAAACTTCTAGAAATAATTTCTTGTGCTTTCTTCTTCTGCAAATTTTCAGTGAGAACAATTCTCAGCTATATTTTTTGTTTTGAATCTATAAACAACAACCAATTTGTTAGTTTAAACAAAATCAAAACGAAAAATTAAGATGAAACAGAGGACAACATCCATGTTGAAGAAAAACGTTTTTCCTGCAGAAATTTTCATCACAAAAGAAAGCATCTTTTCGAAATACGCTGTGACTTTTACACAATCATATTGTGCTATGGACCCAACCCATAAAGAACGAAACAATTTCGACTCGAGTGAAAACGATTTTCACAGCAAACAAAGACAAACATGAAAACAGTTTTTCATGCCAAAACAATATCCGTGGACCACACATAGCATGGCTCTAATACCACTGTTAGATATCTCAGGCTCGTATTGTATACGGTACAACAGAAAATAAAATGAGATACCCTCCCAAGACCCATCTATGTGTAGAAAACAAGATATAAAGTGAGTAAAGGTAACAACTTTTACCTTTAGGTGATCGTCCGAAGAACAAAAATTTTCTTCTTCAAGTCGAGGTGCGATCCAACAATCCTCGTGATCAACCCCATGTGAGTTGAACGTCTAACCACTATAATCATAGTATGTGATTATCTCTAACAATAATCCACACAGAGGATACACTCAAGCACCAAAATTTCCTGTGCTAGCAGAAATAATAATGGCAGCTAGGGTTCTCTTGTTTTCAGCAAAACAAGAGGGAGAGAGAAGAAAAGAGAATGTCAAGTACTGCTGGGATTTTCGTATGTCTCAACATCAGCTAGGGTTTTCAGTTATATCATACATATATACCTAAAATCCTACTAAAACTGAGAATTCTAATCCTATTAGAATTTCCTAATTGTAATTGGAAATATCAAATTCTCACAATTACAACTTAGATTACAAATTAAAACTAATTATAATTTGTCCACAACAACTTCTCTTTATCTCAATTAACCCCACTATGTTATCAAATAACATCTTGAGTATATAATTCTCCATTGTGTGTGACCTATTAGGTTTCCCAGTCAATTGGTAGAGAACATGAATTAATCCAAACGTCTTTAAGATTAATAATCCATAATTAATTAGAATTAATCCTATTAATTCTAATCAGGATTGGTTTATTAATTCATCAATTAATAAATCTATATTCCCAGATCATAAGCAGTATTTAGCAACACATCATGACCACCTAAGAGCTCAGGAAGTGAAGTGGCTTGATATGAACCCTTCAATAACAAACTTCAGTGCTCCTTTCACCATACAATATCTCATTCGATTTGGAGTACGAAATTAGTGCCAACTCCCTCCAGAAATAATTCTGGCTCGAATACAATAGTACTTGTACCAGAAACCCACTACTCTAGATGTGTATCAATTGAAACTATTTCCAATACACAATTGCCTTGGCCAAGGACTTCCTGAGTAGTAATTCCTACAAGTGGCCGTGAGATATTTGCCCCTACTATTAGGAATGGTGAATCCTTTATTGACCCTCTCAATTACTTTCGTTTACCTCACAATGTACTCAATATCCATCCCATAGGTGGCCCTCAATCGAGCTCCGAAAATTGGAATCAAAGTATAAAGCTCAGCAAATAAAGTACCTTGGAGATCTCAAGTCTAAGAATACTTGCACGTTTGCTATATGAAGATTATATCACTAGCACTAAATAATTATCCATGTGATTATCTCAAAGTTAGGTCATCCAATGAACTTATTCTATTAACAAGCATCCATGTGTTAACTTTGAGTATCTCAATACTCACGGTTATGAAAACTACCGCCTGATCAAATCAGGAAGTCTAACACATGCTAGTCTTAACGCATTAATAATGTCCTGTCTCATTAATACTATGACTAGGGACTATTTAAGTATCAACACTATCCAGTGTAGTAGGAATCTCATATCATGATCTCTATCATGATTTCCTTAACATAGTGTTGTACTAGGGACTTTATCGAACAGTTACATTACTTAAAGTAAACAAAAAAAACTGTAAGATAAATGATGCTTTTTATTAAAATAAAATATGTCATATACAATGTACAAGTGATTGCCTTTAGGGCACAACACTAACATCTTCATGATGCCAAGAGAATAATTAGTTATGATAATTATTGAGTTCTTTGAGATCATGTTTGTCTCAACAATAGTTTGAATTACATACTTCTCCATCCTTGATATGTATATATTTTTATTTTTATTTTGATTTTCTTTTATTTTGTTTTCCTTTTTATTTATTTTTCACTTTATCGAGTCGGTTAAACAATTAAAGAAATGTGATTAATGTTTACTTGTTTCTGGAGGATCGACACTCATTTGAACCATATGCTTGGTTAATAATGAGTACACTTGCTGATATGTGTGATTTGGATTGAACGCTTTAATTTAAACTTGATTGGGAATGTACTTAGTTTTTGTATGATTTTTATACCCAAGTTCGAACACATCAGTCAGCAATACAAGATTGTTTGATACTTATCCACACGACTGCACCACGACCTAAGGTGAAAACATAACCTGAAGTGGACTTGTGAAGATTTCTATCAGTTTGAAAATCAGAATTAGTGTAACCTATAGGTACCAATTCTGGTGTTGTGTAAACTAGCATATATCGTCAAGTTCTACGAAGATACTTGAATATATACTTTACTATTGTCCAATATTCCGGTCCTAGATTTGACTGATATCTACTGATCATCCCAATAGCATGACAAATGTCTAGACGAGTACATAGCATAGCATACATAAGACTTTCTACAACTGATGCATAAGGAACTTATTTCATGTACTCAATTTCATTAGGAGTTTTAGGACTATACTTCTGAGATAATTGGATTCCATGTCTAAAAGGCAATTGACCTTTCTTGGAATTTTGCATTGAAAATTTTGCCAGTATTTTGTTAATATATGAAGGTTGCGATAAAGTTATTGTCTATTCTTTCTATCCCGAATGATCTGAATGCCTAGAATATATCTTGCTTTTCTCAAGTCCTTTATATCAAGCTGTTTACCGAACCAATTTTTCACCAATGTTAATGTCCTTATATCATTTCCAATAAGAAGGATGTCATCAACATACAGTATAAGAAAAATTACCTTACCATCTATAATTCTTTTGTAGACACAAGGTTCATTAGGATGCTGGCTAAAACTATAAGATTTAATGTCTTGGTTAAACCTGATATTCCAAGATCTAGACACTTACTTAAGTCCATAAATGGACATATTTAGCTTGCAGACTTTATGATCTTAACATTCTTAGATAAAACCATCTGGCTATACCATGGAGATACATTCATCGATGTGAAACCCCACCTAAAGCCAACCCTAGAGTAAGGGGGTCGGGATGCATATCATATTATTTTGCATGAATATATATGTTTTTGAATAATTTTATGTACTTTAGAATTGCGGGTTATAAGTTAAAAAGCTTAGTTATGCTTATTGAGTAGGGGGGTAAAAGGGTAATTTTGCTTGAGGTCCGAATAGGAAAATAACTTGAGGATTAAATAAGAAAAATATGTGGGTGAGAAAATAAGAACAAGAGTTGTTGTGGTTTAGTGGTTAGAACTTTGGAATTAATCTCTAAGGTCATGAGTTCAAATCCCATCATTTAAGTTTTATCATGATTATCTTAATTAAGTTTGAATTTTTGTTTCTTGCATTTCTTAGAAATAGGAATGTTATCTTAGGGGAGACATGAGGAGAATGTTCTAAATCTTATCATTGTGTCCTAAAAAGAATTCTAGGGGAATTCTTGTTCTATTTATTACCTCTAGCATTGTCCTAACATTTCTATATTTCAAATGAACCAAAACCCATCAAATCTTTCTTTTAAATTCCAAAAAAATTCTGTGATAATTTCTCATCCTTGAATTTCGAAAATCAATCTTGGAGGAGGGAGGTTGGCCGAAAATAGGAGGGGAAATAGGAAGGGTTTCCAAGAGAAATCAATCACCATGATAGAACCTTCAAATTCACCTTCATGTTGTTCATATTTTAGTGAAGGAAAATCTGGAAATTTTCCAGAATTTTTGCAGACCATCTCTTCGAAAAATTCAGCCAGTAAACCCACTCATTTGCTACCATAGAAATGGTCATTTCATGTGACTTGAAGGATGGAAAATCTGTACAATTTTTGGACTGCACAAACTGTGCAAAACCAGGAAAAAAATTCTGGAATTTCGCAGCTTTCAACCAAGAGAATGAAGCTGCTTTAGTCCATCTTCAAGCCAGCAAAACTCCCCTGTATTTCTCCAAAAAGAAGGCTGGAAAATCACCTTTGGAAGGTCTTCAAACCCCCTCAAGAACCAGCTGCAAGTCGGGCTGAAGAAGTGCGAAAAATTCTGCACAGAAATTCTGCACCAATTTTCGCAGCTTTGAACAATTTGAAACTAGAATTTTTCTAGCTTTGCTTCCTTCAAGCCTAGGCCGAAAATCACCCTTCAACTTCTGTAATATTGATCCTTGCTCAGCCATGAACTGAACATCATTGACCTTTACACTTACCTTGAACTCATGGACTCCATAACCACACCTTAAAACCCTCCTAAAACCACTCCATTCAAATTTTTTTGAACTTCAAACTAATTTCAGAATTTTACTCCATGGAAACACTCTTGTATCAAGCTAATGAACCAGAATTTGCTCTACCATTTAAGACTAAATTTTGGCCAGCCTTGGAGCAATATTGACCTCCATTCATTTCATCAAAGCCACCTTATTCAGCCGGCACCATTGAAGAGCCTAGACACCTTCCTTGATCAAACACCATAGCTAACCACCTACCTTAAACAACTCCACAATTTTCTCCATTTAAATTTAAAAAAAAAATCTAATCACTCTCTCTTCCACAAGCTGAAAACCGAAACTCCCCTTCATCCTAGACCATTCGGCTAGCACCCTACCAGATTTCGTGCAGCATTTCTTCCACACTCTTTCCATTTTCACCAAGAACACCAAGAACAAACTTCTTCAAGCCTAAACCTACTATAAACACCTCCAATCACTCTCAAATACTCCAGATCACTTCTATTTAATCCCTAGACTTCATTTCTAGTATTTATAACACAAAACCACGCCAACAAGAATTTTCAATCGGATCAAAATCGGCTTTTCCTTGAAGGTCTCAAGAACATCAACAAGGTAAATCAAGAACAACCTTATTGTTCATCTTCTTCTATTCAATTCTTTATAGACCTTTCTAATGCTCTCTCTCTCTCTCTCTCTCTCTCTCTCTCTCTCTCTCTCTCTCTCTCTCTCTCTCTCTCTCTCTCTTCCAATCGAAATGGTTGATCAACCAGCAACCATGGCTGTTTTTCCGTGGGATCATTCAAGACTCTCCGTCGCGCGTGGACCTTCTTTAGTCGTCACCATAGTACTCGTCAATCAAGTAATTATTCTCAAAACCTTCTTTTTAAATTCTTAAATCATGTCTCTTAGGAGGTGATAGGGAGATAGAATATGAATGGGGGGTTGAGTACACGCATGTGGATTAAGGGGATGAAGTTAAGACATGATGATTGTTGTATATGACTAAGTTGTATGTATTTCCTTTTGAACCAATGTATGTTCTTCGTGCTTGATGAATTTTATGGATGTTTGAAGCATGCTAGACATCGTGACACCAAAGGTGATTAGGCTCTTATGTTTCTATTTTCCATTGAAGCCATTAATGATGATTATGCCTAGAAGAAAGTTAGTCTTGTGATAGTATGTGATAAGTCAAGCATGTGTTCATGAATGGATTGGTTTATTATTTGATGTTGGAGAATGTGTTTAAGAATCTCTTCTAGCAATAGGAAAATCATGGTGAGAGATTATTTTCTTGTTGAGTCTAGGTTATTTTTATTAACAAATTTTGTTACTTTAATTAGAATTACTACTATATTTTTCTCTATAAAATTCGAAACTCTAGGAAGATTTGGATTGGATTATTCATTGGAATATTAATATTTTATTTATCAAATAAATAAAATCTCTTATTAAAAATAATATATATATATAATAATAGATAAATCTTTTATATAAATAATAATAAATAAAATATTAGAATTAATTAATGACTTTATAGGCCCTAGTTAAAACTTTTACCTATATTCCTAAATATTATCTATATTAAAATCTATTTGTTATTTATTAAATAAAAATTTAAAATAATTCATTTATTATTAGTTTTATTTATTACTAATTATTTATTATCTATAAAAAATTGATTAAAAATTATTTGTAATTTATTATTTATTTACAATAAAGCTATTTTATTTATCAATGTTATTTAGGGCTTAGTATTATTCAAGATTCAAACTTTAGTTTATTTATTAATAATAACACTCAAGAATTACTAATTGAGTTTATAATTTATTAGAAATTATTTTAGAACCCCAAGTTATTTTAACTTATCAAACTAGACTTATTTTATAGAATTCTTTATCATCTAGTCTTAAGGCTTAGGACATTAGGGATGTGATGGTAATAAGTTGAACTAGGATTGCTTGTGTAAATGAATTTAGCTTGAGTGTAACCTTATGTTTTGCGTTTACCCCAGGTGGGGTTAGGTCAGCCTTGGAAGACTCTTGAATTTGAGCAAGTAAGGAATCAGGTAAGTTCCTGCATGGAATTGTTTGAAGACCAAAACTTACTGTGGCAAGCCAAATGTGATTTGTATGGACATTCCTTATGTAAAGGCAATTAAGGACTGTTTTTCCTTTTTATTCCAGTCAACCAAATCATTTGAAAATCAAACGAGCAGTTTTACACAAAATGCTAAATTCTTTCTAAAACCCAACTTTGACAAGAATTTTAGAAACCCTTAATTGCTACTTCCAAATAAAACAATGTGTGATCAATTTTCTCCCAAGTGGGATAATCAACATTGAGTACTCAATAATGGCAGACTACCAGGACTAGTCCTTGAAGGGTTAGGGTAAGTCTCTCAGTAGGTGACCACCTCTGAGAGGTAAGTCCTTCCTGGATAGGATGCCAGTTCGGCAGGTCATGCCGGTCCGAGCTAGCAAGTTTCAGTCGTGTGGACTGTGTGTTCCCGGAATGGACAACCGGTAAGTTTGGGTGTAGAGATGGAGAAGTATCTCACCCGGTAGGCCATACACCTACCTTTTGTCAACTTGCACAAAGTGTGGCATTCTGACCGTTATTTAGTCATGAGGCCCAACGTGTGGTAACATATGGCTACCCTTTTGAGTGGTTGTATTTATTGTGCACATGAGTGGTTTGAAAAGGAAAACACCACTCTTAATTTCCAATACTTATTTAATACTTGCCAGCACTTTTCTTTATGAAATTTTTTCCAACTTGCATACATGACTTATTTTACCTGAAACACTAAAAGCACACACAAATTTATTGAGATTTTTATCTCACTACCTTTTATGCCATGTTTTCAGGAAGATCCTGCTGTGGAGGTTATTAGATAGATTATTGCCTATGCTTTGAAGACTCGTGTTATTTTCTTTATGTGACGCTTTGAGAGATTGTTGCAAACAATTTATTTTGGATTTGTACCAGTATTTATCTTTTGGGTTGTAATAAGTTTAAATTTTAAAGTCTTTATTTTATTTTGTTCTTTGTAACCTAGTTATAAAGACCCCTTGTCCTCTGGACGAGGCGACATCCCCGGCCCTGATGGGCCTAGGTAGTGGGGTATTACAGTCAAGATTTCCATTAAGGAATGCTGTCTTGACGTCCATTTTCCATACTTCATAGTCGAAGTGAGCCACAATAAATAAGAGGCTTTTTATAGACTTTAGTATGGACACAGACGAGAAGGTTTCCTCATAGTCAATACCTTCTCGTCCGGTATAACCCTTAGCAACCAATTTAGCTTTGAACTTTCCCGTCTACTCATCTCTTTCTTTTGTAGACCCATGTACACTCAATAGGTTTTACCCCATTAGGTAAGTCCACAAGTTCCTAGATGGAGTTAGTGTATGTGGATTTCATTTCTGAATCCATTGCACTCTTCCAATGGTCCGCGTCTATATCCTTTATAGCTTCTTTATAGTAGTGAGATCATCTTCTTCCTCAAAAGAGATTGCACGAAAAGTTTCTCCATAGAGTAAGTATCTAGAGGGACGTCGAATGACTCTCCCACTACGTCTAAGTTGTGGAGGTTCTTAGATAATTGGACTTTCTTCCTCCTCGTTGACTGGGACCAAATCTGCTAATTCCTCAATGATTGGAATTTGAATAGGGGTTGGAGGTTCTTCC
Organism: Voacanga thouarsii; assembly: GCA_026120185.1. NCBI lineage: Eukaryota > Viridiplantae > Streptophyta > Magnoliopsida > Gentianales > Apocynaceae > Voacanga > Voacanga thouarsii. The sequence goes on along the minus strand of JANUWF010002419.1, from coordinate 1,090,221 downwards.
ACTCTAAGTGTGGAAGAGCCAGTGGGTACAGATGACGTAACATCTATTTCTCTCCCACTGGAATTTGGCATGTTAAGTGGCATAGATATGAATCTACCATGTGAATCATGATTATAGGTTTTTGTAACCATTTGATTGGGATTATCTCCCTTGGTTTCTTCCAAAATAACCATACTCTTAGATCCACGTTCTTCTATATACTTATCCTCTAAGAAAATTACATTTGTACTTACAAATATTTTCTTATCTTGAGGACTATAAATTTATTCCATTTTATCCATCTTTCCCTTTTGCATGTATGCAGGATAACTCCACATACAGATATGTGTTAAATTAGGCTTCCGCCTATTCCACAATCCCAATGGAGTCTTAGAGATAGACTTAGATGAAACTATGTTTAATATATATGTCGTAGTTTGTATAGCATATTTCCAAATGGATGTACTGAGTGTAGAGATGCCTAGCATTGTTTTGACCATGTCAACAAGGTCCTGTTTCTCCTTTCTGCAACTTCAGTTTGTAGAGGAGTGTCAGGTGCACTTAGTTGGGATAAAATATCATTTTCTGACAAGTAAGATCTAAAGTCATGGGATAGATATTCTCCACATCGATTTGATCGAAGTGTCTTCATGTTATTTCTTAACTGCTTCTCAGTCTCAGCCTTAAATTCTTTGAATTTTTCTAAGGCATCTGACTTATGAGTCATTAGGTAAACATATCTATATCTTGAGTAATCATCCGTAAAAGTGATGAAATACTCATACCCACCTCTAGCTTGGACACTAATTGGTCCATATACATCAGAGTGCACTAATTCTAAGACTTCCTTGGCTCTATTTTCTTTGGAAGAAAATGATCTTTTGGTCATTTTATCGACCAAACAAGATTCGCAAACTTGAAAAGGTTCCACCTTTAAGTCACTTAAAGGACCTTCTTTTACAAGTCTTTTTATCCTTTTTAGATTAACATGACCAAGTCTAAGATGCCATAAGAGAGTCTCATTAATGAGAGATAACTTAATACCTTTGTTAGTTTCAGTTTGATATAATGAACTGTTAGTAAGTTTCAAAACATACAGATCATTATTTAAATATCCACGACATATCAAAGAGTTATTCAAAAATATCTTTACTAATAATTTATAAAATTTATCAGAATATTTTTATTTGAATAATAAAGAAACCGAAATCAAATTTCGATAAATGTTTGGAACATAATAACAGTCTTTCAAAACCAAATGTTTATTATCAATATAAAGATAAATATCTCCAACAGTTCTTGCAAATATTACTGATCCTGTGCTAACCCTTAGAGTATGCTCTCCTTCACTGAGATGTCTGGTTACTTAGAACCTCTGCAATGAATTGCAAACATGATTAGTGGCTCCAGAATCTACTATCCAAGTATTTGTAGAATCAACTACTAAATAAGTTTCAATATAGGATAACTCACCAGTACCTTGCTTGAGTTTAGCTAAGTAATCTGGGCACTGTATCTTTCAATATCCTTTTTGCTTGTAGTGGAAACATTTACCTTTGGACTTTTCATCCACTTTTACTTTCTTGACCTGTTGCTTAGGCCATTTTTTATTATTTTGCTTCATCTTATTTCATCCTTTGCCCTTGGGCTTGGAAGAGGAAGATCTATCATGAGTTAGAACAAGAGCGTTGCCACTTTCCACTTTTAGGATAGCCTCGGCGCTCTCAAGCTCATTCATCAACTCTATAAGAGACATCTCCATTTTGTTCATGTTATCATTAACTTTAAATTGTGAGAACATCTCTAGGAGAGTTTCTAGAGACATATCAACTTGAGTCTCAGGCTAAATTTCACCCCCTAAGACCTCCGCCACATTGAACTGATCGAGCGATCAATTCTAACATATGATCCCTCATAGGCGTTCCAGATTTCATGCACATATTCATTATGCGCTTTATTGCTACTAGGCGGGCCTGACGTCCTTTGTGCTCAAATATTTGCTGGAGGCTTCTCATGATTTCTGTAGCGGTTGTTATGTTATCATATTTTTGCTGCAACACATTCGAGATAGATCCCAAAATGTAGTAGCGAGTTATCTCATCAGAACTCAACAACTTATCATAAACTTCCTTTTATTCGCGCATGGACTGTTCAGTAGGTTTAGCAGGATATGGTTCAATTAGCGCGTATTTGAGCTTCTCAGTAGTGAGTGCGATTATGAGATTCCATTTCCAATCAATAAAATTTTCTCCAACCAGTTGATTCTATGTTAAAATTAGGGATAAAGTATTGGAAGTCATTTTTTGAAATAAAATAAAATAAAATATACGAGTCATTTATCATATCATGATGCATGATCAAAATATTGTAGCATGATATATGATCAATATGATAATATTTTAAGTAGTAATAAAAATAACTATCGAAATACAATAACCTAAAACTCTCCAGTAACATGCACCTCTATAAGAGATAAGAATATAACTTATAATTAGGTTAAGATCCATAACCTAAAACCCCAAAGTAATATACACCTCTATAGGAGATAACAATATAACTTTTAGTTAGGCCTGGATCATCCCACTAAAATTAATATATCTTGCATCTAAATGCAATTTAGTGTCGTTAATATTTTGGCCATCATAGACATTTTTTGGATATTTTATAGGAAGTCTTTATAATGTCTTTGATTTAAGTGTAACCCCTATATTCAATTTTTTTTTATTAAATTTTCAATCCAATCACATCACCTATAGGGTAATTATGAATGAATTAAACTTAAATAATAATAATAATTAAAAAATTTTTTGATGCCCAATTTAATAATCAATATAATGTAACCTTCCTATAGAGAGACCATTTAAAATATTATGAAACAAACGTTAATTTTACTATTAGGCAAATAGGGAACGCCTAAGGTTAATTAAAATTAACTATTTTACACTTAATTTTTTTAAAATAATAAAAATATTTATTTATTTATGCATAACTAAATAGTACCTAGAGCGGTATTAATGCAAAGTATATGACATGTTAACATGAATCATATACAATTCAATCAAACTTAAATAGTAAAAACTATAAAATAAAAATAAAAATAATTTTATGATCAACCTAGACATAAGAAATAATATTGCAAAATTACAATTGAAAAATCTAATTGGCTAACAAAATAGCTAACTCTTCAATCTTCTATAATATTAATTTGTTGCAACAAGTCACGTGATCTACAGTGGAGTAGTGGTTAGAGCTTTGGCATGATTCTTTGGCAACCTAGTTTCAATTCTCCTCATGGCCATTTCCTCTCCCTTTCAGCCTAGGTTCCATAGCCGGGATGTGGACTGGCCTAGTGCTAGCCAGGCCCAAGTCGCTGGCTGTTGGACCAGCATGGGCTGGTCCAAGCTCCTGTTGGGCTGCTGGGCTTCTGGCGGTCGTCCAACTCCAGCTGGGCCGTTGGGCTTCTGGCCTAATCTTGCCCATCATGCTAGCCCAGCCAGCTAGCAAGAGAATATAGCCAGTAGCCCATCAATCTTGAATACAGCCAGGCAACACACGAAACATGACAATCAGGGACATTCTCCATTGATGACTCCACTAGACTTTTCTCCGTTCTGCCATCCGCGAAAGCTCTCGTGCGATTACAATTTTTTTTAATAATAATAATAATAATAATAATAATAACTCAAAAGGAAAATATAAAAATTTAATCCACCTATTTTGCTACAAGACTCGATAGTACATATATATTCACTAAATTCAAAACTATGGCCATAAAATTATTTTGAATAGAATTAATCAAATCATTCACTATGAACTTAAATACATTATTCCTATACTGCTCAACTAAATATATACATAAAAGATTTAATCGTAACACGTAAATGCATATTAAAACCCGGCTTTGATACAAATTATTAGTTATAAGATCAATATGCTTATGTGTTAACTAGATTAAATTCTAAGTATGTGAAAATGAATCATACTTTTGTAGATATCGTCTTTAATAATATGATTCTTGAAGTTTTTGGGCCTTTTGGTAATGCTCCAAAACCCCAAACCTTCTTTAATATAATCTCTCGAGACCAGAAAATCGCTAATCGTATTTTTCTTTTTTTGTAGAGGGTCAACTCACATAAAAAAATGTTGTTTCTTACTTATATAAAAAATAAAGTTATAAATCAATATGTATAGTTGACTCTGCCTTAAAATATGAATCCTGATAGAATAAGAAAAATATAGTTGGATATAACTATGTTCACTTATTCTATTTCATCTCAAATATGATTTTTGATTTCCTGTAATTTTTCATTAATAAATTATAAATATTTATACTTTATTATTGTCTCATAAATAGGAATCACTGAAGGGACCTGACCAGATATAGTTAGACTAAACTCTAATAAATTATTTTGTTAATAAAAAAATAATTTATTAATTACGTTTTACTCTACTAAAAAACGTAATTGTACTCCTAGATTGATTATAATTATTGGAGTCAATAATTATATCCTTATAATTAATTGATCTAATAATATGAAATTACGAACATGTAGAACAATTTTTATTTTGAAAAAAAACCTGCGGAACCAAATTCCGTGCTTTGTTTATGAAAAATTCTTATATGAATCTGATCCATGGCTCCACATGTGGATTAGATTCACCCAAAAATGACACATGTCCCGGTTGAATTTTTTTTTATTGCAGATTCAATCTTTCCTTTTTTTAAACCCTTTTTTTCCTTAACCTGAACCATGGTTATGGAATTGCTGAATCCGGTCTTCTGAAATTTTGTATTCTTCTACTAAATTCAGCAAAACATCATATCATTCTCTCTACATTTCAATCTCTTGGCCATTCTCTCTCTTTCTCTCTCGTTGTGCTCATTGCAGCGGGAATGTTGATCAGCGGATTGTAGGCAATGCCCGGACTTACCATTTTAGAAGCACCTAATGGAGTTCAAAGGGAGCAACATATAGTCGAAACAAGGGTCAAAAGCAAATTTTTCTATAGAGGTGTTTTTCTTAAAAAATCTTGGCATAGAAATCTGTTCGATGTATCCCCAAATTCGAAAAACCCTCGCTTTCACACTAATTATTTTTTTAGGAATTCAGGTTAGTCGACTCATGATTTCTCTATTCATCCCTGATTCTTTTATGAAGATCCAACATGTCTTTATGTATGTATGTTATGTTTTGTGATCTAGAGTTATTTTTTTAAAAATAAATTTGGGTTGTACATTTTCAATTGTGAGATGAGTCGCTCAGATGTTCTGATCTAAAGGTTCACAGATCGGCTGCCACTTTTGTGACAGAAATGGCATTGGGAAGAGTAGCTATGCAAAAAGGAACTGTAGTAGCTTCTGATGCCAATATGCATTGGAGGAGGGCAAGCAACAATGGAGCTGTAGGAGGAGCAGACAACACAATGCTCTAGTTTTACACAGATGATGCCCCAGGACTTACTTTTCCCCAATGTCGTACTTGTTATGAGTATTGGCTTTATAGCATTTGTTGCAATTTTGCATGTCATGGGTATGCTATAGTTTGTCCAAAGGGAGGCCTAGGCATGTTTATTTGAACTCTCCATCAATAATTACATAATCAAGTTTATTGAGATAGTCTTATTGTTAGGCTACTTTCTTTTGTTTTGTGGTAGTTAGAACAATTAGATAGAAGGTGCTGGTATCCGGGACTTATTTTTTTAGTAATATACAAAGAGTAATTGTCTTCTTAGTCATTCCTCATAGTAGAAGGACTGTTCTTTAAATGCTTCTCTGCGTTCTTATCTTTTAAAACAATCTGATTGTTATGCTGGTAGCTTGTTGCTATATAAGGTTTAAGTACTGATACAGATAACCAGCTTTTCTATTTCTTTTCTTGTTAGAATTTACACCATTATTCTTGCTTTATGCCTTCGTAATAGGAATCATTTGTGATCCCTCGAGGTCAAAACTCTAACAATGTGGATATTGAGATGGGACATGACCAATGAACTCAGGAGAACTAGGCTTAGATAATTTTTTTTAAGCAAGTGGCTGTAAATTATTTTATTGTCATTTCATTGTGATTGGAATGAGCAATTGGTTTTATTGTCTCTATATATATTTTTGCATTGTGGGATTATTTATGAAATCATGTTCTCTATCTTACGATTCTTTGGCAGGTGCAAGAGTTTGAGAAACAATATGAGAAACTGAATAAGCTACTTAAAAAGATTTAGGTACTGATATGTTTATTCATCGCTTGTTTTGTTTTTTGTTTTGCTTTTTTATTTCTTTTTTTTGGTACGGATTTCCAAAATGTTCCTTCTCTACTTTAGTCCTCTTAGCCCTTCTAAATTTCGTACATTTTCTTCAATTACTTGCTTTCATTTTTGGCCTTACTGATTCTAAGTACTATGAACATTTTGTTTATTTTCTTTGCAATCAAACAAGTTTGATGAAAAGCTAGGAATTCTTGTCCAGCATACTTGGAATCAAAGTTCCATAATGAAAAGCTAGGAATTCTTGTCTAGCATACTTGGAATCAAAGTTCCAACTTTCTGCATTTTGAAAATTTTGTTTCCTTGAAATAGGAGATATGAGCAAGAAACATCATTATCTCTATATACTTAATCTAATAATATCTTGAGGGTGCAACTAATAATATTTAGTTCTTGAAGGCCTCAAGGACTTGCTCTATGGTTTGATTGAATGGTCTTTTTATTAAATAATCATGTAAAAAGAGGAGATATGAAGTAGTTTTCATGAATAGTAATAATGATGTGGAATTGTTGGACATGCTGTTATTTGACATTAGAAACTGTTATTGGGTTTGTTGCATGCTCGAGTAAAAAGAAAAAGAAAATGAAAACATCTGTAACTTCATTAAAGGTCTGAATTTTTGGATTTGCCCAGGTGATTTTTTTGGAGTTTTCAGGCTTTTAGGTTTGTCAAGTTAAAGGTCTATATTTTAGAATTTTGTTTGTATGCACATGTTCTTGGTTGCTAAACTTGTTTAAAGAGTTGCAAGAGGGAGAGAGACATAAAGGGGTTTCAAAAATAGCCTAGTTTTTACTTCACCCTGTTTATCTTATGCAGATATTTATGGACATGGCTGTATTGGTGGATGCTCAAGGAGACATGCTTGATAACATTGAATCACAGGTAAGGGATAATAATGCCATACCTAAAAGGATCTTTACATTGATTTGTCAATTGACTAGTTTTTTTACATCCAATTTTTAGTTTTCAAGTGCTGTAGACCATGTGCAGTTAGGTAATACTGCTCTTCAAATGGCAAAGAAACTGCAGAAGAACTCCAGGAAATATATGTGCATCACTATCATTATCCTTCTCATTATTATTCCAATCATCATTGTGGGGGTGCTGAAGCCATAGAAAAGCAACAACGGTGCTTAGATTTTTTTTTTAACTTTGGTAGGAATTTTATAAATATAGATAGGTGGTATTGCATTGTATCATGTTTTCTCGAGTCTTTTTCTTTTTGAACTTGGCTTGCACCCAGTAAAGTTGTAAACTTTTACCGGTGAGATGTTAAATGTAATTGTTGTGGATGGACATGAACTGAGTATTTTTGTTTTTTTTGTGTAAAATTTGGAAGAATATGTATTCTTAATAATTGCAATTAAATGTGTATGTATGTGTCTGGTGCATCTTCATAGTTCCCATGGTCCTTTATGGGAAATTTTCTCACTTAGTGCAAAGAATGCTGAATCGAGCTCAAGACATACATGAATTCAAGGATTAATAATGCCACCCAAATTCCTTTCACAAAATTCAAGACATCGAATTCTGCATTAGTTCATTAGAAAGACAACCTTAGCTGATAAAGGTCACAGAAAAAATAGACTTCACTATTCAAGAAACAACATCACATTTTTTTTAAGAAAGTAACAGACATGTTCAGTTTTGTATATAGCTTTGCACTTATTTATTGGTTGTATTGTAGACTCTCAGAGAACTTCGTCGGAGCCATGGCTCATACATTACCATGTAAAGGGCATCATAATCAACATGAGGATATGCCACTAGAAATGTTTTCTTACACTCAGTACATTGCTTTTGAGGACAAGATACTTATCGTTATTCAGGCCTTCAAGGATTTTCTTTATCAACGGTATGTCTAGTATGGCAATAATAACAGAAAAACTCTTCCAATTTAGTATGTTAGTGAAGGGAGGATCATAATGGTTGGCAATGATCACAGGGACACAACCATAACATGTGCATCACTAATACGAGCGGTGTTCACCTCAAAGCCTTTAACATGGAAGCAGAATTTGCTGCTTAGAAGCTCTTCAGTATAAGGTTTTGTCAGGGGATCTATATTGATAGAAATCTCAAAATCATTTCCCCTTGCTTGAAAAAGCTTTCACGTACTGGTGAGTTCATTGATCTAACAAAAAAATGCTAGTCGTTCCCTGAAATTGTTTTAGACGAAGCCTAATATCGGATCATGACAGTTGCAGAGCAAAGAAGGTTCATAAATATCAAGAACAAGGTTCTCATAATTAGACCATTAATAGAGGCTAAATTCATTAATAATTTTTTAGTTATTTGAGGCTAATTCGAGATACTTTTGATGTAATAACTAGACATATTTCTTTTTATTTGATATTTTGTTTGTGAAAAATGTTCTTGATGAATTTGTGTAGGAATTAGAAGATTTCGAGCAAAAAGTGTTAAATTCCAGTAGCAACCTGATGCCAGGTCAAGCTACCCAACTCGGCACCAGGTTTACTTTGGAAAAGTAGCGTAATATAGAGCAACTTTGAGGAGCAAACCAGAAGCAACTTGGTGCTAGGCTGGTTGAAGTGACCAGGCGCCGGGTCCAGTTTTTCCAGAGGCGATGTAATTTTGTTTTCGCATAAATTTGGTATCTTCTTAAGGATTTTAGTATTTTTCTGAATTCTACTCGAACTAGATTTCTCAAACCACGAATTTTGGTATCAATGAGGCTTATAAATACAAGAAAAACACAAGAGAAATGTGTAAATTCAAGGATCTAAGCTAGCTACTAATTTTTCAAAGACAAATTCATCACTCAAAGGAGCATTGTTCAAGGAAGTTTTTCAAAAGAAGAAGAATGGCTTGTCTATGAGTTCTATCTTTCATCATTTGTTTATTTTTCTAGAATAATGATGTGCTTAATATTTTGATTATAATTGGATATTGTTCTGAAGATTATGATTTTGAGTTAATTGGAATTTTGATCAATCTATTATTGTCATTGGTATTTGATTACTTATTATCATTGATTTATTGATGTGTTTTTTTCTAATTGACTTAGGAAACGATGTTAGAAGTTCATTGCATTGATTTCATATTTGTTAGATCTTAATGGACTTGGAAAATGAAGTTAAGATTAAAGAATTAAAGTAATCAAATGTTGGTTGATTTTACCTAGAGCGTAGGGTTATTAACTGATTTCATATTTATTATCATATAGAGTATATAGGTAATTATTGAAAGTGTTTAATGCATCTTTGAGCTATTTTAGTGCGATTGAAAATTTTTCTAAATTAATTGAGAGATAGTGGTTGTAACACCCTACTACCTAGGCTCGCCAGGGCCGGGGATGTTGCCCAATCTAAAGGACAATGGATCTTTATAACTAGGTCACACAATCAAAATAGCAGAATAAAAATAATACTTTAACTTCAAATTTATTACAACCCAAGAATGAATCCAAGAATTCCAAAATCAAATCCATAATAAAATTATCCACTCTCAACTCCCCGAAGCATTACACAAATTAAACATTAGAAAAATCTCCCAAGGCAAGCTACAACTAACTACTCATACCCACAGCAGGATCGACCTGAAATCATGATAAAAAGGGTGATGAGACAAAAATCTCAGTAAGTCCGTGTGAACTTTGAGTGTCCAATGAAAACAGTTCGTGAATGCAAAGTATAAATCTTTATAAGAGAAATACTGGCAAGCAATAAACATTAGTCAAAATCAAGAGTGGTGTTTTGGCTTTTCCAACCATACATAATTAATAAAATCAACCACTCAAAAGAAATGATCATGAGTTATCACACGTTGGGCCCTATAACCGGTCAGAATGCCAACACTTTATGCAGACTGACAAAAGGTAGGTGATCGGCCTACCCGGGCAAGATACTTCTCCTTCTATATACCCAAACAACAACTGGTTGTCTATTCCGGCAACACACAGTCACTTAACTGAAAAAAAAATTTGCTAGCTCGGACCGGCATGACCTATTGAACTGACATCCTATCCGGGGAGGACTTACCCCTCAGAGGTGGCCACCTATTGAGAGACTCACCCTAACCCTTCAAAGACTAGTCCTAATAGTCCAGCCTTATTGAGTACTCAACGTAACGTATCCCACTTGGGAAAATGAACAAAACACAATTCCATATGAAAATGGCAATTAAGGATTTCCAAAGTTTTTGTCAAAATCAGTTTTGGAAAGAGTTTTGAGTTTGAGTAAATCTGCTTATTGATTTTCAAATAATTTGTTTGACTGAAATAAGAAAAGAGTCAATCCTCAATTGCCTTTACAGAAATGAGTGTCCATACACTCTACATTTGGCTTGCTATAATAAACATTTTACATCAATAAGGTTTTATGCACGAGCTTACTTGATCCTTAGCTTGAGATAAAATAAAGGTCTTCAACAGCTGACCTAACCCTGCCTGGGGTAAATACAAGCCATAATTAATCTTAAGCTAAAATCCACTTTCACAAATAAAGCTAGCTCAACTCACTACTACCATGATCCCATTGTCCCAAGCTTTAAGGCCAAATAATAAATAAAAATGGTTTATAAGTTAAGTCTAATTTGATATTTAAAATAATTATTGTTTCGGGAAATAGGTATTAATAAGTTGAAGGTTTAAATCTTGCTAAGAATAATTTAGAGTTTATTTGATGAAGAGTCCTAGGTGGTATTAGGTAAAATAATGATTTATTAATAATTAATTGTTTGAAAATAGTTGATAACTAAAATTAGTTGCAAATAAATTTTAATGGGTCTTGATTAAGAGATACTAAATAAATTTTAATAGGTTTTGATTAAGAGATAATAATTGAAAGATAATAAATTTTAATGATATTTATGAATATAAACTTACAAAATTAATATTTTACTTATTATGATTATTTATATAAAAGGCTTTATTTGATATTATTATTATAATATATATATATATATATATATATTATTTATTGAAATAAAAGCCATCATTTATTTGATTAAAATATCCTTATTATATATAATAATCCAAGTCTACCTTACTAGCAAAAATTATAATATTAAATATTTTATTGATGAAATAAAATTAACTTATGGACAACTAGATCATGATCATATTTCTATTACTAACCACAATCATGAACATATATTCCACTTCAATTCATCAAATCATCCAAATCATGAATAAAAGCATAGATATAAATTTACCAAGGCATGATCCAACCTCTACTAGCATAAACATAATCATGGCTTTAACAATCATACATGAATATAAATCATATTCACCATAGGTGATATAATCTCTAACATATTTGATCACAAATACTACTTATGACATAGAGACATGCATTAAACTCTAAAAACACCATATAATCAACCAAGATAACCAACTCATGCATAAATCCCATCTCCATCATATACACACATTTATTCATGCTTCAATCTCAACTTATCACAACAATACATGCTCAAATCCTATTCCTAATCCTTCTCCTACCAATATCATCCTAGAGACATGAATCTAGAATTAAAAAGGAGGGTTGAAAAGGCTTACTTGATTGATGAGTACCTTGAAGGAGTTTCGAATGAATCTCAACTCCTAGATGACTAGATCCGTCTAAGAGAGATGAAGAAAGCATGACCATTGGTGAAGAATTCATTCGGCCAAGAGGGAGAGGGTATTCGACCAAGAGAGAGAGAGAGAGAGAGAGAGAGAGAGAGAGAGAGAGAGAGAGAGAGAGAGAGAGAAAAGAGAAGAAGAGGGTCCATTAGCATACTTACACACACATATATATCTATTAGAGATTGAAGATTAGCGAAGATGAAGTTGATTGCACAAACTTACATTGAAGGTGTTATTGAGCTTTCACAAAAATACTGATTTTTTATCCAAATGAGAGAGTTGGATTTTGGAGTTTGATGTTAAAAATAGTATGGATGGACTCACGGCAGTGAGTAGATGAAATCTGAAATTTTTTTTGAAGAAGATTGAAGTGGTTTGGAGAGATATTAGGCGAGAGAAGTGAGTAGGTGTTCTATATGTGCTTGAAGGTTGAAGAGAATGGAGGGATTTTGGATTTGAGGCTGCCGAAATTCTGTATGTTTGCAGTGGCCAAATTGTTTGTGTAGTTTAGGTGGATGATTTTTCTGGTTTGAAAGGAAAAGGAAAGGCTGGTTGTTGAAATCCTAAAAGAATATTTTTGGAAATCAAATTTGGAAACAAAATATAGCAAGAATATTTTTTATCAATGGAGAGCTTTTTGGAAGCTGCTATGGCCGACTGATGCTCAGTGATTTTGCTGGATGAAAGCTGGTTGAAGAAGGTTATTGGTGGCCGAAAAGAAGGAGTATAATGGTGAAGGAAATGTCTGGTTGTTTAAGGGATATTTTATGGAAGTTTACTAAATTAGGTTTGCTGGAATTTTGGTCTCCAATCAAGGCATGATTGGAGTAATTTGTTGGAGATATTTTAGGGCAGCCATGACTAATTTTTGTGCAGAAGGTTGGGGAAGACAATGGGGTTCAGTTCATGGCTGTTCAAGAGAGGTTTGTGCAGAAAATGGTGAAGATTTCGGATAAGGCTGAAGAATGAACAAGCTAGAATTTCTGTTCAGTGATTTTCGCAAGTTTGAAGGAAAATTCTGGGCAGATTTTTCTGCCATTGTTCAGTCAGTTTACAGAGATTTTGAAGGGGTATTCAGAGGTCTTTCAAGGCTGGTTTCCAATCTTCTTTATGGAGGAAAAACGTGGCTAAGGAGTTGGGAGAAAATTGGAAGAAAACAGCTTGGTTAAGCTCACCTATGCTGCGATTTTGCCTAGAAAATTTTCTAGTTTTGCACAGTATTTGTGCAGTCCGAATTTGGCCAGAAAATTTCAGATTTCAAGCTGGTCAAGAGGGCCATTTTCTGGCAGCATTTTAGAGGGAATGATGGCTGAAAATTTTGACACCTTGAAGGCACAAGAAGCTGAAAAAATTTCAGATCACTACATGAAGGAAAATGAACATAGCTAGAGTGAAGTTTTGAAGGTTCACTAGGGGGATTAATTCTCTTGGAACCTTCCCCATCTCTTCCACATTTTCAGTCCATAAGATGTCTTTCACTTAGATATTTTGAACCTTCAAAACCACAGCACTTTACTGAAATTTCTGGAGTGAAATTGGCTTGAATAAATTGAATAACTTAAGAAATTGAAAAGTAAGAAAAACTAAGGATCAAGAAGGGTATGAATTCCCTTAGAAATTTTTGTAGGGTACAAGAGTAGGATTAGGGTACTCCTATCATGTCTCCCATATGACATCACCTTTACCCTTCTCTAGAGAACTCAAGGATGAAAATCTAACAAAAATAAAATTTAATCATGCTAATGCTCCAATGATGAAATTTGAACATAAGACCTCAAGAATTAATTCCAAAGCTCTAACCATTAAACCACAACAACTCTTGTTCTTATTTTCTCTCTACAATATTTTTCCTATTTAGTCCTCAAGCTATCTCCCTATTTTCACCTCAAGCAAAAATTACCATTGTGCCCTTCTTACTCAATGAACATAATTAAGCCCTCGAGACTATAACACACAAATCCAAAGCATATAAAATCATATAAAAATATATTTAAACATGCAATAAAATATGATATGCATCCCAACCCCCTTACTCTAAGGTTGGTTTCGACTGGGGTTTCACAGTGGTTCTATAGATTGGGAAAGAAGTGGAGTCTACATAAGTGAATTTATGACTTGGGAAACAATTAAATTTTACTTAAGTTCCTTTATGATGTCAAGATGACAATTGATTGTGATGAATACTAAGTGATTCAATATTATGTTCTCAAGATAATTGTTTATGTGTCCGGACTCGGGTGTAAAAATCATACAAAAACTAAGTACATTTCCAATCAAGTTTAAATTAAAGCGTTCAACCCAAATCACATATATGAGCAAGCGTACTCATTATTAGCCAAGCATAGGGTTCAAACTAGTGTCAATCCTCAAGGAATAAGTAGACATTAATCATATTTCTTCCATTGTTTAACCGACTCGATAAGATGAAAAATAAATAAAAAGAAAAATAAAATAAAATAAAATAAAATAAAATAAAATAAAATAAAAATATATACATGTCAAGGATGTAGAATTATGTAACTTAAACCATTATCTTGACATACATGACCTAAAGTACTTAATCTTTATCATAACTAATTATTCTCTTGGCATCATGAAGGATAATATAGATTCACTTCTTTATCCAATCCATGAACTCCTATCTTCTTGGTAACTTAGCATACATATCATGTCTCAACCAGTCTTACCCAAAAGATGCATTAACCATAGTCCTTGATTTAATTCCCATTCCTGTCAAATTATGCATAAAATTAACTAATGAATTCATATCCTGACAGACATCAATTAACTTTTAATTACTTTGTCTCTATTCTTAACCCTTTTATCCAAGCAAGTTAAAAGCCAACAAATATGAAACTAATGAATCGAGACCACCATCAACCCCTTTGTCCAAGCAAGTTAATAGGAAGACCCAACCAATTAATCTCGTAATATGCACACGTAATCAAATACCAAGAATAATAATCAACTAATCAAGAGGTCAAATAACTCTAAGAATCATGGATATCTACAACAATGTCAAATTACAATAAAATAATTAATATATCATTGTTCAAGAAAAGAAAACAAAGTAAAAGAAAGCACTCATAGACAAGCCTCCTTCTTCTTCCTTTGAAGACCTTCTTGCACAACCCTCCTTGAATTGAAGAATTCCTCATTTGATTGAGTAATTTTCTATGATGATCAATGAATTCTCTCTTTTCTTTCCTTGTGTTTTTCATCTATTTATAGGCTTAAGAAGTACCTAAACTCGTAGGTACAGTGACTTTGGCCGAGTAGAAGTTGGAAGATACTAAAACTCCACAAATTACCAAAAATGGCATAGAAAAAATCAAGCATTGCCTTATCTTTAGAGCACAGCCGGCGCCGCCTTGGCTCACGAAGCTGGCGCTAGTTGTATTCTGCTTCTCTACTTGTTTGCCGATTTTTCTCTGAATTTTGCACAATGAAGACCAGAATGTAGCCGGCGCCGCCTTGACTCTTGGAGCTGGCACTATTCCACTCTATTTTTCTCTATTTCACCAATTTTTCCGTCGCTTTGAAGTTTGTGCCAACAGTTCAGGGCCGGCGCTGGTTCCTTTATCCTAGCCGGCGCCGCCTCTAATCTGTTTTGCGACGTTTTTGTTTCGTTTTACCCTAAAAATATGAAATAATGAACAAAATACATTTCCAAGAGTAAAATCTCAAATATGAAGGAATATAACTAGTTATTAAACAAAATGTATCACAAAAAAACCTCAAATAACTAGGAAAAATATGACTAATTTAGCCCTATCATATTCCCCCACACTGAGCTCTTTGCTTTTCCTCAAGCAAAGTATCAAGAACAAGTATGAAAACACAAGGTTTAACAAATCACTCAATCAATTTCAAAACAATATCTTCAATACTTTCTTCATTCAAGAATATAAAACACATGATACTACATCTTTCACAACCAATGCAAGACTCGTGTAAGTGAAAAATGACTCAATAGAACCATCACAATACTTAACAATATTCTCAAACCATTGGAAAGAATTTAGTTAAAAAAGAATATACATTCCATAGGCTTACTTTTCATACACTCTCTCCACTAATCTGAGACATATCATGATTCTACTTAGATCAAATAAGACTTTTGATAGGGGCTAATTTGGTTATATTTTGCGTAGTTATTTGAGGCTCTTTTGTAATACATTTTGTGCAATAACTAGTCATATTCTTTTATATTTGAGATTTTACCACTGGAAAGGTATTTTGGTCATTATTTCAGGTTTTTGGGTAAAACGAAGCAAAATCGTCGCGAAACAGAGTAGAGGCGGCACCGACTAGAAGCCTGGAAAAGGTGCTGGCTGTACACTGGATGCACGGACTTCAAAGCGATAGAAAAATTGGAGAAGCAGAGTAGAATAGAGCCTAATCGGCGCCGATTGTAAGGCTGGAGGCGGTGCCGGCTGCAGTCTGGAACGTATGCGCAAACTTCAGAGAAAAATCAGCAAACGAGTGGAGAAACAAAACACAGGTGGTGCCAGCTCCGAAGGACCAAGGTGGCACCGGTTATGGTCTGTTCCTGAGGCGGTGCTGCGATCTTTTGACGCGTTTTTAGAAATTGGGGAGTTTTAGCATCTTCCAACTTCTACTCGGCCAAGAACTTTGTACCTACGAGTTTGGGCACTTCTTAAGCCTATAAATAGATGAAAAACACAAGGAAAAAGGAGAGAATTCATTGATCATCATAGAAAATCACTCAGTCTAAGGAGGAATTCTTCAAGTTCAAGGAGAGTTGTACAAGAAGCTTTTCAAAGGAAGAAGAATGATGCTTGTCTATGAGTTCTTTCTTTTACTTTATTTTCTTTTTCTTGACAATGATGTTTTAATTGTTCTATTATAATTTGAAATTGTTTTAGATAATCATGATTCTTGGAGTTATTTGATCTTTTGATTAATTGACTGTTCTTCTTGGTATTTAATTACTTGGGCATATTTCGAGATTAGTTGGTTGTTTCTATTGTTAACTTGCTAGACTAAAAAGGTTGATGATGGTTGCAATTGATTAATTTTCGCATTCATTGGCTGTTAACTTGCTAGACTAAAGAAGTTAATTGCTGAGGATTGAGTAATTAAAGGTTAATTGATATTTGCCAGACCAAGGATTAATTGATTAATTTCATGTTTTAAATTTGCCAGACCACAGAAATTTAATTAAAGATTGTGTTTAATGTATCTTTTGAATGAATTAGTTGAGACAGATCAAGTGATGCTAATTTATCTAGAAGGTAGTAATTAGTTGAGACAAACCAAGTGATGCTAATTTACCTTAATCCTTCATGGTGCCGAGAGAATGATTGATTACGATAATGATTAAGTTCTTGAAGATCATGGTTGTCTAATCAATGGTTTGAGTTGCATACTTCTCCATCCTTGACATATACATATTTTTATTTTATTTTCTTTTTAATTTTAATTTTTATTTGATTTTCACTTTGTTAAGTCGGTTAAACAATGAAAGAGGGGTAATTAATATTTACTTGTTCCTTGAGGATCGACACTCGTTTGAATCCTATGCTCAGTAATAATGAGTACGCTTGCTTATATGTGTGATTTGGGTCCAACGCTTGCTCATTTAAACTTGATTGGAAATGTGCTTAATTTGTGTATGATTTTTATGCCCAAATCTAAACGCATTAAGTTTTTGGTGCCGTTGCCGGGGAATAATAGAATGAAAGCTTGTATTTTGTTGATTTAACCTTGTAAATATATAAATACGTAAATATGTAAATTATGTACAATTGTTCTTTTCGCAAAAACTTTTGTATCATGTGTATCTTGTATACCCTCATAATCTAACCTACTAACTTTGACAATGTGTAATTGACTAACTTTTTATTCTTTTAATTTTATTTGAAATATAAATTTTGGTTATCTAACTCTTCTTGTCTTTTATAGGTGTAGGCCGTGGAAAGCAGTGAAGTTATTTTTTTTTGCTGTTTGAAACAATTTTTATTTTAGTCGTTTTGTTTTGTTCTTTTTATCGTGTCTTCATGAATTAAATTGCATTGTTCATCATTTTTCTTGCATTAAAAAAAAAAAAAGAAAGTGACCCGGACAGACCTGAGGCGGCGCCGACTCCAAAAGCCGTGCCGGCGTCAGCTCCTGTTGGGAGGACTCCAATTAAAGGACCATTTTGGCCTTTTTTTTTTCTTCAAACCTTCATCTCCCTCATAAATCCTCTCAACCCGCGCCGGCTTCACACCTATAAGTGCCCAAAATTTGATTTTTTTCAGCTTTTGAATAGCTCCATAACATCTTTTACCTTCTTCTTTGTTGATCCTACGGATCACACACATCACAAGCTTCGATTTTTCACACTAATAGCACATTCAATCCACAAGAAAAGGGGGTAGCTTTTCGCAGAAAGTTTGCATCTTTTGCTTGCCCATGCATAGAAAAGCCTAAAAGTATAATTTTTACTTAAGTCCTACGGTTGCATTGATGGAATTGATTTTGTCTAATTGTATGAACAGTGTTGCCTAAAAATTGATATATATATGCTATGATTGTGCATTTTTTTTCGTTGAGTTTCATTCATTGGATTACCTTAGGAGTTATTGAGTTTTTACTGCTTGTTCATGCTTGTAAACAATCAAGAATTCATATAGCTTGGGCTAGACTCATGTTTATTGGTGAATATATTGAAACTGCATTGTTGATCACATCATCCCATGATATTGCCTTCATTCACATGATCACGTTTACTAGCATGTCTTGAGGATATTAACACAAGTTATGCTTTACAGTGGATTCTTACATACATTGTGCAGGTTGTGTTAAAGTGGTTGACAGTGATTGATTGAGTGGGTGTTGGAGTTGATATACACTGAAGAAGTTTGGGGTTTGTGCATTGTGAGCCTGGTTGAGGGTTGTGTGCCATTTTAGGATTTGTTTTGTGCAAAGGTTGCTATACTCTCTCCAGTGATTGAGCATCTTAGTTCTCTCTTCCTATTGTTCCATTCCTTCTTTGGCCATGTCTAGAGCAATGAGTCAGCCATCTAAAAGGGCAAGAACTTCCTCGTCCTCAGTTCCATCATCTGTTGATCCCTTATCTCTTAGACCTACGGAGTTTGTTGATGCCTCGTGTGAGGAATGGTATAGTAGGCGAGCTTCAAACAAAATTATTGTTGAGCGTACCTTTTCCCCCACCTTAGACCGAGCACTCAAATTAAGAATGATGTTTAGACGGCTAGGTTGGGGATCCATAGTCCAATTGAAAGGGAGGTATTATCCCATACTTGTCAAGGAATTTTATGCTAATATGACGGACAAGGGGAATAAGCATCTTCCACATATTGAAACACGAGTGAAGGGAGTTCCTATTGTCATCATCCAAAACCAATTAGTTAACCTCCTCCAAGTCTTTGATGATGATATTTGGCAAGGTATTGATGTAAATAATCAAAAGATTCTGTCAGATCCGAATTGGGATGTTGAAGGGACGCGAGCAACCCTAGGCTTATACAAGCATAATGCCTTCCAAGCTAATAGTTTTTATTCTAACAATGATTTGGCAGCCAACTTTCGCGCATTGGTGTATATGTTTGGGTTTAATGTTGTCCCCCGGGCCAATGGTTTTAATGAAATTAGGCTTATCGACACTTATATTTTGCACCGGATGATGAACACATTACCTATTCCTCTTGCTCATTTGATCATTCAATTTATTAGAGAAGTAGTTCATCATCGTCTTTCCATGAAAGCCTTTGTTTTTCCCTTGGTTATCATGAAGATTCTAAAGGACTTTGGGGTGAGTCCAGAGGGAGAACTTATGGAGGCTACCATTGAGCACGATATGGTCACTGAGCAAACTCTCATTTGTTGCGGATATAAGTACAGCCCAGAATTGAAGAAATGGCTCACACCTTTCGAGGTCCAACATCCTGGTCAAGTAAGACCACCTACAGTGGAGGAGGAGCAACCACCACCACCAGCACATGCTAGAGCTGGCAGTTCTCAGTCCCACTCCTGGACTAACTTTGAGACCACAGTACTGGGGCACCTCGACCAGCAAATGGCGATACTCCTACGCTTGTAGGGTACTATGGAGGATATGGCACGGCGGCAAGTTACCATGGAGCAACATTTGATTGAGTTGAGGCAGTATTCTTCTAGGCCACACGATGGTGCGGGCACCTCCACACTTGCCGATGAGGAGGAGGATGAGGGTGATGATGCTGCGACGGACTGATGATGCATTCTTGCTCACTCTTGTTGTTTCTTTTCTTTCTCTTTTCATGTTTTTGTTCTAGTTAGTTTGACTTTCTTTTCATTGTATTTTCCATTTTTTCTGTTTTTGCTTTCTTTTCTTTTCTAGATTTATGCTTTGGTATTTTCTTTTGTATTATTTATAGGTACTTTGATGATGTCTCCCTCTTCAAGTATTCAGCTATTATACAACACGATTAATAAAAGTTTGTTTTTCTTATCTCTTCTCCTTTATCTTTTTGGTCCCTTAGTATTGATTGTTTTGGTTCTATGAATTTGGCCATTGAAGACAATGTCCAGTTTAAGTGTGGGGGAGTAGTTTGATTGACAAATCTTCTATATACTCTTTAACTTTCTTGGGAGAAGCTTTCTTGGGAACAAAATTAACAAAAAATTTCAAAAATTTTCTGAGAAATTTTCTGATTTTCTGGAGATTTCAAGCTGTATTTTTAGTACATGTCTTTATGATGAATTATAGAGCATATGTTCTAAATCATTTATGGCTTATGCATGACTTTTTGCACTCACTTGGACAAAGTAGTTCTTGATCAAATGCTTTGCATTATTCTTAAACCTGTTTTTTCTTCTCTAAAATGCGTGGAGCATTCTAGAACTTACTTGAATACCTCTTAAGGCGAAATAAGAAATACATTCATGATTTAACTTAGGGATGACGGTAATAGGCCTTCTTTGGATAGTTTAAGCTTTTCAAGCCTATCTAGTGTTATATTATCCCTAGTGCCTATTTTGAGCTTAAATTGGTGATTTCTTTCTTTACAACCCATCACGATATTTTGTCCATTACTTGTGCTAAGAGTTTGTATAGTTTCCAAATCTTTATGCTCTTCAAGGATGAAAGTGTATGTATGTTGAGAACAATGCAGGGAGAGAGATCATGACTTGTTACTTTCAGTCATGGATCAATTACAATTGGAGCTGGGAAAAGAGAGGAAGTGGAATGAAAGAAAGAAGTTGAAAGATTGAGAAAGAAAAGAATGCAAAATAAAATAAAAAAAAGATGAGAAAGAAGAAAAGAAACGAGTGAAGAGAGAAAACAACAAGCTGCTAGAAAGAAAAGTAAATGAAAAAGAAAAGAACAGCAGCAGAAAAAGAAAAAAGAGGAGTAAAAGAAGAAAGAATTGAAAGAGAATTAAAGACAAAAAGAGAAAAAAAAAATCACAAAAGGGATGGTGAGTGAGCTGTGAAAGTAAGTTCATATAAGATACTTGCTACCATTGCTGGAAAATTGATTGATCTTGTGAGGAAAAGAATTGATGAAAAGAAAGAGCAATGCAGGATTTGCTTGAAATGCGTAAGGGTTGTTATATAAGGTTATGGTTTGATTGGTTCTTGGAATAAGAGAGCAAGAAGAGTTGGGAATTATAGGTTTATTTTGGTTACCCTTTTCTTGCTTACTCTCAGTTTTTCTTTGACTTTTGATATTCCTATATCCTTCGTTTGCTAAGCCGCATTACAAACCTTTAGCCTTACATTACAAGCTTAAAAGTCCTACTTGATCTAAGTAGAATCATGATATGTCTCGGATTAGTGGAGAGAGTGTATGAAAAGTAAGCATATGGAATGCATATTCTTTTTGAACTAACTTCTTTCTAATGGTTTGAGAATATTGTGAAGTATTGTGATGGTTCTACTAAGTCATTTATCACTACACAAGTCTTGCATTGGCTGTGAAATATTGAGTATCATATGGTTTGTGTTCATAACTAAAGAAAGCATTGAAGATATGTTTTGGGAATTGATTGAGTGATGTGAGTAAAACCTT
This sequence comes from Voacanga thouarsii, assembly GCA_026120185.1. NCBI lineage: Eukaryota > Viridiplantae > Streptophyta > Magnoliopsida > Gentianales > Apocynaceae > Voacanga > Voacanga thouarsii. Next base: position 1,068,366 of record JANUWF010002419.1, on the reverse strand, counting down.
GTATTTTTCTACTTATTCTTGATGCTTTGCTTGAGGACAAGTAAAGAGCTAAGTGTGGGGGAATATGATAGGGGCTAATTTAGTTATATTTTGCGTAGTTATTTAAGGCTCTTTTGTAATACATTTTGTGCAATAACTAGTCATATTCTTTCATGTTTGAGATTTGACCTTTGGAAAGGTATTTTGGTCATTATTTTAGGTTTTTAAGTAAAACGAAGTAAAACCGTCGCGAAACAGAGCAGAGGCGGCGCTGGTTGGAAGCCTGGAACCGGCGCCGGCTGTACACTGGATGCATGGACTTGAAAATGATGGAAAAATTGGAGAAGCAGAGTAGAACAGAGCCTAACGGGCACCGGCTGTAGGCTGGAGGCGGCGCCGGCTGTAGTCTGGAACGTATGCGCAAATTTCGGAGAAAAATCGACAAACGAGTGGAGAAACAGAACACAGGTGGGGCTGTCTCCGAAGGAGCAAGACGGCGCCGACTGTGGTCTATTCCTGAGGCGGTGCTGTGATCTTTTGACGCGTTTTTAGAAACTGGGGAGTTTTAGCATCTTCTAACTTTTACTCGACCAAGAACTTTGTACCTACGAGTTTAGGCACTTCTTAAGCCTATAAATAGATGAAAAACACAAGGAAAATTGGGAGAATTCATTGATTATCATAGAAAATCACTCAGTCTAAGGAGGAATTTTTCAAATTCAAGGAGGGTTGTACAAGAAGCTTTTCAAAGGAAGAAGAAGGAGGCTTATCTATGAGTTCTTTCTTTTACTTTGTTTTCTTTTTCTTGACAATGATGTTTTAATTGTTCTATTGTAATTTGACATTGTTTTAGATAATTATGATTCTTGGAGTTATTTGATCTTTTGATTAATTGACTGTTCTTCTTGGTATTTAATTACTTGGGCATATTCCGAGATTTGTTGGTTGTTTCTATTGTTAACTTGCTAGACCAAAGAGGTTGATGATGGTTGCAATTGATTAATTTTCGCATTCATTGGCTGTTAACTTGCTAGACCAAAGAGGTTAATTGATGAGGATTGAGTAATTAAAGGTTAATTGATGTTTGCCAGACCAAGGATTAATTGATTAATTTCACGTTTTAAATTTGCCAGACCATGGAAATTTAATTAAGGATTATGTTTAATGCATCTTTTGGATGAATTAGTTGAGACATACCAAGTGATGCTAATTTACCTTAATCCTTCATGGTACCGAGAGAATGATTGATTATGATAATGGTTAAGTTCTTGAAGATCATGGTTGTCTAATCAATGGTTTGAGTTGCATACTTCTCCATCCTTGACATGTTCATATTTTTATTTTATTTTCTTTTTAGTTTTCCTTTTTATTTGATTTTCACTTTGTTGAGTCGGTTAAACAATGAAAGAGGGGTAATTAATGTTTACTTGTTCCTTGAGGATCGACACTCGTTTGAACCCTATGCTCAGTAATGATGAGTACGCTTGCTTATATGTGTGATTTGGGTCCAACGTTTTAATTTAAATTTGATTGAGAATGTGCTTAGTTTTTGTATGATTTTTATGCCCAAATCTAAACGCATCAACTTTTAAGTTTGTAATATAAAGCTAAAGGCTTGTAATGTAGTTATTAAACGAAGGATATAGGAGAATAAAAAATCAAAGAAACTGAGGGTTCGCAAGAAAAGGATAAACAAAATGAATCAATAATTTCCAACTCTTCTTGCTCTCCTATTCCAATAATCAATCAAACCATAACCTTATTCAGCAATTACAACTCCACTCAAGCAAATCCTACATTTCTCTTCCTTTTTCTTTCAACTCTTCTTTATTCCTTTCACAAGATCACTCAAATTTCCAGCAATGGTGTCAAGGATTTAATATGAACTTAACTTTTACAGCTCAATCACCATCCCTTTTGTGATCTTTCTTTTTTCTTCACTCACTTGTCTTTTCTCTCACTCCTCTCTTGTTTTCACTGCTGCTGTTGTTTTCTTTTCGTTCTTAATTTCTTTCTTTCCGTCTTTTCTAGCAGCTTTTTGTTTTTTTTTTCAATCCCTCTATTCTTTTTCTTCTCTTTCTTTGCTTCTTTTCCTTTTTCCAGCTCAACTCAGTATTAATCCATGACTGAAAGTAACAAGTCATGATCTTTATCTCAACATTTTCTTACACATACTTTCATCCATCAAGAGCATAAAGATTTGGAAAATCATTCAAACTCTTAGCAACATTCAATGGACAAAATTTTGTGACGTTCTTTAATGAAAGAAATTAATAATTTAGGCTTAAAATAGGCATTATGGATAATATAACAATAGGTAGGCTTGAAAAGCTCAAACTATCCAAAGAAGGCCTATTACCGTTATTCCTAAGTTAAATCATGATTGTCATTCTTATTTCGCCTTGAGAGATATTCAAGTAAGTTCTAGAATACTCCATGAAGTTTAGTAGAAAAACAGGTTTAAGAACAATGCAAAGCATTTGATCAAGAACTACTTCGTCCAAGTGCGTGCAAAAAGTCATGCATAAGCCATAAATGATTTAGAACATATGCTTTAAAATCTATCACAAAGACATACATTAAAAATATAGCTTGAAATCTCCAAAAAATCAGAAAAGTTTTTGAAAATTTTGCTCAAAATGTTTCCAAGAAGGCTAAAGTATATGCATAGAAGAATTGTCAATTAAATCACTCCCCTACACTTAAACTGGACATTGTTCTCAATGGCCAAATAAATATAACAAAGAATTAACCATACCATGGGACAAAAAATATAAAGGAGAAGAGATAAGAAAAACAAACTTCATTTTATTGCACATTGTACTGTACAAGAGCTGAATGTTTGAAGAATGAGGTTGTAACACCCTGCTACCCAGGCCCGCCAGAGCCGGGGATGTCGCCCGTCCAAAGGACAAGGGGTCTTTATAACTAGGCCACACAAATAAAATAATGGAATAAAAAAAATAATACTTGAACTTAAAATTTATTACATCCCAAAAATAAGTCCAAGAATACCAAAAACAAATCCATAATAAAATTCATCCACTCTCATCTCCCCAAAATATTACACAAAATAAATTATCAGAAAATCTTCCAAAGCAGGCACTATCTAGCTACTCATCTACACAGCAGGATTGACCTGAAATCATGGTAAAAATGGTGGTGAGACAGAAATCTCAGTAAGTCTGTGTGTGCTTAAGTGTCGGGTGAAAACAATTCGTGAATGCAAAGTATAAAATTCTTTATAAGAAATCACTGGCAAGCAAAAACATTAGTCAAAAGCAAGAGTGGTGTTTTGATTTTTCCAACCATACATAATCAATAAAATCAACCACTCAAAAGAAATGATCATGGGTTACCACACGTTGGGCTCCATAACCGCATGGTCAGCATGCCACACTTTGTGCATACCGCCTGTCAGAATGCCACACTTTGTGCAGACTGACAAAAGTAGGTGATTGGCCTACTGGGTAAGATACTCCTTATTCTCTATACCCAAACAATAACCGAGTGTCTATTCCGGCAACACACAGTCACTTGACTGAAAGATAACACTGCTAGCTTAGACCGGCACGACCTACTGGACTGACGTCCTATCCGGAAAAGACTCACCCCTTAGAGGTGGCCACCTACTGAGAGACTTACCATAACCCCTCAAGGACTAGCCCTAGTAGTCCACCCTTATTGAGTGAGTACTCAATGACATTTCCCACTTGGGATAAAATGAACAAAATACTATGCCATATGAAAATGGCAATTAAGGGTTTTCAAAATCTTTGTTAAAATCAGTTTTGGAAAGAGTTTTAAGATTGAGTAAATCTGCTTATTAATTTTCAAATAAATTGTTCGTCTGAAATAAGAAAGAAGCTAATCCTTAATTGCTCTTGCAAAACTGAGTGTCCATGCACTTTACATTTAGCTTGCCATAATAAACATGTTTCATCAATCAGGTTTTATGCAGGAGCTTACCTGATTCTTACTCATCATATAAGGTCTCCAATAGCTGACCTAACCCCGCATGAGCAAATACAAACCACAATCAAACTCAAGCCAAAATCCATTTTCTCAATTTAAAACAACTCAACTTACTTCCACCATGATCCTAGTGTTCCAAGCTTTAAGGCCAAACAATAAATAAATAGGTTTATAAGCTAAGCTTAATTTGATATTTAAAATAATTAATGTTTTGAGAAACAAGTACTAATAAGTTGATGGTTTAAATCTTGCTAAGAAAAATTTAGTGTTTACTTGATAAAGAGTCCTAGGTTGTATTAGGTAAAATAATGATTTATTAATAATTTAGTTGTTAGAAAATAACTGAGAACTAAAATTAGTTGAAAATAAATTTAACGAGTCTTGCTTGAAAAATAATAAATAATTTTTTAATAGGTTTTGATTAAAGATAGTAATTAAATTTTTAGTAATAAATATTTTACCAATTATGATTATTTCCATAAAAGGCTTTAGTTGATTTCATTATTTTATATAATATCTACATATATATATATATATATATATATATTATTTTTCTAGCAAAAACTATTATTTATTTGAATAAAATATCCTTAATATATATAATAATCCAAATATACCCTTCCTAGAGTTTTTTTCGAAATTACTAGCAAAATCATATTATTAAATATTTTATTTATAAAATAAAAATTAATTTAGGGACAACTAGATCATGATCATACTTCTATGGCTAACCACAATCATGAACATACGCAATCCTTCAATTCATCAAATTATCCAAATCATGCATATAAGCGTAGATCTAAATTTATCAAGATATGATCTAACCCCTACTAGTATAAATATGATCATTGCTTCAATAATCCAACATGAATATAAATCCTATTCACCAAAGATGACATAATCTCTAACATACTTCATCACCAATACTACCTATGACATGGAGACATGCATTAAACCTCAAATCATCATACAATCAACCAAGATAATCCATCCATGCATAAATCTCATCTCCTTCATATTCATACATACATTCATGCTTCAACCTCAACAATATATGCTCAAACCCTATCCACAATCCACCTTCTATCAACATCATCCTAGAGACATGAATCTAGAATTTAAAAGAATGGTTGAAGGGGCTTACTTGATTGATGAATGCCTTGAAGGAGTTTCGAAGGGATCTCAACTCTTAAATGTCTAAATTCGTCCAAGGAAGATGGAGAAAGCATGGCCATTGGTGAAGAAGCCATTCGGCCAAGAGGAGAGAGATTCGGCCATGAGTGAGAGAGAGAGAGAGAGAGAGAGAGAGAGAGCATTAGCATGTTTATCCATATATATATTCATTAGAGATCAAGATTGGAGAAGATGAAGTTGTTAGAACAAACCTACCTAGAAGGTGTTCTTGAGTCTTCACAAAATTTCTGATTTTTTATCCAAAATAGTAAGTTGGATTTTGGAGTTTGATGTTAAGAAGGGTGTTGATGGACTCACAGTAGTAAGTAGATTCAATCTAAAAATTTTAGAAGAAGTTTGAAGTGATTTGGGAGAGTATTAGGTGAAAGGAATGAGTAGGTGTTCTTGGTGTGTTGTGTGTTCTTGATGTTGAAGAGAGTAGAGAGCTTTTGGGATTGGAGGTTGCCGAAATTCTGTAAAGATTAGGGTTGGCCGACTGCTTGAAGGGTTTTGGTAGCTGATTTTCTGGTTTAGAAGGGAAAAGGAAAAACTAGTTGTTGAAATCTTTGAAGAATATTTTTGGGAAGCAAATTTGGAAACTTAATATTCAGGAATATCTTTGATCATGGGAGAGCTTTAGGAAGTCTGCCATGGCCGAATTGCTAGGCAATGTTTCGGCTGGATGAATGTTGGTTGAGGGAGGCTAAGGGTGGCTGAAAATACTGAGTGTAATGGTGAAGGAAATGTCTAGGTGTTTGAGGTATATTTTATAAAAAGTTGTTAAATCATGGTGGCTGGAATTTTGGTATCTAAATCAAATCATGTTTGCAGAATTTTTTTGGAACTCTTTTAGGCAGCCATGACTGGATTTTCGTGCAGAAGCTTGAGGAGGATAATGGAGTTCAATTAATGGAGGTTTAAGGGTGGTTTGTGCAGAAGAAGGATGGAGTTTCGGCTATGGATGAACTAGGAAACAATGCTGGAAAATTTTTGCACAGGATTTCACTACTTGCTGGAATTTTCTGGGCAGTTTTCAGCTGCCCTTTTCTAGTCGGCTTGTAGGGAGTTTGAAGGGAAATTTTAGGGCTTTTCAAGGCTGGTTTCCAGCCTTCTTCATGGAGGAAAAACGTGGCTAAGATGCTGAGCAAAAACTGAAAGAAAACAGCTTGGTTTCGGACCTCCAAAGCTATGAATTTGCCCAGGAATTTTCCTGGTGTTTGCACAGCTTTTGTGCAGTCCGAAAATGGCCAGAAAAATCCAAATTCTAAGCTGATCAAAAGGGCCATTTTTTGGTAGCATTTGGGAGGGAATAATGGCTAAGAATTTCGACACCTTGAAGGCACACAAAGTTGGGAAAATTTCAGTTCCATGCATGAAGGAAAATGAACTTAGCTAAAGTGAAGTTTTTAGAAAGTTCACTAAGGAATTTAATTCACTTGAAATCCTTTCCCCCTCTTCCATGGTTTCGGTCCATAAGATGTCTCTTACTAAGACATTTTGAACCTTCAAAGCCACAGCTCATTGCTGGAATTTTTCTAGAATAAAATTGGTTTGAACAAATTGAACAAGCTAATGAGTTGAGAAATAGGAGAAATTAAGGATCAAGGGGAAATGAATTCCTCTTAGGAATTTTGTATAGGGCAAAAGAGTAGGATGAGGATACTCCTATTATGTCTCTCTTAGGACAACATTTCTACCCTACTCCAAGCACATAAGGCCAAAAATAATACTTCCCAAGCAAAAATAACATTAACCAAGCTAAAGCTCCTATGATGAAATTTGAACCAAAGACCTCAAGAATTAATTCTAAGGCTCTAACCACTAAACCACAACAACTCTTGTTCTTATTTTTCCTCTAAAATTATTTTCCTAATAAATCCTCAAGCCATCTCCCTTTTCCCACCTCAAGCAAAAATTACCATTTTGCCCTTCTCAAGCAATACTCACAACCAAGCCTTCGAGACAATAAAACTCAAATCCAAAGCACAAAAAATCATATAAAAACATATTTAAACATACAATAAATATGATATGCACCTCAACCCCCTTACTCTAAGGTTGGTTTTAACTGGGGTTTCACAGAGGTAGTGGCAAAATACCTAAAAGAAAAAATACAAAAGAGCACACAAAAGTATAAAAACTAGAAAAGAAAAATAAAGAAATAACAAAAGAAAGAAAAACTAACTCGAGGGTCTATTGGGCAATTTCCAAGAGCATTTTCATGTGTTCTGTGTTTCTCAGAGCCTTACCGACATAGCATTTCACGCGATTACCATTGACCTTGAAAGTGTGCCCCGTGGGGTGAGTGAGTTCAAGGGTTCCAAATGGGAAAACTTGGTTTACCGCATATGGTTCCGTCCACCTAGATTTGAGCTTACCAACAAAAAGTCACAACTGAGAGTTGAATAACAACACTTGATCGCCTTTCTCAAATTTCTATTGTTGAGTAATATGCTTATCATGCCATCTTTTGATCCGCTCCTTATATCGTATTGAACTATCATAAGCCTCTGCCCGCAATTCTTCCAAGGCAGTTAGTTGAAGTGACCTGGACTTACCAGCTGACTCAAGATCAAGGTTAACAAGTTTAATAGCCCAATAAGCTTTATGCTCAATTTCAACAGGTAAGTGACATGCTTTGCCATAAACTAACCGAAACGGAGTCGTGCCAATTGGTGTCTTAAAGACTATCCTGTATGCCTATAGAGTGTCGTCTAATTTTATACTCCAATCCTTTCTAGTATAGTTAACAGTTTTTTCCAAGATTTGTTTGAGTTTCTTATTAACCATTTCGACCTGTCCACTTGTTTGGAGATGAAAAGGGCTAGCAAGTCTATGGTTCACACCTAAATGTTTGAGATTTTTTTTTCATTTGTGCATTGCAAAAATGAGTCATTCTATCACTAATGAATACCTTAGGCACACCAAAATGGGTGAAAAGTTTTTTCAGAAATTTTACCACAACCCTTGCATCATTAGTGGGTAAAGCTTGGGCTTCTACCAATTTAGAAACATAATCTATTTCCATTAAAATATATTTATTCCCCAAAGAACTAGGGAAAGATCCCATAAAGTCTATTCCCCAACAGTCAAATATTTCACAAGCTTGAAAAATTTGTAATGGCATCTCATTAGATTTAGAGAGGTTACCTGTACGTTAACACCTATCACAACTTTGGACAAACTTGTGGGCATCTTTAAACAATGTGGGCCAATAGAATCCGGCGTCGAGCACCTTTCTTGCAGTGTTGTTGGCTTGGTAGTGGCCTCTAGCAAGTCCTTCATGATAATGTCTGAGAATATCTTTTCCTTCCTTAGAGTCCACACATCTACGAATGATTTGGTCCGCACAATACTTAAATAAATATGGATCTTCCCAAAAATAATGCCTTACGTCAGAGAGGAATTTCTTCTTTTGTTGTATTGTAAGAGTTTGTGGAACAATTCTTGCAACCAAGTAATTAGCAAAATCAGCGAACCAAGGAGTGTTTGGCATTTCACCTTCTATGAGCAAGAGTTGCTCATCCGGAAAGGTGTCATCAATGTCCTCTTCTATCAAGGATTCCAAATTCAGGTTATCCAATCTTAACAAGTGGTCTGCAGCTAAGTTTTCTGCACCCTTTTTGTCCTTAATCTCCAAATTAAATTCCTGTAATAGTAGAACTCATCTTATCAATCTTGGTTTGGAATCATGTTTGGTTAATAGGTACTTTAGGGCGAATGATCCGTATAAATAATGACTTTGAACAAAATAAGATAAGAACGGAATTTATCAAAGGCAAACACTGTGGCATGCAATTCTTTCTCCGTTGTTGTGTAATTTTCATGTGCATCTGTTAAAGTCTTACTTGCATAGTATATAGGTTGGAAGTGCTTATTCCGCCTTTATCCTAATACTGCACTAACTGCAAAATCACTTGCGTCACACATTAGTTCAAAGGGAAAAGATCAATCAGGTGCAATTAAGATGGGTGAATTAATCAATTTCTCTTTGAGTATGGTAAAAGTGTTGAGACATTTTTCATCAAAATTAAACACATCATCCTTCTCAAGTAAAAAGGTAAGAGGTTTTTGAAATTTTTGAGAAGTCTAAGATGAACCTTTTGTAGAAACCTGCATGACCAAGAAAGCTTCTTATAGTTTTTACCGAAGTAGGGGGAGACAGCTTCTCAATTGTTTCAATTTTGGCCCTATCAACCTCTATACCCTTCCTTGAAATTTTATGCCCCAACACAATACCTTCTTGCATCATAAAGTGGCATTTTTCCCAATTAAGTATGAGATTAGTCTCTTCACATCTTGCTAGCACCCTTTCGAGATTAGATAAACATAAATCAAATGAATCACCAAAAATTGAAAAATCATCCATAAATACCTCCATGATGTCCCCCACGAATCCTTCAAATATAGCTGTCATGCATCTTTAGTATGTTTTGGGACCATTGCAAAGACTAAATAGCATCCGACGATATGTAAAAGTACCATATGGACACGTGAAAGTAGTTTTTTCTTGGTCCTCCAGAGCTATGGGAATTTGTAGGTAGCCAGAAAATCCATCTAAGAAATAATAATACTCATGTCCAACTAACCTTTCCAACATTTGGTCAATAAAAATGAGAGGGAAGTGATCTTTTCTAGTGGCTTTGTTTAGCATCCTATAATCTATGCAAAACCTCCAACCCGTGACCAATCTCATAGGGACTAATTCATTTTTATCATTGGGGCTCACCGTCATTCCTCTCTTATTTGGTACCACTTGAGTAGGACTCACCTAAACACTATCAGAAATAGGGTAAATGATGCCCGAATCTAAGAGCTTAACCACCTCACCTTTTAGCACTTCACTCATATGTGGGTTCAACCTAAGTTAGGGTTGTACTATGGGTTTTACACCTTCTTCCATCAAGATCTTGTGCGTGCAAAAGGATTGACTAATGCCTTTAATATCAGTGATCTTCCAAGTTATCACTCCCTTATATTTTCCCAACATACTTACCAGCTTAGTTTTTTGTTCTGGCTCGAGATTTTTGGCAATAATGACAGGCAACTTGCGTTCTTTAGCAAAGAACACATATTTCAAATGCTCGGGTAGGTCTTTTAAGTCCAATTTGGGAGGATCTTCTATAGATGATTTCATTCTCCCTAAACTATTTTTTTCTATTTCCAAATTTTGCATCCCATCCTCATAGTGAAATTCCTCCAAATACGCCTTTAATGTTTCCATCAATTCCTCCTCAATAGATTCTTGCATCAACTCAAAAATTGGTTCATCAAGAATATCAATTCTTAGACAAGAATCATCAGAAGACACAGGGTGTTGCATACTCTTGTAGATTTGAATGACTACTTCCTCATCCCCAACCCTAAGTGTTAACCTCCCCCCATGAACGTCAATTAATGCTTTTGTTGTAGCTAGGAAGGGTCTACCTAAGATTAAAGGGACTTTAGAATCTTCATCCATGTCAAGAATAACAAAATCCACGGGAAATATGAATTTATCAACTTTTACCAACACATCTTCTATTATGCCCCTAGGATATTTGATAGATCTATCCGCAAGTTGAATACTATCCTCGTGGGCTATGGTTCTCCTAGGCCTAGCCTTTTGAATGTTTTATATGGCAATAAATTAATGCTAGTACCTAGGTCAGCTAATGCATTATAGACATGAAGAGTGCCAATTAGACATGAGATAGAGAAACTTCCTGGATCATTTTCTTTATGTGGCAAATTTGGTTTGTCCTGCAAGATGGCTGAGCATTCTTTGTTGAGGACCACTGTGGACAACTCTACCAATTGCTTTTTGTTGACGAGCATGCTTTTAAGAAACTTAGCGTATTTGGGCATGTGGATTAAAGCTTCACTAAGGGGGATGTTTATGTGCAATTGTTTAAATACCTCAAGAAATTTGTCGAATTGGGCATCCTTTCGGGCTTTGTGTAAATGGGCAGGATACGGTATGTTAGGCTGAAAAGAGGGCTTTACGAGAGATGGACAGGGGGTAGCCGGCGCCAATTCCAGTTCCTTAGCTGGTGCCAATTCAGTTCTGTGTTGTGTGGTCTCGGGTTTTTCGGATAGCCGGCGCTAACTTTCTTTTTCCAACCGGTGCCGGCTATCAGCTGGATTGTTTGGTAATTCTTTTCCATTTCGCAATATGACAACAGCTGTTTCCTCACTGACTATTGGGGTTAGGTCATAGGATTTTATCACCATGTCCATCAAAAACCAAATTTGTGGTTCCATGTTGTAGATCATTGTTTCAAATTTCTCAAATGTGGAATCGATGTCTTGGAAACACCTCGTGACATGAATAGCAAATTTTCCAATTAAGGTTTCAAGCTCTGCTGATTTTGGTGCTGTGAGTGTCATCTTAGGAGTGCAATGGAGGTACTGCCCCTCATTAGACTTCCTTGGGTTCCAATTTGCCATTTCTCCTACACATAGAAGCGAATTAGATATAGAATTACTGATAAAAACAACATTACAAGGTTACAAAGTTAGTAAAAAGAACATAGTCAGAGTTAGTAAGTTAGGTTACAAGGGTATACAAGAATATATGAAACACAAAAGATAGCACCTTCTTGCAAAAAGAACAATTATACATATCTTACATATTTATATATTTACATGGTTAAATTAACAAAATCCAAGCTTTCATGCTATTGTTCCCCGGCAACGGCGCCAAAAACTTGATGTTTTCGGACTTGGGTGTAAAAATCATACAAAAACTAAGTACATTCCCAATCAAATTTAAATTAAAACGTTTAACCCAAATCATGTATATGCGCAAGCGTACTCATCATTAACCGAGTATAGGGTTCAAACAAGTGTCGATCCCCAAGGAACAAGTAAACATTAATCACCTTTCTTCCATTGTTTAACTGACTCGATAAAGTGAAAAATAAATAAAAAGAAAAATAAAATAAAATAAATATATATACATGCCAAGGATGTAGAATTATGTAACTTAAACCATTATCTTGACATACATGGCCTAAAGTACTTAATCTTTATCATAACTAATTATTCTCTTGGCATCATGAAGGATAATATAGATTCACTTCTTTATCCAATCCATGAACCCTTATCTTCTAGATAATTTAGCATCACATATTCTGTCTCAACCAGTCTTACCCAAAAGATGCATTAATCATAGTCCTTGATTTAATTCCCATTCCTGGCAAATTATACATAAAATTAACTAATGAATCCATATCCTGGCAGACATCAATTAACCTTTAATTACTTTGTCCCTACTCTTAACCCCTTTATCCAAGCAAGTTAAAAGCCAACAAATATGAAACTAATGAATCGAGACCACCATCAACTCCTTTGTCCAAGCAAGTTAATAGGAAAACCCAACCAATTAATCTCGTAATATGCACAAGTAATCAAATACCAAGAATAACAATCAATTAATCAAAAGGTCAAATAAATCTAAGAATCATGAATATCTACAATAATATCAAATTACAATAAAATAATTAACATATCATTGTTCAAGAAAAAGAAAACAAACTAAAAGAAAGCACTCATAGGCAAGCCTCATTCTTCTTCCTTTGAAGACCTTCTTGCACAACCCTCCTTGAATTAAAGAATTCCTTATTTGATTGAATAATTTTTTATGATGATCAATGAATTCTCTCTTTTCTTTTCTTGTGTTTTTCATCTATTTATAGGTTTAGGAAGTACCTAAACTCGTAGGTACAGTGTTCTTGGCCGAGTAGAAGTTGGAAGATACTAAAACTCCACAGATTACAAAAAACCGCATAGAAAAAAATCAAGCACCACCTTATCTTCAGGGCATAGCCGGCGCCGCCTTGGCTTTCGGAGCCGGCACCGGTTATGTTCTACTTCTCTACTAATTCGCTGATTTTTCTTCGAATTTTGCACAATGAAGACCAGAATGTAGTCGACGCCACCTTGACTCTTGGAGTCGGTGCCAGTTCCACTCTGTTTTGCTCTGTTTCACCAATTTTTCTGTCGCTTTGAAGTTCGTACCAACAGTGCAGGGCCGGCGCCGGTTCCTCTATCCTAGCCGGCACCGCCTCTAATTTGTTTTGCGACGTTTTTGTTTCGTTTTATCCTAAAAATTTGAAATAATGAACAAAATACATTTTCAAGGGTAAAATTTCAAATATGAAGGAATATGACTAGTTGTTGAACAAAATGTATCACAAAAGAATCTCAAATAACTAGAAAAAACATGACTAATTTAGCCCCTATCAATTGTCTAGTTACATGAAATTGTATCCTTGAGTTATATATGTATATTTTACTTATTTTTTCTTTTTATTATTTTATCACTTTATTTGGTCGGTTAAACAATAAATGAAAAGTGATTAGTGTGTACTTATTTTTTTGAGGATCGATACTCGTTAATTCCCTATACTATTCTTGTGATGAGTATATTTGTTCATATGTGTAATTTATGATTAATATTTAAATTAAAACTTAGTTAAGGATGGATTTAAATTTAATATTTTTTATACACCCAAAATTTACGTATCAAGTTTTTGGCGCTGTTGCTGGGGAACAATATCATGAAAGTTAGGATTTTATTGATTTAACCATGTTTATAAGTATATATGTCTATATGTAATTATGTATATATGTTCCTTGTACGAATAGGTGCCATATTTATATGTGTATATATCTATATTGTAATTTAATTCCCTAATTTCACTATATGTTGTAATTTGAATAACCCAATTCATGAGTGTGTAGTAATTGATTAACTTGTAAATTCTATAAGCTTACTATCTTCTTTTATCTGTAGATCTAGCCCTTAGTGTAAAACCTGACAAGCTAAGATGACATAATAGATCTTGATCCTGAGATTGAGAGGACCTTAACAAATATTCGAAAGGTGGTTAGACAAAGGGTAAGAAACGATATGGAAGTTAACCAACAAAACAATGGTGGTAATTGTGGCAATAACAGGAGAATTATGGATTATTTTGTTAAGCCTGCAATCTCGGGTACATTTTTGAGCATTACGAGACCTAGGATAGAGGCCAATAACTTTGAGATTAAGCTCAATATTATCCAAATGATTCAAAATATGATGCAATTTGATAGGCTATCTGACGAAGATTCTAATGCTTACCTTGCGAGTTTTTTATAAATTTATGACACGTTTAAGATGAATGAGGTTTCTAAAGATACTATTAAACTAAGGCTTTTTCCTTTTTCTTGAGAGATAGAATTAAATCCGAGTTAAGGTCTTTGACAGCAGGATCCATCACCACTTGGAATGTTTTGGCTGAAATTATTTTAGCAAAATAGTTTCTCCCAACTAGAACATCCAAGCTTAGGACAGACATCTTTACCTTCCAACAGTTAGAATTTGAAAATCTCTATGAGTGTTGGGAAAGATTGAAGGAGACACTTAGGAAGTGTCCTCATTACATGTTTGAGCTAGGTATGCAAATACAAATCTTTCACAGTGGCTTAAGCTTTACTACAAGGCAATTGGTTGATGCATTTGTAGAGGTTCTATTAATTCTAAGACCCTAGAAAAGGTGTTTAATCTGATTGAAAATCTTGCAATAAAAAACTATGCATGGGGTAGTTCAAGATCAAAAACTCGTATTCATGGAATGCATAAGGTGGATGCAATGGCACCTTTGGAGGTTATGGTTATGTGCCTACACAAAAGATGAAGTAAATGGTGATGTCTCCTTCCCAAGAATAGGTAATGAATATTAGTTGTGATTTTTGTAGGGAAGAACATCCAAATCATGAGTGCCAGAGCATGGGGTCATCACAAGAGTCTGTAGAACAAGTTGCATTTATGGGCAATGGAAGACAAGTAATAATCCTTATAGTGCCATCTACAATCTTGGTTTGAGAAACCATCTCAATTTTTTATGGAACAATCAAACCCAACCTACGTAGACTTCTTCTAACTTTGGAGGAAATCAAATGACTCAAACTTCCTTGCCATACAATGCACCACCGCCTAAGCCATCATTGGAGGACTTGGTTAACCAAATGGTATGTACCATGAAAGCATGGTTTCAAGGAGTAGATACAACCATGAGGAATTTGAAGGCATCTGTGTGCAATCTCAAAAATCAAATTAGGCAATTGACCAAACTCCTTCGAGACCATCAAACAGGATCTTTTCCAGAGAATATTGAGACGAATCCACGCGATCAAGATCGTGGAAAAAGACGATTTTCACTGATTTGGTTTTTGGGACATCTCTTTAATTTTTATGTGCTTTCATTTATGTTTCTATCCTTTTAATTTTTAGAATAATTTTTTTTCATTATTTTGTGGTTCTAATTGTTGTTATTTTTAGTAATTAATTGAATTAAATTTTAAAAATTATTTTGGTCGGACAGAGTAGACCAAGCTGACCAGAACTCTTGCCTAGGCGCTGAGTGAGCACTGCGTGAACATTAACATAGTAACAGACTAGACCCAATGCTAGGTCAAGTACCCTGACCAGGCATCAGGTTACGTTGGACAAAAGATCCTTAACAGCCAATTTTGGCTATTTTCAAACTACTTCTTCATCTCTCTCGTTTTTCCTCTAAGACCTGCTAGATCATTTTTAACCCCTCCAAAACACCTTCCAAACATAAAATCATTGCTTTGTTCTTGAAGTTTTGGATTGAAATCAAGAAAAATCTAATTTTTCTTCACAGATCTTTGTTGGGATGTATGCCCTCTTAGACTAGGTTTCTGATGTAAAAATAGAATGTTTTAATAAAAGAATTTATTTTCAAAAATTATTTATGAATTTGCAATTTTATTTATGCACAATTACATTTGGAAAAGACCCATTGTATTTAAGTAAGTAGTCCATGTGAATGGAGGTCTTTTACAGTAAGGTATGGATCACAGGTTACTTAACACAAACATTCGTTTTTAACCGATTGATGAGAATGGAAATCTTATCATGTCTATGTTATTATGTTGTGAATTCTAAATGAGGAATTGCTTAACTTTAGCCAGTGAGTAGTCCACTCACTTCATGACATAAGCGTATTTCGAATACGTAGAACATGACATGTAGTAGTGGTTTCTAAAAGTACTATATGATAGAAACTTAGACTACTACCGCTACAGCGTGGACTAGCAATATGAGTTGGTGGTTTGACGATGCTAAAAGCATATACTTTGATATGCTATAGTTGAGGTTCTATCGTAGGGCCAATATACTTGCATGTTGGGTATGTGTAACTAGTTAGTTAAGATAGACTTGTACAAGATAGTTTCTATACTATATCGCCAATTGTGGTTGTCTAAATAATCTAAATATCTAGGGCCCTGGGAAACATAACTTGGATGTTTGCTTTAGGGTAACTCCCTTGGAAAGCGAAAACAATCCAGGAAGTCGTGGATAATTGGATTAGAGGCCTAAGGATGGTAGATGTCATTTAGAGAGATGTTAGTACACTTCTTCCTCTCTAAATGTACGGCGATGTATAGAGAGGTATTTTAGTCATTACTCCTGTAGGTCGAAGACTTTGCTAACGCAGCACTGTCCTTGGGGTCAATGTTTCCTTATGGTGATATTAGGAAATATTTAAAAAGTAAAATACAGCTATTTATATGACAAGGGTATTTTGGTCATTTTAGTAGCCAAGGCGTTGTGTCTTTTGGTCCCCAGTATAGACCGTGAGTCCTAATTAAATACGGGCTAAGGAATTGATTTTAAATTAAATGGAATTTATTTTATTTAAATAGCCTAATTTAATTATTGGGCTAGAATAAAATAAAGGTCCATGGAGAGAGAGAATTAATTAAATTAGTTTGGTGGGTTAATTAATTATTCAGGGCTTTGGCCCAATTTGAATAATTAAAGATTAACTTGAGACTAAACTAATAAAGGCTTATTAATTAAACTAGTTTATTTCGGCTGGAAATTAATTATTAATTGGGCCATTAGGGTGGTTCTAATTTGAATAATTAATTAAGCCCAAAAGGATAAACTAAGAGTCCAATGGCCCAATCTAATTTAACCTAGGGTTTTATTTAGGTTAAATTTGAAGATTGGAAACAACATGGTTGTTAGACACACACACTCTCTCTAAGATGGCTTCTTCTCTGTGAAAAGTCAAACGTCTCTATCTCTCTCTCTCCAAAAAAAGGTTCCTTAGTCTGTAGTTGTTCACTAAACGGATTTAGGCAGGCCATATACTGGAAGATCGAGAGATTGGCGTTCAACTACATGCAAAGACGGAGTAGGAGACTTGTAGGAATCGTACCAGAGGCTTTCACCAGCACACCTACCCCAGTTGAGCACTTTCCGGTCCAGTCAATTATTAGAATAAGGAAAAGAGGTAAAATTCTTTAAAACCTCGGAACCTGTACAGAGCTTAATCGGCATCGGCTAGGACTACTAGAGCTGGTACCGGCTTTGCCCTGGAGTTCCCCTGTTCTTTGTTTTTCTAGTTTTTTATCTTCGCTTCCGCTGCGTGCTCTATGTTTTCTGTTTTCTATGCCTTCAATTGGTATAAGAGCATGAAGGTTTTGTGAAAATATAAGGAGCATGCATCTAGATGAATAAAATTGGGCACATATGTGTGATTAAAATTGTGATCCTTCGGGTTTATGGCATGGATAGATTCTCTGTTAAACCTCGTAGGTGGAGGTGTAGGAGATTTGTAATTTACTGTTTTTCTTAGCAAATCGTGTGAGCCTAATGTTTATGGGTATAGGAGATTGTTGGTTTTGGTTGATTTTATTGTATTTGGTTTTAAATCGGAGAGCCATCGAAGCCGAAAGCTGTGCAGAAAAAAGGGGAAAATTTGCAGAAAAAAAAACTACAGGATCAGGTGTCCTGACCGGAACTGGCGCTGGCTTGGGGTGCTGGAACCGGCACCGGTTGGGGTCTGGAAGGCTGGTCCGCGCGCTGGTTTCTTGTGGGTCCTAGTTCTGTGTGGCGGGTGTAGTGGACCACAGTGCATATGGGTGCATGATCCAATGTGGTGGATGTAGTGGACCAAGGAGAAATTTTTTATTTTTTCCTTGTAATTTTTCTTGCGTTTTTTTTGGGTCCATACCAGGCGAAGTTAGTATTTTGCAATAGTTAATATTCAAGGAATATTTTTGCATGAAAAATATTAGTAAGGGATTTTAGGATTAAACAAGACCATTAGTTAATTAATTAATGTGTTTAATTCTATTATCTGGGTACTTAGGTTTAAGAATAGAAGAGCATAAAAACGTCTACTATTTTCTAGCATGCTATTTATTTTTGGTATCTATGTGTACGTTTTCTCAAAGACCAAAGTCTTTGGGAATGTTTTTGACAAGGAAAATATTTTTCTACAAATTAAATGGTTATTTTAACTTGAACAAAAATTAATCCTTAGATATTTTCTCAAAGGATTTAATCCTTGACATAGAAAATATATTGGATTTAGATATTTTTTGTAAGGTTAAAATAGAAAGCTATTTTGTTTTAGTTTGGCACAAGAAAATTTGTTTTGTCAAATAAACTTGAGACCAAAGTCTCTAGAAAGTTTTAATTGAATTTTTTTTTGAAATCATTAAGTTTTTAACTTAAATAAAATTAGTCCATAGAAAAAACTCTCAAATGATATAAGCCTTGATATAGAGATTTTTATGGACTTAGACATTTTATTTTTATGTTAAGGGAAAACTTAATGGAAATTTTCAAAAGGATATTTTTCAGAAAACCCTTATTTTAAAAGACTAAGTAGGAGAGGGGTTCCAATAGCCCCACAGCTTCCATCACGATCCTTATTAGAGATCGTAGGTCCCCTCACGTCACCCTGGGAGTGAACTCGTCTAGGATGGAGATACCACAAGGATCTAGATCTAATGGAGGGATGTAAT
Source organism: Voacanga thouarsii (assembly GCA_026120185.1). Lineage (NCBI taxonomy): Eukaryota > Viridiplantae > Streptophyta > Magnoliopsida > Gentianales > Apocynaceae > Voacanga > Voacanga thouarsii. Next base: position 1,049,418 of record JANUWF010002419.1, on the reverse strand, counting down.
TAATAACCCGGGGCACGTACTATAATTGGCCTGCCTCTCGTTGGAGGTCATAGTGCGAGGTATGTCTATAGGAAATGAGAGGAAACGGCCATCCCCTCGATGGAGTTATCTTTTAGATCATTACCTAGAAGGGAAATTAATTTGTAGTGGTTAATACACTTAGCTTAGGAAACTGTTAATCTTCCCAAGAAGCTATGTCAGTTTTTTTAAGAGCCAAATTGATTATTATTAGTTTTGATAATAAGGATAAAGTGCACATATTTGTTTTGTTTTCACAAACTGAATCTTTTTTCTTTTATTTTTTGATTTTTCAGAAATGGTGGGAGGTTCTTTTAGTCCATTGGTCATTATTCTCCAAGAGAATAAGTTAACGGGACCAAACTATGTGGACTGGAAAAGGAACCTGGACATAATACTCACAGCGGAAGAGTATAAGTATGTCCTTTACGAAACCTGCGCTGTTATCGGGGAAGGTTCCACCGTCGAGGAGCATAAGGTTGAGAAGGCATAGAAGAAGGCCGACGAGATGGCTCGTTGTTATATGTTGGCCTCCATGTCTAATGTGCTCCAATCCAAACATGAGCACATGACCATTATGTATGACATAACCTAATCATTGGACATGATATTCGCGGATAAGAGCCGACCCGCAAGGCAGGAGGCTCTTTGAACTATCATTAACACTAAGATGGCTGATGGAGCATCAGTCAGAGAGCATATGCTCAAGATGATTGCTGTTTCGAGGAGGCAGAAATCTTAGGGGCTGTCATTGACTTCGAGAGCCAAGTGGACATGGTTCTAGAATTTCTACCGAGTTCCTTTACTCAGTTCAAGTTGAACTATAACATGAACAAGTTAAATATGGGTTTGACTGAGTTGAATAAAGAGCTCTAGATGGCGAAGAAGGTCATGAAGCCACAATCTAAGGCTATGATTGCTAAGGCTTCATCTTCTAGAATTGGGCCCAAGCCTAGAAAGTTCAAGAAGAAAAAGGGGAACGCAGCGATCCAGCCCAAGACCTAGCCCAAAGGCAAACCCAAAGGTAAGTGCTTCAAGTGTGGACTGAAAGGACATTGAAAAAAGGAGTGTCCAGATCTTCAAGCCAAGAAAAACTCCATATGTAATGTTTTCTATCTAGAGTCTATATTAATGGTTGGATCAACTTCCACTTGGATTGTTGATTCAAGAGACACTGATCATATCTATAACTCCTTACAGGGGTTTAGAAAGATTAGAAGACTCCAGAAGGGCGAATATGGACTACGTGTGGGAAATGGAGCACAAGTTTGGGCCCTTGCAGTGGGAGAGCTAGATCTTGTATTTGATTGTAATAGAATAGTGGTTTTGAAAGATATTTTATATATACCTGGATTTAGACAGAATTTGATTTCAGTTGCAAAACTAATAAATCAAGGATATTCTGTATTTTTCCATTCTGGTATTTCTATCAGTAGAGATGGAGAAATTTTATGTACTGAGCACATGTATGGGAATCTATTTTTCTTAAACCCTATTAACAATCAATTAAATAACGCTCAATTTGAACCTTTAACAAAGAAGAGAAAGACCAATGTCAATGACTCTTATATTTGGCATCTAAGGTTGGGGCATATCAGAGGTTGATCCATGATGGGCTTTTGGGCTCATTGAGATTGGAAAATTGGCCTCAGTGTGAGTCCTACCTAATGGGAAAGATGACCAAAAGGTCATTTACCCCTAAGGCGGATAGAGCTAAGGAGGTATTGAGTCTTGTTCATGCTGATGTGTGTGGTCCCCTATCTACACCAGCTAGAGGAGGTTTTAAGTACTTCATCACTTTTATGGATGATTGTACAAGGTTTGGTTACATTTACCTGATGAGACGCAAGTCTGACTCTTTTGACAAGTTCAAAGAGTTTAAGGTTGAAGTGGAGCGTCGAACAGGTAAATTGATCAAGACCTTACGGTCAGATCATGGTGGAGAGTACCTCTTTGGTGAATTTAAGGACTACATGGTACATCATGTGATAGTATCCCAACTCTCTGCACCGGGGACACCCCCGTAGAACGGAGTAGCTGAGAGAATGAACAGGACATTGATGGAAATGGTCCGAAGCATGATGTTTCATGCTACTCTTCTAGTGTCTTTTTGGGGATATGCCCTGGAAACTGCGGCATATATTCTGAACTTAGTGCCTTCCAAGTCAGTACCTAGGACTCCTTATGAGATGTGGACTGGGCGTAAGCCAAGTCTGAATCATCTCAGGATATAGGGTTGTCCAGCTTATGTACTGGTCAATGGAGACAAGTTGGAACCAAGATCAAAATTATGCTATTTTGTTGGGTATCCAAAAGGGACAAAGAGTGGCTACTTTTATCATCCTAAGGAGTAGAAGGTACTGGTTAGTAACAATGCTAGATACTTAGAGGATGACCAAAGTACTTCCACGAAAGGTTCAACTAGGTTGGAACTGGAGGAGAAGTTATCTTCGGAAGCAATTTCTTCTGACCCAATTGTGGAATAAGAAGAGGCACAGCCTCAAGAGTGTTGGAATGTATGCCCTCTTAGATTAGGTTTCTGATGTAAATATCGAATATGTTAATAAAAGAATTTATTTTTAAAAATTATTTGTGAATTTATTTACTTTATTTATGCACAATTTTCGTTTAGAAAAGACTCATTGTGTTTAAATAAGTGATCCATGTGAATGGAAGTCTTTCACAGTAAGGTATGGATAATGGGTTATTTAAACACATAAATATTTGTTCTTAACCGATTGATGAGAATGGAAATCTCATCATGTTTAGGTTATTATGTTATGAATTCCAAATGGGGAATGGCTTACCTTTAGCCAGTGAGTAGTCCACTCACTTCATGGCATAAGCGTATTTCGAATACGTAGAACAAGACCAGTAGTAGTGGTTTCTAAAAGTACTATATGGTAAAAACCTAGACTACTATCGCTACAGCGTGGACTAGTACTCTATGACTTGAGTATAAGTTGGTGGTTTGGCGAAGCTAGAAGCATATACTTTGATATGCTATAGTTGAGGTTCTATCGTAGGGCCAATATACTTGCATGTTGGGTATGTGTGACTAGTTAGTTAAGACAGACTTGTACAAAATAGTTTCTACACTATATCACCCCTTGTGGTTGTCTGAATGATCTAAATATCCAAGGCCCTGTGAAACATGACTTGGATGTTTGCTTTAAGGTAGCTCCCTTGGAAAGCGGAAACACTCCAGGTAGTCGTGGATCATTGGACTAAAAACTTAAGGATGGTAGATGTCTTTTAGAGAGGTGTTAGTACATTTATTCCTCTCTAAATGTACGACGATGTGTAGAGGGGTATTTTAGTCATTTTACCTATAGGTCGAAGACTTTGCTAATGCAGCATTGTCCTTGGGGTCAATATTTTCTTACAGTGATATTAGAAAATATTTAAAATACAAAATACATCTATTTATATAGTGGGGGTATTTTGGTCATTTTAGTAGCCAATGGATGTGTCTTTTTTGTCCTCGGAATAGCCCGTAAGTCGTAATTAATTTTTGGGCTGAGAAATTGATCTCAGTTGAGGGTATTATTTTATTCGAGAAGTCTAATTTATTATTGGACTGGAATAAAATAAATGGAGAGAAATTTGTTATATGGTTTAATTGGTTAATTAATTATTTAGGACCTAAGTCTAGTTTGAATAATTAGAAAATTAACCGAGAGGAAAATAATTAATACTTAATTATTTATTTGGTTATTTATTTAATCTCAAGAAATAAATAATTAAAGTTTAATTTTTTTTGTTCATTTGGGTTCATTAATTTTTTATTGGGTTATTTAATTAATTCCAAGAAAATAATTAATATTTATTATTTTGGACTTTTCGGGTCCAAGAAAAATAATAAATATTATTTTGACCCAATAACCTGGACCATAGGATTTTTTCGGACACAGTTCAAAAGAGTTTAGGATGAAGCCAAAATTTATTTTGTTAATAATATTCGGGTGTTTGAAATATTAAATCCTGAGAATATTATTTTTCTCAAAATAATTATTTTTGGTTTCATGACTCTTGGCTTTCTATGTGGAAAAATAAAATAAAAGAAAAGAAAAAAAATTTATCCCGAGTCTCTTTGATCTCGGTCTCTTATGGCTTTTCTCCTACTGGCTTTTGGTTTTGTTTTCTTGATATAAGATGCCAAGCTAAGAAAGCTAACGGGTGGGTGTGAAAAAAAACAACTGAGACTTTCTTCATTCCATTTTTTGTGTTCACCAACTGAGATTTGGTTGGGTCATATTCTGAGAGTTGAAAAGCCAAGCATTAAGGATTCACCGGAGGAGAAGGAAGGAGGGTGGTGTCTTGCACTGGAGCTTCACCCACGGGAAGAAGGAAGCTGTTTTTTTTGTGTTGCAATCAACTCACCTTCAATCTTCAAGGTTTAAGGCTCCAAGAGGTATGTTTTTCATGCCTCCATGCTGCTACCATACTCTGTTTATATTATTTTTGTCTCCATTTCTGTCCACCATGATGCATGCTCTGTTTACTGTCAATCCTTCAAAGAGTTTATATATATGGAGCCTCATCGTAGTGGGAGAGTGTCTAGGGTTCCAGAGAGATGGATTGGAGAAGCTTTCGAGATGGTCTCCAACCATCAAGAACAAGACCCTACTAGATACAAGGAGGCTATTGCTGATGTTGATGCAAATTTGTGGCATAAAGTAATGAAAGCCGAGATTGAGCCGGTACAAATGGAGCCTCGTCGTAGTGGGAGAGTGTCTAGGATTCCAGAAAGGTAGACTGGAGAAGCTTTCGAGTTGGTCTCTGACCATCAGAAATAAGACCCCACTAGATACGAGGAGGCTATTGCTGACGCTGATGCAAATCTATGGCATGAAGCAATGAAAGTCGAGATTGAGTTTATGTATCTCAATTAGGTTTGGGATCTTGTAGCTTCACCTAAAGGGATAAAACCCATAGGGTGTAAGTGGGTATACAAGAGAAAGAGGGGAGTAGATGGGAACGTGGAAACCTTCAAAGCTAGGCTTGTGGCGAAAGGGTATACTCAGAAAGAGGGAATCGATTATAAGAAAATCTTTTCTCTGGTAGCCATGCTTAAGTCCATCCATATCTTCCTTGCCATCGCATGTCATTATGACTACGAGATATGGCAAATGGATGTCAAGACGGCATTTTTAAATGGCAATCTTAGTTAAGACATCTATATGTCCCAACCAAAAGGCTTTATTGCTAAGAGCCAAGAGCATATGGTTTGCAAGCTTAAGAAGTCCATTTATGGACTTAAGTAGGCATCAAGGGCATGGAACATTCATTTTGATAAGACTATAGAGTCTTATGGTTTTGTTCAAAACGAGGATGAACCATGTGTGTACAGGAAACTTTAAGGCATTAATGTGGTTTTTCTTGTCTTGTATGTGGATGATAAGATGCTGGCCAGGTACAGTATGGACTCATACAAGGGAGCTCTAATCCCTTATAGACATGGGTTGCCACTTTCTTCCAGAGACTGTCCTGAGTCTCAAGAAGAAAATGACAGAATGAGTAGGATTCCCTATGCTTCGGCTGTGGGAAGTCTCATATATGCCATATTGTGTACTAGACCAAATATCTACTTTACTGTAGGCTTGGTTAGCAGATATCAGTCAAACCCTAGGGAGGTTCATTGGCACGGTGTAAATCATATACTCAAGTACCTCAAGGGAACGAGAGATTATATGCTAGTTTACAGGGCTGATGACTTGGTTCCTATAGGATACACAGACTCAAACTTCCATGCAGATAAGGATGAGAGAAAATCTACTAGTGGATATATCTTCACCTTGTCTGGAGGAGCTATTTCATGGAGGAGTATCAAGCAATCTTGTATTGCTGACTTAACCATGGAAGGTGAGTATGTGGCAGGTTCGGAGGCATCCAAGGAAGTAGTTTGGCTCCGGAAATTCCTTTTAGAACTTGGAGTCATGCCACCCATGGACAGGCCAATTGTGATGTATTGCGACAACACTGGAGTAGTATCGCAATCCAAAGAACCTCGGAACCACAAGAAGGGGAACCACATCGAGAAGAAGTACCACCTGATCCGAGATTTCATCCAGAGATGGGAAGTCGTGGTGGAACAGATTGCCTCCGAGAACAATCTAGCATATCCATTCACCAAGCCTTTGGTTGAAAGAGTCTTCAAGAGACACTTAGACGCCATAGGGGTGGGCACCTACGGACTTTCTTAGTTTTAGAGTGCAAGTGGGAGATTATTGGGATGTATGCCCTCTTAGACTAGGTTTCTGATGTAAAAATCGAATGTTTTAATAAAATAATTTATTTTCAGAAATTATTTATGAATTTACAATTTTATTTGTGCACAATTACGTTTGGAAAAGACCCATTGTGTTTAAGTAAGTGGTCCATGTGAATTGAGGTCTTTCATAGTAAGATATGGATCACGGATTTCTTAACACATAAACATTCGTTCTTAACTGATTGATGAGAATAGAAATCTCATCATGTCTATGTTATTATGTTGTGAATTTTAAATGGGAAATGTCTTATCTTTAGCTAGTGAGTAATCCACTCACTTCATAATATAAGCGTATTTCGAATACGTAGAATATGAATATAGTAGTGGTTTCTAAAAGTACTATATGGTAGAAACCTAGACTACTACCACTACAGCGTAGACTAGTACTCTACGACTTGAGTATAAGTTGATGGTTTGACGAAGCTGGAAACATACTTTGATATGTTATAGTTGAGGTTCTATCGTAGGGCCAATATACTTGCATATTGAGTATGTATGACTAGTTAGTTAAGACAGACTTGAATAAGATAGTTTCTATACTATATCGCCTCTTGTAGTTATCTAAATTATCTAACAAAAACTGTGTTAGAGAGAGATGATGAACCATTTCATCAACAAATCAAAAAGAAAGAAGGTGTAGGTGAGGAGAGTGAACCACCACAACCATCATCTAAGGAAGCCACAAAGCCTATAGTAGAGAGAGATGATGAAAGAGGAGTTGTGAGTGGACAATGGAGCTCAAATATAGAAGGGAGAAAAATAAAAATATTTTTGAGAAGGAAATAATTCCAAAATTTGAAACGGAGTAGGAAGTACCATAACAAAATGAGAAGAAGAAGAGTTGACTAGAAGTAGTGTAAAAACAAATGGGGGGAGCAAAAAAGGTGAGAATAAGCTATATAGTCTAATATTGTCTAAAAACACCAAATCTAGAGAAAAAATGAGGATAGGAAAAGGAAAGGCCTTGTTAGGATCTCAAAGATATAGGAACATCAAATGCTATAAATGTTTGGGTTATGGGCATTATTTTTAGGAGTGTCTAAACAAGACATTAATGTTCATCAATAAGCAAAGGGAGATTTCATCCGGTAAGGAAGCATGTGATATAGATTATTGTGAGATTGAAGAGGAAGTAAAAAGTAAAAGAGGAAATGTGATTGAATTATATTGTCTATTGATTGGAGTAACTAAAAAAGTTGGGGATGATTGTAAAAGTGAAGAAGGAGAAGATATGCAAAGAAAGAATATCTTTTTTCAAGGTGTCTCAATTAAGAAAAACTGTGTAGTATCCTTATTGATGGAAGGAGTTGTAGAAATGTAACTAGTGCTACATTGATTGGAGGTGAATTGAAGAAGATTAGCTTGTGAATTGATGCTTGAGTGATAAGCTTGTATGTTGTTTATACTTGATTTGTGTAGTTTTGATCTCAGTACCAAAAATATAATTTGGGGATTTTATTATACTTTACTTCTATTTAATTCTATTATATCTTAAGAGTATTTTTCCTATTAAAATAATGTGATTTTCATATTTTGTTAATTTTATGTGATTTTCAAAGTTGTTCTGTATAGTGTCTACCAAAAGCTGGCTTTTCTATGACTTTGGACCCCCCGATTTAAGGCATTTCACTTTGAATTTTAAACTAAAATTTTTACACATAAAATTACATTATTTTAGGAGTAATTATCTATAAGAATCGCCTGATTTAGCTAAATAGATTGTTCTCAGTAATGTTTTCAATATCATAAAACAGAGTATTATTGTTACTGTAGCATTACTGTTACTTTAAGAATTTAATTAACATAATTAGACACCTTGAATTTTGATGAAAATTTTAATCTAACTCCCCTACATATTGTTACACACAGGTTAGGCATACATTCTTCATTGATTGTTTTGGATAGGCGAGCTATTCTTAGGTAAGAAAATCCTCCAATTACATCTTTAGAATCCTGTGAGTGATGGGTGATCATTCCCCGTGAATGATGGGTGATCACTCCCTATGGGTAATGGGTGATTACCCTCAAATTTAGTGTTATTGATTAAATGTTTTGAGGTTATTTGTATTTTGTGAATTTTTTACAATGAATGTTGTGTGAATTGTGGTGGCCTTGCGTCTGGAAAACGTTCAAGTTATAAGGGAAACTTTGTCAAATTTTTTTTAAAAAATTGAGGTGGCATGCCAAGAGATTCTTATTGATTCTTACCTAGTATATTTCCATATGTTCTTTTCATTATGAAGTTGATCTATGCATGGTGAGGAACATTTTGAATTAAGTTTTGATGGCTGAAGCTGAATGAATTCATGATGGAGGCTTTTAGAAAAATTCTTTTTACACAAGCATAGCATAGCAGAATTCTATGTTTTGTTCATTCTTTTGCACCAATTATATCTTTCCATTTTCCTACATAACTTACCCCATCTAAGCCTTTCTAACCCATGTTGAGAGTTAATTGAAAGTGTTTTAGCCACCCTTCCATTCTCATGCCTTTATCTTGTCACAACTCCTCCCAAATCCAGTTCTACAATCATCCTAACATCTCAGCCAATGTTTATGTTTAGGCACTTCAGTTTAGTACCTCAAAAATGGATACACTAACAACATTTTCACAAAAATGGTGTATTTCAAACAATATACTCAAATACATGGATTCTAAGGTTTTTATGTATCTGTCTTCTCTATTGTCATTTTAGCAGATATATAGCACTAAAAAGTGTCATTCTTTCGTTTATTCCTTTCGTTTATTCCTTGATCCATCATAACATAGATGTGATACACAATGAAAAAAATGTGTTCGATAATGTCTTTAACACAATCATGAATGTAAAGGAAAAAACAAAGGACAATGTGAAGGCATGACGTGATCTGTTGGCATATTATGATAGACCTGAATTACACGTGATTGGCTTAGGTGACGGGAGGACATTAATGCCAAAGGCTAAATACTCTATTACACCTAAACAAAAGAGACTTCTACTTGAGTGGGTTAGAGATTTGCGACTTCCGGATGGATATGCTTCAAATTTAAGCAGGTGTGTTGATTTGAATGAGCTCAAAATATCGGGTATGAAAAGACATGACTACCATGTGTTTATGGAAAGGTTGCTTCCAACTGCATTTAAAGAATTACTCCCGGTGTCAATTTGGAACGTTTTAGCAGAAGTCAATCTCTTTTACCGTGACTTATGTTCTCCTAAACTTTCCACAACTCATATGAAGCAATTGGAAGATAATATTGCTTTACTCATCTGTAAATTAGAGAAGATCTTCCCACCCGACTTCTTTGACCTGATGGAGCACCTTATGGTTCACCTGTCATATAAGGCCAGGGTTGGTGGCCCTGTTCAATATAGATGGATGTATCCATTCGAGCGTTAAAATATTGTGTATTATTATATTTATATATACATCTACTATGTGAATCAATTCTAATTGTAAAAAATACATTAGGTTCTTATATCGTTTGAAGACCAAAGTTAAAAATAAGGCGAGAGTGGAGGGATTAATTTGCAATGCCTACTTAGTTGAAGAGGCATCTACATTCTTCTCCAATTATTTTAAGCCGCATGTGCAGACTCGACATACAGCTATGGCTAGGAATGATGAGGGCGTTCATGATACAAACTCAAGTGACACTGTGTTGTCTATATGCATCGTTCCAGGGAGGGTTTTAGGAAGTATTCACAATAGATATCTTATCCCGGATGAATTTAAGGCTGCCACAAATTACATATACCTAAACCGTGAAGAAGTTCAACTATACATTACGCAAGTATACTGCTATTTTGCACATTGCTAGATTTTATACGGCAATACTTTGAACAAGTATCCTTATGTTTTCATTTTGGTCGTTTTAGGAAATTCAAAAATGACTTGTAGTTGTATGAGCCGAGTATAATAGACCCTAAAGTTGATAAGAGAATAGAGTCGGAGTTTGCAGGATGGTAGGACTTATGTGAGTTGAACACATCCAAAATGAGACTTTAAAATAAATTACATTGATAATGAAGGTGCATTAACGCTTTTTTTTTTTTTTTTTGCTAGGTTCATGATCCACAAAATCAAGTAACTGAACAATACTTAAAAAGCTTGGCCTGGGGACCTTCGAGACAAGTGAAATACTTCAATGGCTACTACATAAATAGTTTTAGGTTCCATACACATGATCGGTCATTCAGAAAAAAAATAATTAATAGCAGAGTTTGTGTTAAAGGTGACGAAGATGGTGCCAAAGATTATTATGGAGTGTTGAAGGAAATTGTCGAACTTCAGTTCCCTGAAACTGCTTGTTTAAAAGTTGTCCTATTCAAGTGTGATTGGTTTGATCCAACGCTAAATCAGGGGGTTAAAATTCATCCTCACTACAAACTTGTTGACATCAACTGCAAGAGGAATTACCCAAAATATGACCCATTTGTGTTAGCTCAACAAGCAACTCAAGTGTATTTTCTATCCTACCCGAGGAGCAAAAGACCACAATTTGATTAGGTAGCTATTTGTAAAATGAAAGCTGGACATGTTATTGATGCACCTGTTGTCAAGGCACCATATCAGGAGGAAGTAGATGATACGCAAGCAATCAATGTATCTGTTGAGGATGACAACTTTGGAAGATTAGCAGATGAGTCCGGTATTGGAGATACAATCGATTTTATGGATTCGGGTTTAATGATGGAGGAAGCACAACCGAACAATGAAAACGATGACGAGGAAGAATAATGGGAGATAGGATCCTCTACAGATGACGATGTGGAAGGCTACTCATCCGATGATGACAGAAGTCTATAGACTAGGTCCAAGTTTAACTAACGTATAGGTATAATTATTAGTTCTGCTATCGTTACATTACAAGCGTTTTACTTTGCTTTATACTTTTAAATTTATTTATTTTTCTTCTCCCAAAATATGACCATTTTTATGTATTTAAATAATTCCAGATATATATGGCTTCTGATGCCTCACCCGACGATCGGTCAGCAATTCATGAGTCATCGAGGGCAAATGAGACACCGTCCCCGAGCATCGCACCACGTATACCTACTCCACAGCCATTACCTCCAAACAAGGCTCGATCAGAGTAGGTCTCTACCCCGATCCCAGGTTCTTCAGGATTCACAGTTAGCGCTCCACCTACTGACGATACGCGACTACTGATTGAGCCAGTTGGTGACTTGTAAGTCAACTACATAAGTACTTATTATACGCTTTTCTAAATTTTTAAAATTATAACTTTGTCTAATATTACAAAATCTATTTTCTCGGAATAGATTCACACATTCGGTTGATATGTGAGGGAGATTGTTCAGATTTTTAGGTGACACTACACTAGAGCCTATGTTGCCTTCTCACAGGTTCCGATTGATGTTCGGAACATGTGGTTCGATCTTTGGTGTGTGAGTTTGATTTATAATTATTACTTGTAGTCTTTTTTGTATTTTTAATATGTTTTCTTATTTGTAATTACTTGTAATGGTTACTTTGATTTTGCAGTCTTTCTTCTATTGGCGCCCCGAGCATGCCACATAGATCCTGGCTAATTGGGAGAAGAAGTGTAAGGCTAGACTTCCGGACATATTGTCCAAGGCTCGGAAGAAGCATGGGGGTAGCTGCCCCAAGTGGATTTCTCCAGACCATTGGGCTACTTTATCAGAGCATTGGGGGTCTGATAGGTGGCAGCGTATCTTTTTCGCTGTTAAGCGGAACAGATCCACTGGTCAGGCGTCCCACATAGGAGGATCCATTTCTTTTACTGAGCATGAGGAACGGATGGTAAGTGTAAAATATTTACTATTCGATATATCTGCTATTTCACACTTAGTCCATCGTAAAAACTAACATCTAGTCATTTCTTGTTACAATGATAGCGGAGATAATTAGGTCCTGACTTCAGCTACATCAACCTCTTCAGACGCACCCATATGTTCCAGGACGGGCCGAGGAAGGGTCAATATGTTAGTGATCGATCGCGCCAGATGTTGGTAAGAATACACAATCTTATACGTTTTTAAGTTTAATATTATTTATATTTTGATCGCTAATTGTAAATATTTTATGCTTGTTTTCTTACCTCAAATTCGACAGGATACTGTCACTGCTATTATTGAGCATCATGCGTAGTCAGGTTCCCAAATTGATTCTACAAGCACGGTCGCACCAAGTAGGGTGCCCGATGAGAAGACGCTGTTCGTCGAGGTGGATGACAGAGCGTGCAAGAATGGACGCGTATCCGTGTTAGACTCCGAGTCTGTGAGGGTGAGATGGAGGTTACAGCAGCCAGCTTCATCTGAGTCATCGACTTCTTCTACCTCGTTGGATGTGAGCCAGCTACAGAGAGAGTTACACACTGAGAGGAAGAGGCAGGAGAGAGTTTAGCATCAGGTACAGGTATATCAGAGCTACAGTCAGAGCTTGACTCAGTACCTGACGCTTGTGTCTTAGAATTTGAATCTACCTCCGCCACCGCCGATGTCAACTATTCAGGAGGACGATGCTGAGGATGAGGAGGACTTCGTCATCAGTCCTCCAGATTCACATCCAGATCATTAGCCAGGCCCTTCTGATCCACCCCTACCCCCTCCGTCGGCTCCAGTATCCACACCGATTCCTGCTTCGTAGTTAGGATATATACACTACATTTTTATGTATTATTCATATGTTTTCATTATTATATTTATTTAGGGCATTTAGACAACATTTTTATGTATTATTCACATTTATCATTATTATATCTATTAATAATGACTATTTGGTGGTTTTTTTAATTTAATTAAATTTTGCATTCTTTTGATAGATGAATTTTCTTCAATTACACGGCATTTTTTAAAATATTTTTAAAAAATATTTTAAAATTATACAGTACTAGCGAGGGATTAGTGAGGGAATAGAAGGACCTCGCTAAAAGCCATGTTTTTCCGTCACTAACCACACGCTATTAGCGAGGGATTAGAAACGGATTCAAATATCCGTTGCTAATCCTTCACATGTTTGCGTAGGATTAGCGACGGAAATATTTAAACCACTTATTTAACATGAAAGTCCGTAGCTAATCCCTCGCAAATTAGCTTGGGATTTGCAACGGATAATTTAAAAATTAAAAAGAAATATTCTGTCGCTAATCCCTCACAAATTAGCTTGGGATTAGCGACGAAAAATTTCCAACATTTTACTTTTATTAATTACTAAAATAATCCTTCGTTGATCCCTTTCTAAATAGAAAATGATCAACGACGGAATGAAAATATCCCTCGCAGATTCGTTTCAAAATTCATTGCTGAAGTCGTTGACTACTAAATAATTAACTTGCAAATCCGTTGCTATTTGCGACGGAACTTTTAATTTATCGCTAATTTGATTTAGCGACGGATTAGTGACGGAAATGTCCCTCGCTAATTCTCTGTTTTCTTGTAGTGTATCCAAGGCCCTGGGAAACATAACTTGGATATTTACTTTAGGGTAGCTCCCTTGGAAAGCGGAAATAATTCAGGAAGTCATGGATCATTGGACTACAGGCCTAAGGATGTTAGATGTCATTTAGAGAGGTGTTAGTACACTTCTTCCTCTCTAAATGTACGGCGATGTATAGATGGGTATTTTGGTCATTACATCTATAGGTTGGAGACTTTGCTAACGCAGTCCTGTCCTTGGAGTCAATATTTTCTTATGGTGATATTAGGAAATATTTAAAATGCAAAATATAGCTATTTATATGACAAGGGTATTTTGGTCATTTTAATAGCCAAGGCGGTGTATCTTTTAGTCCCCAGTATAAACCGTGAGTCCTAATTAAATACGGACTAAGGAATTGATTTTAAATTAAGTGAAATTTATTTTATTTAAGTAGCCTGATTTAATTATTGGTTTAGAATAAAATAAAGGTCTATGGAGAGAGAATTAATTAAATTAGTTTGGTGGGTTAATTAATTATTCAAGGCTTTGGCCCAGTTTAAATAATTAAAGATTAACCTAAGACTAAACTAATATAGGCTTATTAATTGGACTAGTTTATTTGGGCTGAAAAATTAAGTATTAATTGGGCCATTAGGGTGGTTCTAATTAAAATAATTAATTAAGTCTAAAATGTTAAGCTAAGAGTTCAATGGTCCAATCCAGTTTAACCTAAGGTTTTATTTAGGTTAAATAGGAGGATTGGAAACAACGTGGTTGTTAGACACACACACACACACACTTTCTCTGAGACGGCTTCTTCTCTGTGAAAAGTCAGACGTCTCTCTCTCTCTCTCTCTAGAAAAAGGTTCCTTAGTCTGTAGTTGTTCACCAAACGGATTTAGGCAGGCCATATACTAGAAAATCGAGGGATTGGTGTCCACCTACATGCAAAGATGGAGTAGGAGACTTGCAAGAATTGCACCAGAGGCTTCTACCAGCACACCTACCCCGGTTGCGCAAATTCCAGTCCATTCAATTATTAGAACGAGGAAAAGAGGTAAAATTTTTTAAAACCTCAGAACCTGTACAGAGCCTAACCAGTGCTGGCTCTACCTTGGAGTTCCTCTTTTCTTTGTTTTTCCAGTGTTTGATCTTCGCTTCCACTGCGTGCCCTGTGTTTTCCATTTTCTATGCCTTTAATCTCATTTTTCAATCATTCTATCCGGGGCACAATTTCTTCAATCTCATTGCATAGGATCATTACCCATACCTTGGAGATTATTGTGGTATGATTTTTTTGCACTTTTTACGGGTCAAATTTTCATATTGATTATTGGATATTTTTGTGTGCATTATGGTCCGAAAATTATTGCTTTTCTTAGTTTATTAGATTGAATGGAAATTTTGCATTCTTTGAAGATTAGATAGCATGGGTATATGATTGACAATGGTATTTTATTAATGCAATTTATGTCTTACATCTTTTTGGTAGCTATTGAGAATGCCTCCCATGTGCACGATTTTGAACCTACAAAGGCATGTTCTTCATATATGGGAAGATAATTTTTGTATTGATTTATTTATATGTTTAAATTGACATTGTGATCATAAGTTTTACATTATGACATAGGTGGCATTGCTACTTTGGTTATGGGTATTGACATTATGTTTGGGATTGGACAATGGCTATCTTCTTGTAGGTATCATTGGGGGAATTTGTGTTGTATTGGTGAGATGTTTGGGGGTATATTGAGATGGTGGAAGTTGAGTGGGTGTTGTGATTGTGAGAAGGTTGAGAGTTGTGTTTGATTGTGTATTGATGAGTGATCTTGAGTATGTTCTATCCTCCTTCATTTCTCTTATCTTTTTCAATCATCTTCTTCTCATCATGTCTAGGCAACCAAAGGGTATAGCACCTGGGTCCAAGAGAGCTCAAGCTTTATCTTCTTCTATACCATCTTTTGAGCCTCTACCTACCCAACCTATCTAATTCATTCATCCTACATGTCATATATGGTACCAAAGTCATCAGCACAACAAACTCATAGTAGAAAAGATGTACAAGCCTTCCCTAGATAATTCATTACATCTCTCCACTATGTTTAGGAGAGTGGGTTGGGAGCTTATTATTAGACTTGGGGAAGCCTATTAACCTATAAGGATGAAAGAGTTTTAGGTTAATATGCAGGACTACAAGAAGAACAATCTTGAGGTCATCTCTACCAAAGTCAAGGGGGTGCCTATTGAGTTTGACAGGGCTAGATTAGCCAGGATCTTGGGTGTGCCTGATAATGGTCTATGGATAGCTGTGGATCATCATAATCAGAAGATTATTTCTGATCCTACTTAGGATGTGGATGCTGTTAGGACTATTTTGCAGATGTGGAGGAAGGGATAAATAGGACAATATTGCTATTACTCCAACAATGATCTTGACACTTAACTACGTGTAATAGTCTACATTTTCTCTTTCAATGTCTATCCTAAAGCTAGTGGCTTCAATAAGTCTAGAGTCCTTGATGTCTATATTCTTGATAAGATAATGACACTACAAGAAATCATTGTTTTTCCCACCAAAATTTCCTACCAAATATTAATAGTTTTGGTAGGAAATTGCATTTTCCTTCCAAACCTAAGTGGTCGGAAAAACCCTCGTCAGGAAAAAATTTCCCTCCAACTTTTGGTATATGGTAGGAATTTTGGGACCCAAATTATGGTAGGAAGTTTGGTATGGGTCTAAAATCTGTGAATAAAAAAGCAAAATTTTTTTCCTACCAAATTGGTTTGGTAGGAAAAAATGTAAACACTTTCCTTCCAAAAGATTTGGTAGGAAATTATTTAATAAAAATAATTTGTAAAAAAATAAATTAAATTTCCTACCAAATGAGTTGGTAGGAAAAATTATTTTCATAAAATAAATAATTTTTCCATCCAAAATATTTAGTAGGAAAAATTATTTTCATGAAATAAATAATTTTTCCATCCAAAACATTTGGTAGGAAATGATTTTTAAAATATAATATTTTCAAAAAATATATTAAATTTCCTACCAAATTATTTGGTAGGAAAAATTATTTTCATAAAATAAATAATTTTTCATCCAAAATATTTGGTATGAAATGATTTTTAAAATATAATATTTTCAAAAAATATATTAAATTTCCTACCAAACTATTTGGTAGGAAATTTTATTTTTAAAAAATAAATATGTTTCTATCCAAAATATTTGGTAGGAAACATCATTTAGAAATTATTTTAGAATTAATATTAAAATTGGAAGAAACGTTTATTTTTTTAAAATTTCCAACCAAAATAGTTGGAAGGAAATGTTTTTGAAAAATATTTCCTACCAAATATTTTTGAAGGAAATGGAATTTTTTTTCCTACCAAAATGTTTAGTAGGAAATTTAATCTTCTTATTAAATGGTATTGTTTCTTCCAAAACTATTTGGTAGGAACTATATTCCTACCTTATAGTTTTGGTTGGAAATAGTTTTTATGTGGTTTTTTTTTTTTTTTTTTGCTACCACATTTTGATAAAAAAAAAACAAAATCCCTATACAAAATTTTAAAATTAGTTTTATAACTAAGTACCAACAAAATAATGTGAATAAACAAATGCCAATAATATTATATTCTAAAAAAGTATATATCCTGAATCCAAATTATACTCAACAAAACATGATTGTAAATTGTCAATTTAAATTTTCAACAACTCTAAAATGTATAAGTAATTGTTAACCAAATCTTAAACAAGAAGAGCCAGAATACCTAAATTAAGTTGCATGAACTCCTTTACTGCAACTATTAACTCCTCTTTTTCCTGATTTGATTTGTTAAATGCAACTATTAACTCTTCCTTGTCTTGATTTGATCTGTTGAATGCATTCATTAGCTCCTTCTTGTCTTGGTTGGATTTGCTAAATGCAGTCATGAGCTCCTCTTTATCCTCACTTGCTTTTTGGAGTTGCTCCGTTAAGGTTGTAACTTGAGTTTTAAGCTGCTCAATCATCTCCATGTAGTGAGAGGAATGGTTTTGACTGTCACTCCGTGCTCTAAATGATCGTGAAGAAGATGCTTGGGTGAGCGTATGTCTAACTGAACCAAGGCCGTAAACATGTCCATGTCTTATGCCACCAATAGTTTCTAACCATATTGATGTATGATTAATTGGGGGAGGTCTACTCGAGCCATTGTCTTCTATATTTGCTACTGTCTTATTATAAGCTTTATCATATAACTCATGACCTCTCTCCTACAAAAAATTGACCATGTAATGAAGCTCAATAGGAACATAAGAAAATGTAAAGCACTCTATGATCTCAAATTCCATAATGAGCAATACATAATAATTAAGTGTTAGAGATGAAAAGTATTCTCAAAACACGACCTTTTGTTCTTGATAACATATGGGGAGATCTGCTTTTATAATGACTCATAAATGCAAGCTCCTCAAAAAGTTCAACTATATATATGCAAAAAGGAAAATCTTTTTATTTCTCCAAGTTCAAGGTGTTGAATGTAGAAAGTGCTAGACTCCATAGAGGTGCACCTCCAAGCTCCTAAAAATATGAATTCTTTATAGACCCCAATTGCTATATTCAATTGGAAGGGTTAAAAGGCTTTGACATTTCTCTAATGATTTATATACCCAAGACATTAAACTAACATCAGTCAGGCAACAAAGGGGGTCAATTTCGAAGTTTAAGATTATCCACAATTTGCCCAAAATTTTCTTTTTTCTTTTTAAACATTTCTCAAACCCATGGTCAAATTCAAGTACACATAGCAACAAGATAATTCATTTTTTCGTAACCAATTCGAGCACCATTATTTATACATGAATGCACTTACAGAAATAATTTGAGCCCTCTCATCCACAAATGTCTGAACAGTAATATTTGGCCTTTCTGTTATGTTCTCCTCCCCTTCGTCACCAATAGCTAATGGAGCACTTGGTTCAATACGAGCATTTTTCGACGAATGAGCATAATCATGCAATTCCAAAGGAGTGATTTCCCTGTTTATCTTATTCTCCTAAAAAAAATAATAAAATTATGAGTGTTCATAATTGATAGTGTATTATGTAAAACAGTTTACATGGAAATCAATTCCTACCAGCCTCTTTTTTGTCAAAGAAAATGAAATCGAGCCACTTGTATGCTTTGAAGGACCAAATCCATCTTGATCTATATTCTTGTTTGATTTGTTTTTTGTCCAGATTTTTTAAAATTCTTCTGATTCCCAATACTATGTATACTTGTTATAAACTTTCTCTGACATCCATGATGGTCTCCTTGTTGTTCGTGCCTCATACAATGTGTTAGTCAGTCTCATTTTCCCTTTTTTTTTTCAAATGTCAACTTCACATAAGACTCCATTTCGGGATCCCAAGTACAATATTTTTGCATTTCATTAATGTAAGTCACTAAAATATACTCATAACAATTTTGCCATAAATATATTTAACTCATTAAGTAATAACATAAACTCCTCAAACCACAAATCCCTCACATTTTGTGGCACTTGTTTCCAAGTTGGATATGCATCTTCAAACTTACATTTGAAAGAAATAGCTAATTTCCGCACCACTTTATCACTATCAATGCAATCAAATTTGTAATTGTTAAAACAAATATGATAAGCATATAGTAAGCTTTTATGTGAGAAATTATACAATAAATATGTGAAATTATAAATATTTAATTATATAATAATATATTCTCCGTATTAATCTAAATAAAATATTCTCACTCTTTCCAAGGTGGAGAAATATTGACATGAAACTTTTGATTTGGTTGAGACTCCGACTGTTCCTGTTGCTCAAATCCCATAGAGGGTGCAATTGTGTCTGAAACAGAGCTCGGATCATGATTTACAGAAGGTGATGATGCATCATTATCTACAGCATGAGGATGTTGTAGTGGAGGTGCAGATTGGAGACATTCTACTCTTCTCTTCCTTCTTCCTATCATTCCTACCTAATGACAGCAATAAAGTTCATGATTGTTAAAGCTGTCCCCCCATATGGCTGAATATTTTATTCACTTTCCCTTTCTACAATGCCATTTCAAGAAACCAAACTATTTTTTAGCCATGTCGTTAGTGCTAATTTTTATTGAATGGTTAGCAGTTAAAGAATATTATAAGCATATAGCCCTTCCAATTTTGTATACAAGAGATTGAAGTACATCCCAGTGCTGCCTCATGCTTCATATTTGGAACCTTTACTGTAGTTTTGAGTTGACCGTACACTAATGCAGAAAAATAGGTTTTATGAGATCAAATCAAATCAAATGTCTAGGTAATCACACAAGGTTGAATCTTCCACAAAAACATGGAATACAATAAATGACAAGACCAATGTAGCTCGGTTGAGAAAAAGGGAGTCAGAAGAGGACGAGAAGGCTACCATCTGCATAAAACAAAATAGAAGCAAGCTCCATATAGTTGCATGTGCCATTGTATAAAGTATCTGATAGAAGGCTCCAAGAAACATTGAGGGTTATCCTTGCACCAGTAAATTGATGCTTACAATCAAGGTAAAAATTAAAATAATCCCTTCCTTGATCATATCAATATCTACAACTGTTCAAGGAACCACTTGAAATGGCTATTGATTTATTTCAATATTAACCACCTGTTTTCATGTACTTATATACACATGGACCTTTTATCAGTGACTCATATGTGAGAGCACCTTAAAAGACTCTATGGTTACCAAATTCAACATATATTTCCTCCAACATAAAATACTTTTGATCAAACCTAAGTTAATGAAGATGGGAAGACAGCTTTAACAATCATGGAATCATAAATCATTTCTAACATTTCCAGCATTTCCACTCATCCAGATCAAGTCAATTTTTTCCTAAAATGTTCCTATGACACTTATCTATAAAGTCCACTGCATTAGGTTCCAGAATTAATGGCCATTTTATACAGTTTATTCAATGACCAGACTGCAGCAAAATCAGAATTCAATGCAGAATTCAGTGCAAAATGCAGTGAGCAAAATCAGATTCACTGCAGAATTAAAATTCTGTGCAGAATTAAAAATTAAAAATTCAGATTCAGTGCAGAATTAAAATTTCAGTGCAGCAAAATTAAATTTAGTGCAAAGAAGTGTTGTTAAAGACTGATTTTGTTTATAGTTAAGCAAAATCAGATTTCAGTGCAGTAAATTTATAGTTAAGCTTCCAGATAATCAAGGACGCCAAGAAGTACTGTTAAAGATTGATTTTGTTTTTCTTGTTCGGTTGTTCTTGAAATCATTTTATGACTTAGGCTTTAGGAAGAGTTGACAATTCTAATGTCTTTCAGTTGAAGGATACGCATAAGAGTCCAATTGCTTGAACTACAAACACTTATTGTCAATATTTGGACAAAAAAAACCATCTTCATGAAGGTAAGAATGAATTAACTAAAACAAAGTTTTGGGGTTTCATTGCTTGAAGAGATTTTTGTCCAACAAGAAACTACATTTCTTGTTGCACTAGAAATGACTGTACGATCAAATGATGATTTGTTGGTGATATTTTGAAACATAAATAGAAACAAAAACAACACTGAACTATAGCAATGTTGTTTCAGAAAAACAGAAACAAAATAGAAAGGAAGGAAGCATACAAACAGAGGAAGCATACAAATTTCCATGTCATAATCTGATGATTCAAATATCATAAGCATAAATGAATTAAAAGAAATAGAAAGGGAAAAAAAATACTTTCAAGTAAAGGAGAAAAAAAAAATTGAAGTCAAATATGAGGAAACTAAAAGTAACATGTAGTAGGTACTAGGGGATTAGAAATGAGAATTGATCCTGCATTATGACTATATCATATCACAATACAATTAGTTTGTTATATTTTTCTAAAGACAAATCCTTTCCTAGCCTATTTATCCTTCAAAATCGTGTAATCTCACAATCGACAAAAAGTATTGAATGGTTTCTTTAAACTATACATGGTTTGACATACTGAACTGTAGCAAGTATTGACTCACTTTTCCCTAATGGCAAAGGCAACCAAAGAGGACATGTTCCTTGTAAATAAGTAGCATCCACCAGGCTTCAGATCCCATTCATCATTCTCACTTAGCAAATGAAATCCAGTCGCAAGTAATTGCCGCTTTGCTTCAGCTGTTTAAAAAGATTAAATTGCAAAAGTTTACAAAGTATCACTGAAACAAAATAGCAGTACTTTGATTCTCTTCCCTTGGCAAGACATAGTAGACAGCATTTAGGGTTACATTAAATGCAAGAATGCATCTCTGTGCACAAGTGACTAAATATAATTGCAACCATCTTCTGCCCTATCGTTCTAGTGACCTAATTAAGAAATAGTAAGACTATAATTCTCATCTTCCTACTCTATAACGTGATAAAAGGGAATTCTTAGTCTATGCTCCAGTTAATTATCAAACCAGTCTAAATAGATTTGTCGATCATATTGTTTGCTTCTTGATGTTTCTTTCCCCAACAAAATCTATACTTATCCATCAGCTACGGGTACAGATAACTCATTTTTATCTGAATAAAAGCACATGAAATTCAGGTAAATTCATTTCGTTTTCATGCTTTGTTTGAATGGATGCAGATTGACAAGCCTTAAAATGAATCCAAATAACTCAAGAAGCCTCACTTTGAATACTACCTAAATATAATGCGATCATCTAATCGTGCAGTCATTATGAGCACTAATTGCACCTAATTTTGCACATACATACAAAAAAGACTATTCTTCAAACAAACACAAATATACCAGTAGCATGAAACTGAGTCCATGACTCATTGAGATAGTCCAACAAATCACCAACTATTGACTGGCTCCAAATGTTCTACTGCAACAAGATAAAATATCTTCATTATTCATTTGTTGGTGAAACACAAATATTCTGCATTTTGGTTTTTCCAACTTACTGCTGCAAGATCAAATAGAAATAGAAACAGAAACAAAATAAAAATAGAAACATAAATAGAAGAAAGGAAGAATACAGAATAAAAGAAATAGAAAAAGACAGTCAACAAAACAAAAACAGAAACAGGAACAAAAGAATACTGAACAAAACAGAAACAAAAATAGAAATAGATCAGATTACTCCCAGGTCTGGCAGTCAACAAAACTTGGATATAGTTCAATTCATTATATTCCAGAAATGCTTACTCAGATGCAAACTGCTCAAAACCTCGTTCCCCCACCTAACTCCTAACACACCCCACACTCAACCAGACGATCAACAACACCAAAATAGCATAAATAGAAACCATTAACATTAAACCCAAAGAACAATATAAATAAAACCCAGATATTTCTGCAAAATAAATCACTTTTTTCTACAGTATATTCAAATCAAAATCCTAGTACATATCCATATCAAGATAAAGATTCAGACAATACAAGGGAAAACACAAGAAACTTACCTGTTGTATCCTCTTGACAGTAACGAGGTATTTCAGTCCCCTTGCAGTCTTCTTCGCACTCTGTTAACTATCTTCCCACCCGCTTTGCAAAACAACAACACAAACAGAGACAGAGACGGTTCTGCCCGAATAAAGAAAGAATAGCTCAGTTCTGCCCAAATAAACCCCTAATGTTTGGCCTACAACTACCAAATCCACTACCGCTGGGAATGATGACACAGACGAAGACGGTGAACTGTGGGAGTCGTGGGAGGAAGAGGTAGAAACGGGAAGAAGAGGCAAAAAAAAAAAAAAAAAAAAAAAGAAAATTAAAGCGCCAAAACGAGGAGGGAATTGGGGATGATTTCCAAAAAAAAAAAAGGTTTTTTAAAACATGATAATTTAGGTATATACAAATTTTTAAAAAATAATTTAGATATATAAAAAATTTTAAAAAATAATTATTTATAGATATCCATAATTTACACAACCTATTTATAAATAGAAAACACAAATAATTTTTTAATAATGTAATAAAATTATAAAACATATAAAATTCTATAATTTTTATTTTACTACAATGATATCATTTTAACTTAATAATTTTTTTTATTCTTTTTGAATTTAATAAAATTTTAAATGTTAATTTTTTATAACAAAAAATTGATACGGTTAAAAGTGAATACGTTCCTATTATATATATATATTTATATATATATATATATACATATATATATATATGTATATATATTTATATAATACTATAGATATGAGCCTTTGACATAAGATTATCCCAATAAATAGGTATGATATTACATATACTTTAAAAATAATGATTATTAAAATAAATTAATAGTCAAATCAAATAACCATTTGTGACTAGAATTCATTAATCACATCATTTAATTTTAGGCTTACTTCAATATAAGATGGGTTAATGTTAAAAGATGGATCAATGTTAGGCTTACTTCAATATTTTGACAGAATGACTAAATGAATATATGAATCATTTAACTCAAAAAGAAAAAGTAATACTCCCTCCATCTAAAATTGCATATCAACATTTTTAATTGATGTCTACAATTGAATGTTCCCTTATAATACATATATTTTTCCGCCAAATTTCTACTAACAATCTTCTTAATTTAAAGGCATTGCATCTCACTAACTAAGCTTGGGTCCCACAACTAATTAATCACAACTATAATAAGGATAATTGATTAATTTTTTTATCAAGTCAAAAGTGAATATTCAAACTGGAACGGAGGATGTACCTATTTCAATTTTTTAAAACCAAAATGATACTTCTTTTCATATTTTATTTATTTATTAAAAAGTATAAAGTCTAGAGATACATCAACTACTTTTTTATTAGAGCATTTGATGAAATTCTTTTTGTAATGAAATGTAAATAACCCAAAATGACAAAAATACTACATTTACTTTATCTAATAATACTAATTACTTTCTAGCAACATGTTAATATCTTAGGAAAATTCTTCAAAAATTAATTTACTATGTTCATTTTTTAACTATCATTTTCAATTGAATTAAAAATTAGGATGAATTTTGAAAAATTAATTTCATACCAATACTAATGCGGTTGGAAACTTTTTTTTCCCCCCAGTTTCCTCCCAATTACAAATTGGTTAGAACATATACTTGAAGTAAAATAAATATTAAATTAAATTTTCAACCAAAAATTTAAAAATTAATTAAATATCCAACATCAAATTAAAGTGGTTAGAAAATTATTATTCATTTCCTACCAAAAATTACATTTGGTTGGAAATTACATTTTCTTCAACCAAAAAAAATTAAAATTATAAATTTAATTACTTTCCATCTATGAGAAACAAAATATAAATTTTTTTGGAGAACTAAATCATATTTCCTAGCAAATTTCAAAATGGATGAAAAATGGAATTTACTCCTACCAAAATTACTTTTGGTTGGAAATTACATTTTCTTCAAGCAAAAACATTTTTAAATCATAAATTTAATTTCCACCTTTGAAGAATAAAATAATTTTTTAGAGAACTAATTCATATTTCCTACCAAATTTTTGAATGGTTGGAAAATATATTTTAAACTCTTACCAATATTAATTTTGGTTGGAAACAAATATTTTTGTGAAGAAACAAAATGAATAATTTAAAATTTTCATTTACTACCAATATAATTATGTAATCAGAAATGCAGTTTTACTTTCCTACCAAAATAGCATTGGTTGGAAATAATTTATTATTTTCCTACCACATCTCAATTTGGTAGGAACGTTTTTACTATTGTTCCTACCGATAAACTTTGGATGTAAATGTAGCTATATTTTCCTACCAAAATTGTATTGATAGGAAATAATTTATTATTTTCCTACCACATTGAGATTCGGTAGGAAATTTTTTATTAATATTCCTACCCATAAATGTGTGGATGGAAATGTAGATATGTTTTTCTACCAAAATATAAGTTGGACAGAAATGTAGTTATATTTTCCTAACAAAATAATATTGGTTGGAAACAATTTATTAGTTTCCTACCAAATCTCAACTTAGTAGGAACGTTTTTACTACTATTCCTACCCATAAACGTTCGGATGGAAATGTAGCTATGTATTCCTACCAACATGTAAGTTGGATGGAAATGTAGCAATATTTTCCTACCAAAACAACATTGGTTGGAAACAAGTTATTAATTTCATACCACATTTTAATTTGGTAGGAACGTTTTTATAACTATTCCTACCCATAAATGTTTGAATAGAAATGTAGCTATATTTTCCTACGAATATAAGTTGGATGGAAATGTAGCTATATTTTCCTACCAAAATAGCATTGGTTGGAAATAATTTATTATGTTCCTACCAAATCTCAATTTGGTAGGAAATGTTCTACTACTGTTCCTACCCATAAATGTTTGGACGGAAATATAACTATGTTTCCTACCAACAAGTACGATGGAAGGAAACTATAACTATATTTTCCTACCAACATGTACTTTGGACGGAAATGTCACTAATTTTCCTACCAAAATGTATGTTGTTGGAAATTGGACGGAAATGTAACTAAAGTTTCCTACCAATATGTATGTTGGACGAAAATGTACCTATATTTTCCTACCAACAAGAATGGTGGATAGAAATTTCCAACCCCATTTCCTACCAAATTTAGTGTGGTTGGGAACTTCCTACCAACTACTTCGTTGGTCGGAAATGGGTAGCTGATTTGCTATCATTTAGCTTTGGTAGGAAAATTTTAGTAGGAAATAGCCTGTTTTGTTGTAGTGTGAGGAGTCTGCCTATCCCTCTTACTCCTATTATTATTCAGTCTATGGGGGAGGTTGTTTACTTTTGCATCTCAGCAAAACCCCTAAAATTTCCCTTAGTCATTGTGCGTATCTCACTATAAGAAAATGATACATTGGCGACAAAACTTTAGTTAGGAAATTTTTTTGTACCTTTAGCAAGGAAAATTTTTTCTTTAGCGACAAAATATTTATTTCCTAGTTAAAAATGATGGCTTTAGTTAAGAAATAAGTGTATTAACGAGAAAATTTTAAGTTTTCTCACTAATGATGTATCATCAGCAACGAAAATTCATTTCCTAACTAAATTTTCCTTGCTAATGCTATATCATCAACGACGAAAATTCATTTCTTAGCTAAAAATATGAACTTTCGTCACTATTAGTTATATCTTTAGCGACAAAATTTATATTTCCTAGCTAATACCTATCCTTAAATTTTTAAATATTTACAACATGATCCCAAAAATTTTACAAATTGGTCCTTAAATTTTGAAATATTTACAATACTACCCCAAAAAGTTTATAAATTAGACCTTAAATTTTTAAATATTTTCAATATGATCCAAAAAATTTTGCAAATTGGTCCTTAAATTTTGTAAATTTACAAAAATGGCCTCCAAAAATTTACAAATTGCTCCCTAAATTTTAAAATATTTATAGTAAAATTTCAAAAAAATCTATAAATTGATCTCTAAATTTTTAAAAATTAACAATATAACATGTGTACGTACGTACGTACGTACGTACACACACACACACACACACACTATAATATTTGGCAAAACATATTCGATTACCTTCAAATTTGGTCAAGATATATATATTTTTTTAGCAATTTTAACAGATCTAACAATTGGATCATTAATTTGATATGCTTATATTTCTAAATGCATTAGATTTGAGACTTTTTTGTAGAGATTATGCTAGATTATGGGGTAAAACATATCCAATTACCATCAAATTTGGTCACAAAACTCTTTTTTTTTTAATTTTAACAGATCTAACGGTTAGATTGATAATTTGATACTCTTATATTTCTAAAAGCATTAGGTTTTGAGCTTTTATACAGAGAATATACTAGATTATGTGGCAAAACATGTTCAATTTACTTCAAATTTGGTCAAAATATGTTTTTTAAAGCAATTTTAACAGTTTTAACGGTTGGATTGTTAATTTGATATTCCTATATTTTTAAATGCATTAGATTTTGGGCTTTTATACACAGATTATGCTAGGTTGTATGGAAAACTAGATCCGATTGCCCTCAAAGTTGGTCAATAAAATTTTTAAAGCAATTTTTATAGATCTAAAGGTGGGATAATTAATTTGATATTCATATATTTCTAAATACGCTAGGTTTTGGGGTTTTATACATAGATTATGTAGCAAAACATATTTAATTACCTTCAAATTTGGTCATGACACTTTTTTTGTAGCAATTTTAACAGATCGAATGGTTGAATATTTAATTTTATGTTTCTATACTTCTACATGCGTTAGGGTTTGGGCTTTTATACAAAGAATATGCTAGATTATGTGGCAAAACATATCTAATTTTCTTCAAATTTGGTCAATATACATTTTTTTAGCAATTTTAAGAGATGTAACGGTTGGATCGTTAATTTTATGTTCCTATATTTCTAAATGCATTATATTTTGGATTTTTATACACAAATTATGCTAGATTATGTAGCAAAATATATCTAGTTGCCCTCAAATTTGGTCAAGATACTTTTTTTTTATAGCAATTTTAATAGATCTAATAGTTAGATCGTTAATTTATTATTCCTATACTTCTAAATGCATTAGGTTTTAGACTTTTCTGTAGAGATTATGCTTAGATTATGGGGCAAAATATATCCGATTATCTTCAAATTTAGTCACAACAAGTTTTTTTAAAATTTTAACAAATATAACGGTTGGATTGATAATTTGATTTGCTTATGTTTCTAAACACGTTAGGTTTTGAGCTTTTATACAGAGATTATGCTAGATTATGTAGCCAAACATATCCAATTATCTTCAAATTTAGTCAAGATATTTTTTTTAGCAATTTTAATTGATCTAATGATTAGATTGTTAATTTGATGTTCCAAAAATTCTAAATGCATTAGATTTTGAGTTTTTATACAGAGATTATAATAGACTATGTGGCAGAATATATCCGATTGCCCCTCAAATATGGTCAAGATATTTCTTTTAGCAATTTTAAAAGATTTGATAGTTAGATCGTTAATTTGATGTTTCTATGTTTCTAAATGCATTAGGTTTTTTGTCTTTTATACAGATATTATACTAGATTATGTGACAAAATAAATCTGATTGCCCTCAAATTCGATTAAGATATATATATATATATATATATATATATATTTATCAATTTGAAAAGATATAACAGTTAGATCATTTATTTGATGTTTCTATATTTCTAAATACGCTAGGTTTTGGTCTTTTTATACGAAGAATATGCTAGATTATGTGGCAAAATATATTTGATTACCTTCAAATTTTGTCATGACAAGTTTTTTGCTAGTTTTAACAAATTTAACGGTTGGATCGTTAATTTGAAAAAATATATATTTATGTATATGAATATATGGATATATGAATAAATGAACGTGTGTATATATATATATATATATATATATATATATATATATTCATATGTATTTATGAATATGTATATACATATATCAATATGTATATATATATATATATATATATATATATATATATACATTTTCATATATATACATATTCATTTATATATATGATATATGTATATACATATTCATATATACATATATATTAATAATATTCATATATATAAATGAATATGTATGTATATGAAAATGTGTATATATATATATATATATATATGAGAGAGAGAGAGAGAGAGAGAGAGAGAGAGAGAGAGAGAGAGAGAGAGAGAGAGAGAGATGTATATACATGAATATGTATTAATCGGCATATGTGTATATGAATATGTATATATACATATATCAATATATATGAATTTGAATATATATACATATACACCACATCTATATATTTATAGAGTTTATACTAGATTCTGTACCAAAATATATTCGATTATCTTTAAATTTGGCCATAATATTTCTTCTAGTGATTTTATCAAATCTAACGGTTGGATCGTTGATTTGATATGTCTATATTTGTAAATGAGTTAGGTTTCAAGTATTTTTATAGAGATTATATTAGATTAAGTAGCAAAACATATCTGATTACATTTAAATTTGGTCATAATACCTTTTCTAGTGATTTTATCAAATCTAACGGTTGGATTGTGAATTTGATATGCCTATCTTTCTAAATATGTTAGGTTTCTATATTTTTATATAGATTATACTAGATTCTGTGCCAAAACGTATTTGATTATCTTAAAATTTAGTCATAAAACTTTTTTTAGCGATTTTATCGAATCTAATGGTTGGATTATTAATTTAATATGCCTATTTTTGTAAATGGGTTAGATTTTGAATATTTTGTATATATATAAATATATCTTGTTGTTGTTGTGTGTGTGTGTATATATATATGAATATATTAATATGCATATATTAATATATATAGGCACACACACAGACATAAATAAATATGTATATTTGTATATAGATATATTTTTATGAACATGTATATATTTGTATATATGAATATGTATGTATGTATATATACATATATATGTGTGTGTGTGTAAAAATATATACATACATACATACATATATATATATATATATATATATGAATTTATGAATATGTGTGTGTGTGAGTATATATATATATATATATATATATATATATATATATATGTGTGTGTGTGTGTGTGTGTGTGTGTGTGTATTAATATGTAAATATATATATGAATATGTAAAGATATGTATATATATATATATAAATATATATCTGTATATATGAATATATAAATATATTAATATATGAATATTTGAATATATTTTGGTCCTTGAATTTTTTATATTTTCAAAATGATGTCCAAAAAATTTTAAATTGGTCCCTAAATTTTTTAATATTTATAAAATATCCTTCAAAAATTTTACAAATTAATCCATAAAGTTTTGAATATTTATAGTATGACCACAAAATTTTTTTTTAGATTGGTCACTAAAATTTTAAACATTTACAATATGTTCCCCAAAACATTTTTGCAATTATTCTATATATGTATATATATAAATATATATACATATATATATATATGTAAATATGTAATAAATAAATTAATTACTACTTAAATTTATCCAAGTGTACATAGATGTCCAAATTATCGCATATTATTAAATAATATGTATTGATAGTAAATTTGTATAATTATTTAAGTTTTATTCTATACACACACACACACACATGTATATATATGTGTATATATACTACATATATATAGATAGTACATACATACATACATACATACATACATACATACATACATACATACATACATACATACATACATACATACATACATACATACATACATACATACATACATACATACATACATACATACATACATGCATGCATGCATGCATACATACATACATACATACATACATACATACATATGTATGTATGTATGTATGTATGTATATACATATATATGCATATGTTTATTAATAGTTTTATATATGTGTGTGTGTATATATATGTATATTTATGTGGATGTATATTTGTGTGTGTATATGTATATATATATATACATATATATGTTTATATATATGTGTATAAGTCTTTTTTTCTAATTGATCTATATGTATAAAATTATTTAATAAAAGCGATGACATAATTTATTAAAAATGATAATATAATTAACAACATATAGACTTTTAAAATTACATAAATATACAAAATAACTTATTATATTGAATAATTTGTTTTACTAGTACACTTAATATGATTATTATATTTTTGTTACAATACTAATGCTTTTTAAAAAAAAATTCGAATCGAACTTTATAAATTGTTTAAGTAAAAAAAAAAAAAAAAAGAAAAGGATATGACCAAACATGAAGTTTGACCTAGCGGTTGAGTGCACGCATTGCACTCCACTCCACTAGACTAGGGTTCGAAAATCTCTCTTGCGATTCTTGCAAAATTAAAGTCGTGCCATCAGTTGTGGTAGGTTTATATGGACCATGCAATAAGAAGCAGTACAGTGTGGTGCGTGCACAGATTCTGAAAAAATTCAAAAATTTATATTTTTTTTCAATTCGTAATGACCCTTTAAAAGAGGAAATGTTTCCTAGCCAAAGCTCTCATTAGCAAGGAAATATTTTTCCTTGCCAAAGAGTTCTTTTGGTGAGGAAAATTCCTCCTCTTTGGCAAGTTTCCTCGCCAAAGAGCATAACTTTTGGCTAGGAAACTTTCCTTGCTAAAGAGTGAAAGTTTCCTCGCCAAAAGCTTTTTGCGAGAGAGCATGACTTTTGGCTAGGAAATTTTCCTCGCCAATGACAAAAATTTTTGTCGCCATTGATTCTTCCAAAAAATATATAAAAATATTTTACAAATTTGTGAAATAAAATTGGCTCTTTCCATGACAAATCTTTCGCGACAAAATTTTTTGTCTCAAAAACATAATCATCAGTGACAAAATGAAGTTTTGGTGACAAAAATTTTAGATTTTTATGACAAAATTTTTCCTAACTAAAGGTTGCAGCTTTAGCGAGGAAACAATTTTCCTCGCTAAAAAGCTCACATTGGTATGACAAAACATAATGTTTTGTCGCCAGAATGCTTTGGCGACAGCGCTTCAGCGACGAAGGCATGACAAAATTTTTTTCTTTGCGGAATTAGCTAGGAAAATATTTGCTCACTAGAGACTATTTTTATTTTAGTGCCTTACAGGACTTTGGAGTGAGTTGTGATGGAGAGATCAGTGAGTCGACCACTGAGCGGGACTTGGTGACAGAGCATATCTTGGTTCAGTGTGGCTATAGATATGATAAGAGATAGAGCAGGTAGAAGAAACCTTTTGAGGTACAACATCCGGGGATGGTGAAGCTTCCTCTTGATGATGATGAGCCGGAGAAGCAGCCTACCTAGCCTTGCCCCCATGCTAGCAATTCTTATTCTAGTGCCGACTTTGAGGCACGAGTGGAGGCCCAATTAGAGTAGTTGAGCCTTGGACTCGAAACACAGACGACCATCCTCCTCCAGCTGCGAGACTCCATTGCTGATCTCTATAGACGTGAGGATGTCCAGGAGCAGCGGTTGGCTACTTTGATATAGCAATCCACTGGTGCCTCCACTAGTAGAGCCACAGGAGATACTGATGATGATGCTGTAGCTGGGACTGATGATGATGATTTTGAGGATGCTCCCTCATGATTTCCTGCTTACTCACTTTTCTTTGTTCTGTTATTTTTCTTTTATTTCTTTTCCTTTAAATTTTAATGACCTTTCTTAGTTTTTAGCTATTGCTTTCCTTTACTTTTTCTAGATTTATAAGTTTGGGTTTTGTTTCTTTGTTCTAGGAATGCCCGAACACTGTTCAAGGAATATGCTCCAATGTAATGAAATTCATCACTTTTGTGGAACATGATTATGGAAGTATTTTCTTTTCTCTATTCTTCCTCTTTATTTATTTTGGTCTCCTTAACTTTGCTTTCTTTGTTATATTTGTTGCCATTGAGGACAATGTCCAGTTTTAGTATAGGAGGAGAGTTCAACATTGAAGATATTTTTCATATGCATTTTGGCTGAACTTTTTGTGATTTTTTTCAAAAATTTTGTGGTTTTCAAAGCATTAGCAAGGCTGTAGTTATCTTTCTTACTTAGGATATGAATTTTGTCATTCACTTGGTAGATTGTTAATGCAATGGTTTATTGGATATGGGATATGTTAAGACTTAAGAATTTGGGTTAATCTTGTTTATGCATTAGTGTTTGGATGTTATTTGACTCATCTAGTTTGAATGTGGATAATGTGATAAATGTGGAGAAAGTTGTTAACTAACTTTTGTATTATGGGTTTAAACTTTGTTTAGCTTTGAGTTGTGATAAGGAATGTGAAAAAAATCTTTGAGTGGAAAGATTGTGAAAAAAAAAAACTGATTGTGAGTTGAAAAATGAGAAAAATGAGTTGGAAAAAAAATTTGTTTCATCGTTGAAGACGAGAAAAATACTTTTTCTTGATTATGGGGGCCAATACGGATAGTGAAGAAAAATCAATTTTCTTGAGACTATTAATACCCGAAAGCAAAAGAAATAAAATTGTTGAAAAAAATTATGAGTGATGACTATAAGGGGGCCAATACGGTGCGTGAAGAGAAATTCATTCACTTGAGGCTATCAATTCCCTAAGTTATTGAAAAATTTGAGAGAATAAAATGGAGGATTTTTCTTAAATTATGGCTTGAGTTGTGCAAGTTTTAGAATTATAATGCTTGAGTTGGTAGGTAGCTTGACTTGTATGATTCATGGTACCTACATTTTTGCTTGAAGGTGAAATAATTTTCTTAGACTAAAGTATAAACTTACTTAATTTGACTTCAAGAGTTTTGTTATGTCTTATAAAGTGCTTCAATTTGCAACTGTTTTCAAAGGGTTGAATGAATGACAAAGTTATATCTAAAGTTTGAAGGGAGATTATAAGCCTTGTTGTGATCAAAATTTTGGAACAATAAAAGCTTGTGTTTTCTTGTTATTTTCTTCTTGACTTAAGTATTTTGCATGAGGACAAGCAAAAATTCAAGTGTGGGGGATGTGATAGGGGCTAAATTTATCAATAATTTCCTAGTTATTTAAGGCTAATTCGAGATACTTTTGATATAATAATTAGGCATATTCCTTCTTATTTGATATTTTATTTGTGAAAAGTGTTCTTGATGAATTTGTGCAAGAATTAGAAGATTTCGAGCAAAAAGTGTGAAATTCCAGTAGCAACCTAGTGCCTGGTCAAGCTACCCAATTTGGCGCCAGGCCTGCTCTGGAAAAGCAAAGTAAAATAGTGCAACTTTGAGGAGCAAATCAAAAGCAACCTGGTGCTAGGTTGGTCTAAGTGACCAGGTGCCGGGTCCAATTTGTCCGCAGGTGGTGTAATTTTGTTTTCGTACTAATTTGGTATCTTCTAAAAGATTTTGGTATTTTCTAAATTCTACTTGGACTAGACTTCTCAAGCCAGGAATTTTGGTCTCAAGGAGGCTTATAAATATAAGAAAAACATAAGAGAAGGTGTGAATTCAAGGATCCAAGATAGCTACTTATTTTTCAAAGACAAATTCACCACTCAAAGGAGTATTGTTCAAATGAGATTTTCAAGAGAAGAAGAATGATTTGTCTATAAGTTATATCTTTCATCATTTGTTTACTTTTCTAGAACAATGATATGATTAATGTTTTGATTGTAATTGGATATTGTTTTGGAAATTATAATTTTGAGTTAATTGGGATTTTGATCAATTTATTGTTATCCTTGGTATTTGATTACTTGTTATCATTGATTTATTGATGTTCTTTCTTCTAATTGACTTGGGAAATGACGTTAGAAGTTTATTGTATTGATTTCATATTTGTTAGATCTTAATGGACTTGGGAAACGAAATTAAGATTATAGAACTAAAGTAATCAAAGGCTGGTTGATTTTACCTAGAGCATAGGGTTATTACTAATTTTATATTTATTATCACATAGAGTATATAGATAATTATTGAAAAAGGTGTTTAATACATCTTTTGGCTATTTTAGTACAATTAGAAAATCTGCTAAACTAATTAAGAGATAGTGATTCCATAGATTGGGAAAGAAGTAGAGTCTACATAAGTGAGTTCATGACTTGAAAAATGATTGGATTTTACTTAAGTTTCTTTATGATGCCAATATGACAATTGATTGTGATGAATACTAAGTGATTTAATATTATGTTCTCAAGATAAATGTCTAGTTACATGAAATTGCATCATTGAGTTATACATGTATATTTTACTTATTTTTCCTTTGCATTATTTTATCACTTTATTTGGTTGGTTAAACAATGAATGAAAAATAATTAGTGTGTACTTGTTCCTTTGAGGATTGATACTCATTAATTCCCTATACTATGCTTGCGATGAGTATACTTGTTCGTATGTGTAATTTGGGATTAATGTTTTAATTAAAACTTAGCTTGAGATGGATTTAAATTTAATGGCTTTTATACACCCAAAATTTACGCATCAACCATCAAAGGTCAGCTATTATAGCTACACATATTTAGCAAACTTTGCAATTAAGACCACATGCAATGAAAGTAGTCTTTTTAGATGTTGCTAGTTCTTAAAAATTTTCTAGGTTAATTAATAGAGCCATGAGAAATAATCCATAATGCAAATTTAGCTCAGGTAGTTTACCCTAAGTAGGGAAAATAAGCAGTTCCATGACCTAAAAACATCATTTTGTCTATTTTTCTTGGCAATTTAAGATC
Source organism: Voacanga thouarsii (assembly GCA_026120185.1). Lineage (NCBI taxonomy): Eukaryota > Viridiplantae > Streptophyta > Magnoliopsida > Gentianales > Apocynaceae > Voacanga > Voacanga thouarsii. The sequence goes on along the minus strand of JANUWF010002419.1, from coordinate 1,013,599 downwards.
TTATTATTTTCTTCCTCTATTTCTTTCAAAGAGGAAGATTTCATTTATTTGTTTTCATAAGAATGGAATTTTAACTTCTGGTTAGGAGGGCTTTTACGATGTCGTATTTTGAATAAATAGCTTCTACTATATTCTTCAAGTGTTTTTACTAGGGAAGATTGGATCTATATGATTCGAGAAAGAAAATAGTAGGAGTTATAGAAGGGGGGGGGGGGGGGCAGAATCTCTTTTTATCATGTCATATGACAGATCTAATTTCATCTTGTATCCTACACTCCTAGAATCTTCTCATTTTTCTTCCTTTCATTCCCTTTTCCTTTCACTACCCTCTTATTAGGTTACAAAAGATATTATACCAAAAATTAGCCCTTCTCAATTCTTTGGTCTCTTAGTTTAGGACTATAGATAGATAGGTTGCTTGCTACATTAAAAGTGCTTATTCTACCAAACACATTTGCATGAATGCCCTATTGCAAGAAATGGATGTAAAGCATACCTAATTTTAGATGACAAAATACATGTATTAGCATGCACTTGCAACAAAAAAAAAAAAAAACCATATTACATGTACTCTTGATCTATATTATATTTACAAAAATGGGAAAAAACATTTGAACACATGAAGGATTGTGTATATAATCACATGATAATAGATTATAAAAGAATTAGGAGAAGAAATACTTAATTAGAATCATTGTTGCTAAACCACAAAATGCATGCCTAGGAACACACAAACAAGGGCACACACACAAAGCCCCAACAGAGATATACAAAGATTAGCTAAAAAAAAAACAACACTAAAAAAGCATCCAAGAGTAATTGAGCATCAGAAATTCATGCATAGCAAAGAAAGATGAACAGGTGTGTGAAGAAAGTATGGAAATTTAGTGAAATTTAAGGAGATAATAAAGCACCACAACTTTGGCACAATAAGATTGATGTATTAGCATGCACTTGCAGCAAAAAACACCATAATTACATGTACTCTTGATCTAGATTATATTTAAAAAGGGGGAAAGACATTTGAACACATGAAGGATTGTGTATATAATCATATGATAATAGATTATATAAAGAATTAGGAGAATAAATACTTAATCAATTCTATTATCATGCAGTAATCTATGGTCTGATTTGTTATAATGTAGTAATTAATGCACTAACTTTCGTAAAGTAAACATAAAACAACTAAGGAATTTTTAAAACTTCAGCTATATAGAACAAAAAAAAAAAAAAAAAATGAGTTTGTTCATAGGAATACTACCAGGACCTTTAGATAATAGCAATGAGGATACAAAACAGACATTGTTCTGGAAAATGTTGATATACCTTAGAGGGGGGGGAGGGGGTTAATAAGGTATATGGTAAACAATTTCAAACTTTAAAGATATTTTGAAATCTTAAAACAAGAACAAACAAGTGCGTGTGCAACAAAAATCAGATTGGTCATGCAGTTTTAAATGAACTACCAAAGAACTTTAAAAAAAGAAACTCCGATAAATGATGAAATGAAAATTTATAAATAAGATAGGCAGATAAGGAATCAAAATTAGTCTCACTCAATCAATATAAAAGTCTTTGATCAAATCAATAAATCCAACAAGGAGCATAATGCTTTCAAGTTGGATGAACAGTAAAAATGCAGGCATGAATATCAGAATAAATGCAAGAAAATAGACTCAATGATTTATAGTGGTTCGATTCTCAAATAATCTACACCCACTACCTTAAGTTCTCACTTAAAGATTTCAACACCATCACTAAAACCTTTTTCCCAAATCAATGGTGGTAGGCTATACCAATCTTACACAAGAGGATCACCACACTTGATTTTATACCCGACATCTTCAAACACAATAATCAAGGCTCACCCCCACTGAATTTTACACCACAACCTCGATACATTCACAATACAAGATTCACCCTAATGGGTTTTACTCACAACCTTGAACATTAACTAAAACAAGGCTCACCCTAATGGATTTTACACCACAACTTTGATACACAATAAATCAAGGCTCACCCCAATTGGGTTTTACCTTCTCAACCTTGATACAAGTTAAAATGAAAGAGAACTTACAGAAATAACTCACAAGTTTGAGCAGATATGAACAGATAAGCTCCAATAGCCTTTTACCCTTTGAACAATTCAATTTCACCTTTAAAGCACAATGAAAATGAAGATTTTTTTTTCTAAAGTGTAAGAGTGTTTATGAGAAAGATAACACCAAAATCTTACAGAAAATCGGGTTTAAATGGATTTTATAGAAGTGAAAAGTAGGACAACAATAGCTAGTTAACGGCTAGTTTTTGTTGTCAGATTTACTAGAGTTTTGGACTCAAGTTTTAGATGATAGTGCACTAAAAGGTAAGTCCAAAATGGTACTTTTTCAGACAAAAACGTTTTGACACTGTTCACAAGATTTTGGACGAATCTTTTGGATGTAGAATCATCTAAACGACTTAACCCAAAATTCCGAGATATAAAATTTTGAAATCTTTTTGTTTGTGTGCTTCAAAGGTAGAAATAAAACTGAATCATAAAGCAAAGAAGACATAGGAATTTACACAGAGAAACCTTAACAAATGATTCCTAGTCTAAGATTCTTCCACAAGGATTTCTTGGTATGCAATCTCTTAAGTTTGGTCTTCTACTTGATCACCCATTATTGGATTCCATTACTCAAGAGTTATTTATCAATCTTATTTGCATGCCTTGAAAGAATCAGGTTCAAACATGTCCTATCATATGTAAATCACATAAGTTAATCCTCATCAATATTTGTCATAAGTCAAAACATAGGAGAATACCCTTAGGGCTAACAATTTTTCCCTTTTTGAGTGATGGTATAACTTGATGGGATTGTGATATAAAAACAATGATATGTTTAGTACGGACATATTAGACCGAGAGAAATAAGAATATTTTTCACAAAAATGCATTTTCTCATTATAGGACTTAAGAGTGCTTATGAGTTTAAGATAAATAAAATTAAAGCATATACTCACAAACATGGCTCAATGAGCTTATGTCCCAATTTACCTCCATATCCTCCATCCTTCCATCAAAGGACTATTCCACAAGAGAATAGCCACAATTATTTGTAAAAAAACAAAATGTGTAGATATATACATGAGGAGATATAGAAGATAAATCATAAGATGTAATGCTCCCCCTTAGTATGTGCATATATGAACACAAGATATAGAGTTATGAAGTGCATTTTAAAAATAAGACTGGATTCCAGAATTTTGGACTACAAAACATGTATCCAAAATGAGGTAAAATGTGACAGAAGCTAATCTTTTAAAAACTCATTTTTGGACTAGTCTTTTAGATTGAATAAACATGGGTCCAAAACTCTCCCTGTGTATGTGCAGGGTAAAAAAAGGATTTTTCACAAGGATAGATAAGAGGTTTTCAATCTAGCCCAATTTTCTCAAGGTATTTCAACACAATGAATTTTCTATGCAATTAAAGAGAAGTTTTCAAAGCATAAATATCCAAATATTTAAACAAAGTGAATATCATATTCACAACCAAAAAACAAATTATCTGGCTTATTCAAAATCAGTTAGAATGCACAATAAACTCATACACACACTTTAATCTTCTTAGTCCATAACAGCAACAACAACTCAATATAGTCTCTATTAAATCATCATAAACAGTCATAATTCATCTTAAGCCATATGAATTTATAATCCTTATAAGCAGTCATAATCATAATCCATATTTATAAAGGCAAAGACTAGTGAAAAAGATATGATGAAAGCATAAAAAAAAAAAATGCACATCACAATATTTGATCAACTCAAATTCCAAAAAATGTATTTCACATAATCATAAGCTTGTAAAGAAATTTTCAATTTTAGTTTTTCAACATCATAATCTCCTCCCACATCATCTCCTCTTAGTCTATAGCACAATTTCCATAACCGCATTAAATTCACCATCTCCCAACAATATATTTCTCAAGTCATCAATTCACAATCCCTATTTTCTCCCCCTTTGTTTTTAATCAAAATAATAGTAATAACAATAAGTAGCAGAGAAGCAATCAGTAATACTTTAACAGTAATATCAGGAGAATGCCTAGAACAGTGCCAGTAATAAATAATATTGATAATAACAATAAGCAGTAGGCAACTAGCAGTATCAGTCAATAAGAATGAGTAGTAAACTAGTAAGAATATCAGTCCAAGACTAAGATAAAGGAGTTCAAGAAAAATATAGTGTGGAGAGCAGGAAATTTTGCAAGAATAAGATTGTGTTATCAAGAATAAAAGTTGATAGAAGAAGTTATTACTCGGCGGTCATTATATGCCACATCTCATGGAATAAGGAAAGTTGTAGGCTTAGCATTGACGCCTTTCTTTGAATGTTTTCCAATAATTCTGTTAGACTTTTGTTTTACCATGATATGCTTCTGCTTTTAGCCAGATGGGCTGTCAAATGTAGCTGGTTTGTTTTGCTTAGAAGCTTTCTTGGGTGCAACAGTTGTTCAACAGTAGGCACATTTCTTTCTAGTTCTCTTGCATACTTTCTATCTTTGGCTGAATATCAGTTTCTTCTTGTGTTCAAGGAATGATAGGTTAAGGCTCTAGCACTGGTGGAGGAACTTGTTCAGTCGAATGGACTTCAGCTTTATATTTCTTTCCTTCCATATTTGTAGTTTATTTCCCAAAACTTTTAGTTCACCTTTGATTTCTGCACTCAGACTGTTTTAGCTTGGTAGATAGTAGATTTAGAGAACCTAAAATACTTTGAAAATTTTCACTTTCCTAAGTATTCTGCTTCCCCCTTTACTTGACAATTCCCTTTGAATTTTAGTCTCAGCTTTTCTTTTTGTTCGTCCTGATGTTTCCCTTTGAAATGCTCTGCATTTCTATCTCTTCTTCAGTAGCCTCTCTAAGTAATATCCCTTGATTATCCGCTCAAATGGTTCCCATTTTCTCAAATGAATTTCTACTGTAGATGATTACTTTGCAGTGCTCAGGGTAACCGTACTCAAACCAGTGCTTTGTTTGATGTATTCCGAGATTGAGTCAGCAATTTCACAACCAGAAACACCAAGTTAATTTGTTTTCCTTCTGATAGACCCAAACAACAATACCATTTGCAGAATACTTGCATATGTCTTGTGGCAAAAAAGGTGGTATCACCATGGTTGTAGCAATTTCCCCATTCCATTTAGTCATTCGGTATTTCAATCACTTGAATTTTTAAAGCTTTTGGCACCAATAAATTTCCTCTCAAATCGACTCAGTTCAATGAAAATTTTAGAATTTTATAGGCAGATTATTCATTTCAAACAATTATACTCTACTGTCTTTGAAAAAAAAATTCTATTTAATACACGATGGTTAAACTCGAAGTTCACTTCTCCAACTCTAGATATATACCCCTGCATTTTAAACCCATTCACTATTTCCTTATTTCATCCCTTTCTCAGATTTGCATAAAAATCTCAAACTAGTGTAGTGTATAGTTTTTCATTCACAAATAGCAGAACACTTCACCTAAGAGACTCAACCATACTAAGACTCAGTTGAATAGTTTAAGAAGGACTTGGGGCAACACGATATCCAACAACCACAGTTCTATTTCTATATACCCAGGCATTGTATTCAAATTTACCCTCTTTGTGTTGAGAAATCGAGGTACCTGAATGTCTGTGCTTTCCTCTTCTGGAGGTTATTCTGATAATCTAGGTTGAGGACTTGGTTCATCAATGGCCACTCATTTTTCCTTCTTCTTCGCAGATATCAGTCTGGTCAGTAACCGATTTCCTTTTTATTACCTTCTTCTTGGCTTCCTTCACTTTTAGCTCGGTTTCTTTACTGGGTTTCAAGGATTTTGCTCATGGCAGATAGGATTGAAAGTTTTGATTCTTCTGGTTTTTATTGAGAAAATGAAGGCCAGAGGAAAGAGAAAAGTGCTAAGGCAAATGGCAACTTTTTGAATTTTTGAAATGAGAAGAAGATTCAAATGGATTTGAATTTTTTTTAGGATTTACGAGGTATTGAAAAGTATAAGTATAATTTAGTACAATTGAGAAAGGTGATATCTGTAAATATGTAAAGATATTCTGATACAAAAAGAGAGAGAGTGTTGCGGTTGGAATAAAAAGGCAGGAGTTTTTGAATTAAAAGATTTGAACATTTTGGACGCAGATTGTCCATCCAATTTTCCGGTCCAAAATACATTTCAAGTACTCCATCCAAAATCAGAAGATCTTTAGGAATTCTGCAAGAATAAATAACCAATCTCTAGCAAAATCATTTAATACATAATCTGATCATTTCCAAACCTCTCCTTAGATGATCGAATCATTCTTCAGCCAGTAGTTTGTGAATATATCTTTTGAGCAGTTTCTTGACATACTTGTCTTAATTTAGAAAGATATCGTCTATGGTTTGCTTTCTTTGAAGACTGAGGAAGAAGTTAAGTCCTCTTATCATGCTCATTTCAAAATCTTACTGCATTATCTTGGCAAATTTCTTGCATGAGGAATCATTAATAGCTCCAAAAATAATATCAGTAATATATATTTGCACAATTAAGATATCATCAGAATTTTCAGATTTGATAAATAATGTAGTATCCATTTAGCCTCTTGAAGAACCTCTTAAAAGAAGACGACCACTAAGATATGGTTTGAAAATCGTTCATGAATAAAACTTGGGGATTACTTCATATAAACTTCTTCTTTAATAACACCATTTAAGAAAACACTTTTCACATCCATTTGGTAAAGCATAAAGTTTTTGAATGATACAAGGACAAGTAGCATTCTAATAGATTCTAATTGAGCAACGGGAGCAAAAGTTTTATTATAATCAATACCCTCTTCTTGATTGAATCCTTGGGTAACTAATCTGAGTTTACTTCTAATAACAATGGCATGCTTATCAGGTTTGTTTTTGAAAAACCACTTGGTATTAATTACGGGATAGTCAAGTGGTCTAGGGACAAGCTTTCAAACTTTATTCTTTTTAAATTGGTTCAGCTTTTCTTGCATGGCCATAATAAAAAATTCACCATGTAAGGCTGCATCAATTTAATTAGATTCAGTGTTAGAAACTAAAGTAAAATTATCAATAAAATACCATTTGATTTTAACTTCACATCTAGGATCACCTAATGATATGTTCTTTTGGATGGACAGTTTGGACTTCCAATCTTTTCGCAGATTCCGATCAATGTGTTCGACACTTCTTTACTTATTTTCTTCAACTTGTTTCTCTTCTAATTCCTTTTTTTGGCATGGTTGTTAAATGATGGAGCTTCATGATGTTCAATGCCATTTTTTTTAGCTACCTACATACGCATCATCTTTTCTAGAGGAATATATGTTAGATACATCAAAATTTACAAGCATGGATTCTTCTGCACATAGAGTTCTTTTATAGAACACTCTAAATACCTGTTTGACAAACGAGATAAGGTCCAAGTATATCTCGAAAAATAATATACTAACATGAGTATATCTCTTACCATTTACGCTAGCAGTCCTTATTGGTTCAAACAAATCCATATGTATTGGCTCAAGAAGACTTAAGGTTAAAATCATTTTCTTGGATTTGAAATATGTCTCGGTTTGTTTTTCAAAAATTGCAAGCATCACACAATTGGTTTTTGTCAAAAATCATTTTGGGCAGTTCTTTCTCAAGTTCTTTTAATGACAATCTATTCAACAAATCAATAGAGACATGCCCTAACCTTCTATGCTAAAGGTAGCTATCAATATCATATATGGAAAGTCACTTTATATCATAAGCAAAGGATTATCAAGATATAATACATAGAAATTGCCAATGCGGTTGACAAAAAATGATTTCATCACAAGAATTGTCAATGATAGTGCATGAATCTTTTTCAAAAATAACCTTGCAACAATTTTCACACAAAAGACTAATATTAAGTAAGTTGAGCTTCAATTCATCAATCAATAATACTTGCATGATAATGATGGCGAATCTCTTATCAATATTATCTTTACCGAGTGTTTTTACCTTTTTTTCTTATCTCCAAGACAAATCTATCATTTTCAGCTTGAATGATATCCAATAGTGCTGCATTTTCCATCATGTGTTCTGAGCATCCACTAGCCAATACCATTTCGTGGAGCTCAATTTTTGTAGCTGGTGTACCTATTCATATGGTGGAAGAATAGCTTATGGTACCCACATATTCTTAGGTCCTTGGGAGTTAGTGATAATTCTTTTAACTCTCCAAACAGTTTTCATACCACATTCAACTCGTTTCCTAATGTGACATCTAAATGCATTGTGTCCATTTTTACCACAATAAGAACAGCAGATATGAACAACATTTGAGTTTCTAGCTTTCACAAAATGAGGTTTGTGATTTTTTGCCTTGTGCACATGTCTATAACAGAGACCACTCCTATTTCTAGCTATATGCTGCATTCCAAGCAATTTATTTAGATTGTCATGACCATCAGTGAATTTCTCAATACAAATGGTGAGGTCATCAACTCTAATTTTCATGTTATTAAAATCACTAAGCCTATTTTCAAGATAAAGTACTTTGTCACATAAATATTTATTCTCAAGTGTCATACAATGCAATGAAGTTAGGATAACATCATTTTCAATACTTGAGCACATAATGGAATCAAGTAAGGCTTTATTCTCATTTAACAGCTTAGCATTGTCAACTAACAAGGAATCAATTTTTATTTTCATTTCCTTGTTTCTTCTAGATGATTTTTTAAATTCATAAAATATGTCGAAAAGCAGTTCATTCGGATCACCAGGCTTCTCACTATCAGAATCATGCAATTCAGATATCAAATTTGGAAAAGTGAGATTTACCTTATCCTCCATGGCTTTAAAGCAGATGTTTGCTTTCTCATTTTTAGATTCACAGCTTTCTTCTATCTCAGATTCAGCTTTGGTCCTGAGCTTCAGTCAATCCTTTTTTTATCTTTGTATTGTGCTTGGCTTCTCTTTTTTTTGCTATTGGGCAATCAGAAATAAAATGCTCCATACTATTGCATCCATAGCATTGAGGTTTGAAGGACGAGGTTTGTCCTTTCTTTTTGACAAATTTCTTACCTTTGTTGAAGTTGTCTTTTCTGAACATCTTTTTGAATTTTCTAACAACCATGGCCCATTCTTCATTGTCCAAATTAGTGTCACAATCACTTTCAGATTGTTCACTAATAGCTTCATCATTTACAGCCTTTAAGGCAGTTCCTCTTTTACCTATATCATCTTCATCATACTCTTGAAACTTTTTTAGTTTCATTTTATGGGTTAACAAAGAGCTAATAAGCTCTTCAGTAGGTACACTGTTCAGATTTTTTGATTCCTCAATAGCCAAGCTTTTGGCTGCCAACTTTTTGGAAAAGCATCAAGCAATTTTCTATTTTGCTCCCTAAGAGAATAAAATTTTCCATAGGCTTTTAAACCATTCATGATATTTGTAAATCGAGTGAACATATCAGTTATGTTCTCACATAGTTTCATTGTGAATAGCTCATAATCTTGGACTATTATTCCCAACTTTGATTCCTTAACTTAATTAGTCCCCTCATGGGTGACTTCAAGTAAACTCCACATATCAAAGGCTGAATCACAATCACTAATACGGTTGTATTCATTTGCATCAAGAGCACAACACAATACATTCATTGCCTGAAAATTCAGAGTCATTTTCGAAATATCCTCATTTTCATATTCATCACACTGTTTAGGCACTTTTCTGCCTTCAAAAAATTTCAACGGGATAAATGGTCCATCCTCAATCAAATTCCATAGCTTAAAGTTAATTGAGCAAACATAAATTTTCGTTCTATTTTTTCAGATTGTATAATTTCTTCCACTGAACAAAGAAGGTCTATTGGTGGAAGATCCTTCAATGTAAGGTAGAGCAGTAGTGTTTGCCATATGGATCTTTGCTACAAAGTTGTTAAGCTAAGGATAATGTAGACCAATGCTTTGATACTAATTGATATACCTTAGAAGGGGGAGGGGGATGAATAGGGTATATGACAATCAATTTCAAACTTTAAAGATCTTCTGAAAATCTTAAAACAAGAACAAACAAGTGCATGTGCAACAAAAATCAGATTTTCCTTGCAACCTTAAATAAACTACCAAAGAACTTTCAAAAAAAAAAAAAAAAAACTCTGCTAAATGATGAAATGAAAATCTATAAATAAGATAGGCAGATAAGGCATCAAAAACAGTCTCAATCAATCAATATAAAAGTCTTTCATTAAATCAATAAATCTAATGAGAAGTATAATGCTTTCAAGTTGGATGAGCAGTAAAAACGCAGGCATGAATATCAAAATAAATACAAGAGAATAGACTTAATAATTTATAGTGGTTCGATCCTTAAATGATCTACATCCACTATTTTAAGTTTTTACTTAAATATTTCAACACTAAAACTAAACTAATTGTTAAAGGAAAATGAATGGTTACTGTTGTTGTTTGTGAATGTTAAATTTGGCATTGGAAAATATGGTTTTGTTGAGATAAATATGTCTGAAAATTAGTGGCATGAAGGCTTTTTTAATGACATTTGAGGAGGATTAAGTGTTATATAAGTGTTTGCATTGAAGGAGAATGAATTGGTGATGTTATTTGATGAAGGAAATGAAGAAACATGAAAAGCTGAGAGGTGTTTTGCCTCAGCAGTGTATCACAGCTCAGAGGCTGTCTGAATGAAGTTCAAAACCATAAATTTATATATCTTACGAGCGTTTTGATATAAAATAGTGCTTAATCGGAATTTTGGATCAAAAGTTACGTTAAAAACAAAATCGGATGTTAAAGCTGAAATTTTTCAGTTTGTGTGTGAAAGAATGTAATTCAAGGAATTGATTTTGTTTGTATTATTGGAAGAATGAAAGGATGAAATACCATATGAATACCTTAAATTATTTGTAGAAAAGGATAGAGAAGTGGATAATGGATTTTGGTTATTTTAGAAAGATTATTCCGTTATATTTGGAAATAGGGAAAATGCGAAATAAATGATTCTCATTTTACTCTAGTATTGCATTATCCTAGATTTAATTTCTAAGTTGAGAATGAAATAACTTTAATAAAAGTTTTCCTACATTAAAGACTCAAGGACAAGCTAGGAACGTTACACTTACGGCTATTTGATATAGTGAACGAGGTGAGTTTTACTTGTTTTATAAACTCTATTTTATGCTAGTTAAATTATGATTTATTGTGAAAATGGCCTATGAATCCTTTTGGTTTCTCTAAACCAATAAATGGTTTCTCTGAGAAAGAAATATTGAAATATATATGCTTATTTCGTGTTTCTTGAAGTAGCTCTGAGTGGGAGAAGAAGATGCCAAGAAAGGTTACCTATAGTATTTTTGGAAACCAAGAAAAAGGAGATGCAGTTGATAGTATTGGAAATACTACTTCCAAAATAGAAATACAACCTCAATGGAATGAAATGATAGAGACATTACAAAATATTATTGTGATACTTCAGCATGTAATTGAAATCCTAAAACAAACTGAACAATGTCCAGAAATAGGAATGGACTGCATTGGAGGTCGATTTCTAAGAGTCTCCCCCTCTTCTATTTCGTAGAGGAACGAATCAAGGACGAAACGCTAAGGTTTAGATGCATAAGGTGGAGAATCTCCTTGCAATTCTAAAACATGTGAAGGAAAATGAAGCATATCTTTCTGTTATTAGCCTTCAAGGACCCGTTCAAGACTGATGGATAAAAAAAAAAGACTGGGAATTTTAGTATAGAAAATAGAATTCGGTGGAATTCCGGGAAGAATTTGACAAGGAATTTGTACATCCGTTGAGTATTTGAGTAAAGAAAAAGGGAATCCCAAAATTTTAAACAAGAAAAGAAAGTAGTTAGAATGTATGCTGCAGAGTTGATGCGATTGTCAAGATATTATCTTTCGATGGTACAAACTGAATCAAATGCAAGAATTGTTAGAGTAAGGATTTATCTAGCCAAGTACTTCTTCTTAGCGAGCACCTGTACTATTTAATAAGAAGAATGATGGATCACTGCGAATGTGTATAGATTATCAGAGATTAAATGTAGTGTCAGTGAAGAATAAATATCCACTATCTATGGTTGATGAATTGTTTGATCATAACAAAGGCCAGGATGTTTTTCTAAACTAGATTTGAGGCATGGAAATTATTAAGTCCGAATTCGAGAGGAAGACATACCAAAAACTGCATTTAATACATGATATAGACATTTTAAATTCATAGTGATGCCGTTTGGTGTCACCAATACTCCAGCTATTTTTATGGATTTGATGCACTGGATATTTCAATCATACCTGGACTATTTTATTGTCATTTTTATAGACGATACCTTGATATGTTTGACGAATTCTCAAGAGCATGAGAAACAACTTTAGAAGGTATTGGATAAGTTACGGGAAACTAAATTCTATGCTAAGTTCAGTAAGTGTAAATTCTGGTTGAGGAGGTAACATTCTTAGGACATGTAATTTCCAAGAAAGGGATTACAGTCGATCCTACTAAAGTTGAAATAGTAAAAAACTAGAAGCGTCCTGAGAACCTAACTAAAATATGAAATTTTCTGGGATTGTCTAGATATTATAGGAAATTTATTGAGGGTCTTGCAAAGATTGCTTTAGCTTTGACTCGGCTTACCCAAAAGAAATGCCCTTATGTTTGAACAGAGAAATGTGAGAAGAATATCTAGGAGTTGAAATAGAAATTAAGCTTTGCGCTCGTTTTAGCCTTACCCATAGGGGACAAACTTTATGACGTAAATACTGTTGCATTGAAAGAAGGATTAGGAGGAGTATTGATGCATGAAGGGAAAATAATAGCTTACATTTCCAAGAAGTTGAAGCCCCATGAAGAAAAGTGTAAATCCCACACTTTTTAGAAGTCTTTTATTTATAGAGATATTTTAGAACTTGTTAAGGGTTAAATCCTAATACAATAAGAATTAAAATTCTATTTGGTTAATAATTTAAGTAAGTAGGGACATAATTGAAATTATTTAAGAGTTGGGGAAACCCTATGATTTATTAGATAGGAAAATCTATGGAAAACATCGTTGTTTTTCAATAGCCGTCAACAAAAACAGAAAGAGGGAGAGAGTTCAATTAGGATCTGAAGGAAAGAACACCGTAGGCGGTTACAATTTTCAAGCGTCATTATTAAGAAGTAAGTGGGAATGAATCTCTTCTGTTGTCTAGTATAAATAATATGATAAAAACATTATTTTGGTTATAAATTTCTGAATAAAGTATGGTATTTTCTCAAAATATATGTTTAATGATTAAGGCATAGTATGCATGTTGGTGTTTATGTCTGAACGTTATACATATATTGTTCTTGTGGATGTATTTGACGAAGTTTGAAGATGATGGAATCTGTTTATATTCTTTGAATGTGATGCCTCTACGGTGGGCTAAACTTTTTTAGAACAATGTTAAGATGGAACTCGTCTTTTTGGATTTATACAAGACGAAGGTTTCAATCTTTTTGGACCGCTAAGGCCAGATTAAGCCTTTTTGAATTTTTCTAACTGAATAAGTTAATTCAGTTAGAAGAAGGTAATGGTTGTATGAGTATGGTGTGAACGAATGTTTCGATATGTTTTGTATTCATGATTGTTTATATTTTCATGGTATAGAAGTGCTATTTCTTAAGTTTCTGTATGTTCTGTAACACCCCCACAACCTAGGCCCAATAGGGCCGGGGATGTCGCCCCGTCCAAAAGACAAGGGGTCTTTATAACTAGGTCACACAACGAAAATAAAACAATTCTTTGAAATTAAAGACTTATTACAACCCAAAAATTCAAGAACAAATCCAAAATAAATTGCTCACTATCATCTCTTAAAGTAACATATAAATTAAATAACAAAGAGTCTTCAAGAAGGCAACATTCTAGTGATTTATCTCTACAGCAGGATCACCTTGAAAACATGGCATAAAAAGGTAATTAGATAAAAATCTCAGTAAGTCCGTGTGTGCTTTGAGTGTTTCAGGTAAAATAGTTCATGTATGCAAGCTGTAAGAACTTCATAAGATTAAGTACTGGCAAGCATTAAACAATGTTAAAAATAAAGAGTGGCGTTTTGCTTTTCCAACCATACATGTGCACCATAAAATCAACCACTCAAAAGGGCGGCCATGGGTTACCACACGTTGGGCCCCATAACCATACAATGGTCAGAATGCCACACTTTGTGCAGACTGATAAAAGGTAAGTGTATGGCTTACCGAGTAAGATACTCCTCATTCTCTACACCCAAACAAATCGGTTGTCCACTCTGGCAACACACAATCCACATGATTGAAACTTGCTAGCTCGAACTGGTATGACTAAGTAGTACTGTTGCTTCTCCAAGTTGAGTTCATCTTTTGGAGGTGGCCTCCTGCCAGAAGACTCGCTCTTGCTCTTCAAAACTAGTACTACTAGCCTACCCTTATTGAGTACTCAACGTTGTTTATCCCACTTGGGAGAAAATTGATAAAACAGTGCTTTACTTGGAAATGACAATCAAAGGTTTCTAAAGTTTGTGCCAAAGTTGGTTTTAGAAAGAGTTTAATGTTTGAGTAAAACTGCTTATTGAATTTCAAACAATTTATTTGATTGAAACAAGAAAGGAAACAATTCTCAATTACCTTTACAAAATGAGTGTTCACACACTTCGCGTTTGGCTTGCCATGGTAACCTTTTGTCATCAAATAAGTTTTATGCATGAGCTTACCTGATCTTTTGCTTGAGCTAATTCAAAGATCTTCCAAAGCTGACCTAATCCCGCCTGGGGTAAACATAAGGCATAATTAAACTCAAACCAAATTTTGCTTCCATAAATAATCCTAGTTCAACTTACTACAATCATGACCCTAATATCCCAAACTTTAAGGCTAGATGATAAAAGGAATTTATAAAATAAATCTAACTTGATAATAAAATAACTAGGGATTATGAAATAATTATTAATAAGTTATAGGTTCAAATATAATATTTGTTATTAATAAATAAACTAAGGTTTATTTGATGAAGGTCCTAAGTCCTAGATGATATTAAAATAATAAATTATTACTATTCTCTTAATTAATAATTAATAGTTAGAAAATAATAAATAAAATTAATAATAAGTAAATTTTATTATATTTTGATTAAAAGATAATAAATAAATTTTAATAGTGTTTATGAATATATAACTTATAAGATTAATATTTTACCTATTTGATTATTTATATAAAAGGCTTTATTTATTATTATTATTGTATATAATATTTATATATTTTATTTTTAATAAAAGATATCATTTATTTAGCTAAAATATCACTATTCCATTTAACAATCCAATTCCAAAACTTCCTAGGGTTTTCGAAATTATGGGAAGAAAATATAGTTCTAATTTTTATTAATGTAATAAAATTGGCTAACTTAAATAGTTTAGGATCAACAAGGTCATGATCATAATTCTCCTATTGCTAACAATAATCATGAACATAAACTCTAACACCAATAAACAAACCATTCAATTCATGAATAAAGGCTTAAATCTATATCTACCATCACATGATCCAAACTTCACTAAACATAGTCATATTCATGGCTTCAACAAGAATACAAAAACATAAAGCCCTATTCACCAAAGGTGACATAATATCTATCATGCTTAATCATTCACACTAACTCACAACATGAAGAGCATGCAACAACTACAAAATATCATTAAACTCAATCATGACAAAACATCCTCATGCTCCAATCCCAACTCCTTCATACAAACACATACTCAATCTCCAATCATATTGCATCATTTTCTAACTACATCCAAGAGACATGATTTTAGAATTAAGGATAGGGTTAAAGAGACATACTCAAATGATGACTACCTTGATGAAGTCTCAAGAGAGTCCACACGCTTGGAAGACTTGATCCGACCAAGAAGAAAAAAGAGAAAATGGCCATGGTTGAAACAACATTTCGGCTGAGAGAGAGAGAGAGAGAGAGAGAGAGAGAGAGAGAGAGAGAGAGAGAGAGAGTAGAGAGAGAGAGAGAGTATTAGTATATTATATT
Organism: Voacanga thouarsii; assembly: GCA_026120185.1. NCBI lineage: Eukaryota > Viridiplantae > Streptophyta > Magnoliopsida > Gentianales > Apocynaceae > Voacanga > Voacanga thouarsii. Next base: position 997,526 of record JANUWF010002419.1, on the reverse strand, counting down.
AAAGATTGAAGGGGAAAAGAGATGAACATAATCGTTCTTGGTTACCTTGAGAAAGTTCTTGAATCTTCAAGAAAAATTTTAGTTTTGATATTTTGTTTTCAATGTTTGACGTTATAAAGTGCAGAAATGGATTCTAAAGGGTGAGTAGACGTGATCTGGAGTTTTTTGGGAGAGATTGGAGGTGTTTAGAGTGGTCTTAGGCTTGGAGAGTGGTGGTGTGTGTTCTTAGAGAATTGGAGAGAATGGAGAGAAGCTGGACGAAATTTGCTGAATGGGGTTAGCCAAATGGCTAGGGGAATTCTTGTGATTGAATTTTCAGATTAGGGAGAAGAGGGAAAGCTGGTTGTTTGAAATTCAAAAGGAGTAATTTAGGGAGTGAATTAAGGTAGAAAATATGGTAAGAATGGCTTGGTTGATGGAGGTTCTTGGAGTTGCTATGGCCGACTGGAATTTGCTAAAGTTTTGTTGAGATAAATGAGGTTGAAGGAGCTATAGGGTGGCTGAAATGTGGAGTGCAATGGTGGAGGAAATTTCTGGTTGGTTGAGGCTTAATCCATGGGAGTTTCATGGAGTAATTTGCTGAATTTTTGAATTCCAATTGAAGGCTTGATTGTAGTGATTGAAGGAGTGATTTAAGGAGTGGCTATGGTGTTCATTTCGTGCAGATCAATGGAGGAGGTGATGAAGTTCAATTCATGGTTGACAAAGGTTAGTTTTACAGAAAAATGGGAGTGAGTTTCGGACAAGGTTGAAGAGGGAGAAAGGCTGGAATTTCTGGTTGTTCATTCAAGAGGTTTGCTGGAATTTTTGTGCAGATTTTTCTGCAATGTTCCAGCCGACTTGCAGAAGGTTTGAAGGGGTATTGGAAGGTCCTTTATGGCTGGTTTCCAGCCTTCTTTATGGAGGAAAGATAGAGTTAAATTGCTGGTTTGAAAGGTGGAAGAAACAGTTTGGTTTTTGGCCTACCAAGCTACGAAATTGCCCAGGAATTTTCCTGGTTTGCACAGCTCTTATGCAGTTTGATTTTTGGCCAATGATTTCAGTCTTCAAGCTGAACAAGTTGGCTATTTTTCTGGCAGCATTTGAGTGAGAAAAAAGGCTAAAGTTTTTTAAAGCTGAACTGACCAAGAAGCTGAAAAATTTCTAGATTGCTACATGAAGAAGATAAACACTTATAGAGTGGAGTTTGAAGGTTCAACCATGGAGATTAATTCTCTTGGAAACCTTCCTTAACTCCTTCCCTATTTTTAGTCAACATTCTATCCTCAAGGAGACATTTTCGAAATTCCAAGATCAGAGAACCTTGCTGGAATTTTCTGGAAATAAAATATAGATTTGGATAATTGAACAAGCTTAATTGATGAATAATTTAAGGTAAGCTAGGGAACAAAAAGGGCAAGAATCCCTTAAGAATTTTTGTAGGGCGCAAGAGTAGGATTAAGACATTCCCTTCAAGTCTCCTTTAGGACAACACTCCTACTTCTACTCATGGCATGCAAGACCGAAAATACCCTACCCTATAAAAATAAAATTTAATCATGATAAAATTTAATTTGGGGGGGGGGGGGGTTGAACTCAAGACCTTAGAGATTAATTCCAAAGCTCTAACCACTAAATCACAACAACTCTTGTTCTTATTTTCTCTCCAAAATATTTTTTCTATTTAATCCTCAAGCTATCTCCCTATTTTCACTTCAAGCAAAATTATCATTTTACCCTTCCTACTCAATAAGCACAATTCAGCCTTCTAGACTATAAATCACGAATCCAAAACACATAAAATCATTCAAAAATATATTCATGCATGCAAAAAAAATATGATATGCATCACGACCCCCTTACTCTAGGGTTGGTTTTAGTTGGGGTTTCACATGTTCCCCATTAAGAAAAAGGGAAAGAAAAAAAAAAAGGAGAGTTCCTAATGATAGCTTTCGGTCAATGGTTACGGGTTTCAGCAAATGGCATGATTGATTGTTAAAAAATAATAATAAAAAAAAATTCAATGTGCTTTTTGTGTCAAAGGGTTGCTCGAAAAGTAACCCTTACAAAAACAATGATTTTCAACAGAAGTGATCCTCACTTCCTTTTCATACGTCTGTAAGGGTTTGTTATATGTAGTCTGATTTTCTTTTATATATATATATATATATATATATATATATATAATAAATATAGGTTTTGTTGTATTTGTTTAAATTAAATTTTAAAAGTAGATAATATAAATTAATTGAATGTATTCTAAGTGTTTGACATTATTCTGAGTTGAGGATAATTTGAAATCTTATGATTTAATTAGGTGTCAAGAAGTTTGGTTTGCGACCCAAGATATTTTTGCATGCTTTTACGAAGTTTGCTAAGTATACTTATATTAATTTAGTTAAATCAATTGGTTGGGTCTTGGAGCAAAAGAAATTAATTAGTATATTTAAATGTTCAAAATTTATATCCTATGACAATAATTTGAGATTTATGGAGTTTGTTTTTTATATAAACAAAAAGTTTTTATTCTCCTTAGTATGTTATAAGAATAATTTAAAACTAAATATTTGGTAATAGTTGATGTTATTATAATTGTTGTTATTATTTGTGAATGTAATTGTTAATATGGTGTACATGTGCGTATATTATGTAAGGGCCTGTAATAAACTTTATTCGGGGGAAGTGATTCATTTCTACTTACTGAGCATGTGGTTATCTCACCCCTCAATATTTTCTCATTTCAGATTTTAATGATGATCGGTGGTGCGAAAGCCCTTTCTACTAAGCTTGTGTTGGACGTATAGCACGGAGTCAATTCTAAGATTTTGTTCAGTGACTTATGTTATTTTATTTATTTTAAGTTCTATCTATGATTTTTGTTAGTACTCATTGAGACAGGTATAAGAATTAGTGTTATGGGTTTTGATATAATTTCTTTGAGGAAGATTTAATTATGAAATTATCTAGTTATCATTTTGGAAGAAAATGTGTTTTGTTGTTTAAATTTTGATGTAAGGCTCTGTATTACTGAGTTACGACTCGATGGTATGGCCGTGCCACGTCCTGCGGGCGCGGGGCGTGACATTTAATGGTATCAGAGCAATAGGTTTTGATCTTATTGGGATGTTGGAATAGTTGACATAGAGTCACCTTATATTAGTTAAATTATGAGTATCAGATACAATAGGTTATTATATTAATTTATGAGTTTGAGATATAAGTATGAATTAGGTTTTGATTTGGGCTTAAGTTAAAAGGAATAATTTTGTTGCGTAGGTGATCAATGGTGGGAAGAAGGGAAGAAGCTAGTAGAAGACAAGACGAGACGTCCGATAGAGATTCTAATGGGATAAACAATTTGAATATACCTCTAGCTACATGGGGACGAAGAGCACCGGCAAGAAAACGAAACGAAAGCGGATTGTCAAATGCACCTCCACCTCAAGGGATGGCTCCTCCCGCAGCAAATCTGGACATTGCTACAGCATTAATGGTGATTGCTCAAGTGATGCAAGGATAACAACAAATTCAGCAAGAGCAGCAATACATGTTTCAAACCCAAGAAGAATGGCTCCAAAGGAATTCAATTGGAACGAGATCCTATTACGAGCATTTAAAGAAACCCAACATGCCAACGTTTGACGGAGGCGCCGATCCGAAAAAGGCTGAAAATTGGTTAGAAGAAATAGAGCGAAACTTCGATATTCTAGAAGTACCGAATGAAGCAAAGTCAAAGGCCGTTCTTCCTTTTCTCGTGGGAAATGCACAGAAATGGTGGAAAGGAGCACAACCTGCCTACTCCAGCGATGGACAACAAATTTTGTGGGACGTATTTAGGAAGGCATTTTTGAATCATTACTTTTCTGACACTTTGTGATTGGAGAGACAAAATTAATTTTTCGACTTGGTGCAAAAAGATATTATGACGGTAATCGAGTACGCAAGTCGATTTAACTCCTTGGGACAGTACGTGCCTTCAGTGGTGGTAGATTTTGGGCTCAAGACATTACGATTTGTGAATGGATTACAAGCACGAATTCGAGCTAGGATGTCTGCAGTGCAATCTACTAACTACGAGGATGCTTACCAATGAAGCCTTAATATCGAGATGGAAATTAGAAGAGGAGATGCGGAGGAGGATTAAGTGTTATATAAGTGTTTGGATTGAAGGAGAATGAATTGTTGATGTTATTTGATGAAGAAAATGAAGAAACATGAAAAGTTGAGAGCTGTTTTGCCTCAGCAGTGTATCACGGCTCAGAGGCTGTCTGAATGAAGTTCAGAATCATAAAGTTGGAGATCTTATGAGAGTTTTGATATAAAATAGAGCTTAATTAGAATTGTGGATCAAAAGTTACATTAAAAAAAAATTAGGTATTAAAGCTGAAAAATTTTAACTTGTGTGTGAATGAATGAAATACAAGGAATTGAATTTGTTTGCATTATTGGAAGAATGAAAGGATGAAAGACCATATGAATTCCTTAAATTATGTGTAGAAAAGGATGGAGAAGTGGATAATGCAATTTGGTTATTTTAGAAAGACTATTCCATTATATTTGCAAATAGGGAAAATGAGAAATAAATAATTCTTATTTTTCTCTAGTAATCCATTATCCTAGATTTAATTACTAAGTTGAGAATGAAATGACTTTAATGTAGGTTTTCCTATGTTAAAGACTTGAAGAATAGTTAGGACCATTACACTTACAGCTATTTGATATAGTGCATGAGGCGAGTCCCACTTGTTTTATAAACTCTATTTTATGCTAGTGAAATTATGATTTATTGAAGAAATGGTCTATGAATCCTTTTGGTTTCTCTGAACCAATAAATGGTTTCTCGGAGAAAGAAATGATGTCATGTCGTGATTGGATTTGAATGGAAAATATGAATTTTCATAGATAGAATTATTCATAATTAGTTACTAATTTTCCTAAAACCTGTTTATGACAAGCTTAATGAACCTTTGTGTTTTCCTTAGGAAAATATGGTTTCTCTGAACAAGAAATTATTAGGACTTTAGGAAATGATATTTTCTATAAAGAATTTTGGATCATTCGAATTATGAATAATTCCTAGGTATAAATGTATACTTGAAAGGCTTCCTTCTCATTAATTATGAGATGAAATAATGTTTTATTTTGAGAAAGAATTAATGTTCATTTTTATGGAAAGGATTTTTGGGAAAATGTGAATTAGGGATTTTATGGAAGCATAATTGGAATTTCTTGAATTAATCATTCTTCTAGGATTAAAATTCTGGAATTCTTGAATAAAACTCCTTTTGGAATTAGGTATTCTTTAAATGATGAAAATACCTTTGAAAACTCATTTTATTGTACAAAAAGGGCATTTATCCTTTTTCTCTACGGTTTTGGAAAACCATCTCTCAGTATGAGATTAACTTTTGGAAAATAATATTTTGGCCCCAAAAAATGTTTTATTGGTATTCCATCGGGAATGGATATTTATTTGGCCTTGTGACCCAATGGAACTATACTGGTCTTGTGAATCGGTGAAAACGTTGAGTACTCAACAAGAGTTGACCTTTGTACTAGCTCACGTTAGAGGTAGACACCTCCAAGTAACCCGATCAGTTTTGGGGATTATCTTAATCTCAATAGGGTAATAGGACATTGGAAACAATTGAGAACTTACCAGATGGGTTGAAAAGTGCCTGGTTAACCCCTTACTCCCTCTCGTGTGAGGAATAGGTCCCTGTACGTAAGCAAGCAATAAATGATAACTCATGCCCCATTTCGTGTGAGGAACGGATGGTATTTCGAAGGCATATGAATCAAATTAATTGGTAGAGTGTGAAGACAATTCTACCTCTTCGGCAATACACAGTTGAGTACTATAAGCTTGTGTCATTAGTGCAACAAGACTGTGATGTTGAAGGCGAAGCCATGTGAGCTTTGCACGCATGCTAACTCTCTATTGAGAGAAGTGTCTGCATTTTTGAAATTAGGGCAATTACTCTAAAATGAAACAAGGTTTTCATAATTATTCTGAAATTGTGAGTTTTAGAATTGTTTTCAGTAGAAAAATGCAATGCTTTCCTATAATGGCTTTACAAAATTACAACTGATAACATATTTATCTGTTTGTTTATAAATCACTAGCATACACGGGACTCACTGGGTGATTTTTACTCACACATGTATTGTTTTTCTTAAAATTTTAGTAATTAGGGCCGCAGTGGAAGCACGGTGGACTCTGAGAGGCTCATGCTGCACCTTGAATTGATTGTGATATGAATAATTGAACTTGAGACCATACTTTGTATGACTTTTTGCAATGAATAAAAGATATTTTGGAAAATTTTCCATCGTGCGTAGTTAAGTTAGTTATAGAGACCCCTTATTTGGGCAAATGGACAGGGCGACATCCCACAAAGTTACAACTCACTACGCCATGGAAATGTAGGGTGTTACAAAATATGCAGAGAGATAGATTTTGAGTATTTCAACAAGCCAACATGGGCAAACATGCAACTGTCAAGAACCTTTTAACTAAGTAAAATGTTGACCTTTCCATTTATAATAATCTACGCTACAACAAAAATGATAATTAGTGACGAATATTTGTGACGGCTTCTGAGCTATTGCTAATTTGCAATAGAACAGCAACGGGAGTAAAAAATTTGAAAATAAATTTATTTTTTTCAAAGTCTGTGGCCAATCAATTGCTATTACAGATGGATTAGTGACAGACAATTAGTGGCGGATTTGCGACGATTTTTTTAATTATTCATTAGCACTAATTAAATTGAAAGTTATCGTAAATCTGTCACTAATTAGCGATGGCTTTGCGAATTAATCTTAAAAAATTAAAGTGCCATCGCAAATCCTTTGTTAATTAGGGATGGCTTTGCGATGGTCATCCAAAATTTCAAAATAAATTTATTTTTTAAATTTTGAAAAATAAGCCGTTGCAAATTACTTTCCTTCCTTTTTCTTCATCTTTTATACCTTTCCATCCCAAATCTCTGTTTTTGTTTTGAATTACAGTTCCAATTTTATCAATAAAAGCCAGTTCATTAGACACTCTCAACAGAAATTGGATTGGGGACTAAATTTTCTAAAAAAGGATTTAGTATTAGCCACAGCAGTTGACACACGAGTTTTACTATATTTTTAAATGTTTATATAACAACAAAAAATCTTTAATTATAAAAAGTTTGTTCAATCCCACCAAAACTTGTTATTAATTGGTTTACATTATTCTACAAAAATAAGAAGGCTAATTTAGTTATTTTCCTTCAAAAGTCTATAGATTTTAGAGTCCTCCCCCCCCCCCCCCAATGTAACAATTAAATTGAAATGATAGGAATAGTTTTTTAGGAATAAATTTTCATCATACTTAAATAAATATTGTTTCTTTATATATAAAAATTATGGTTAACAAAAATTATTTTCAATTTCACACCACTAATAATTTGGATGAATTAACAAAAATTGTGAATATTTTGATCGAATTTCTTATGTAAAGCCATTAAGCATGTACAAAATTAAAAAAAAAATCATTCAAAATGGTAAAACAATAATAGGTTTTGAAAAATAAAATGTTAAATTTTACTATAATGTTAGCCCTACGGGCTTTCTCCTATATTTTGACTTATGACAAATATTAATGTGAATTAACTTGTGTAATCCATGTGTGATAGGATATGGTTGACCTCAGTTCTTCTAAGGCATTTAAATTTGATTGTTAAGCAATTTTTGAGGAATGAATTCAAATATGGGAGATCAAATGAAGTTCAAATTTTATGAGATTGTATACCAAGGAGTCATTTTAGAAGAACTTTAAACTATGAAGTATTACAAAGGTATTTCTTATTAATTCTTATGTCTCTTTACCTTTTGATTCAATTGATATTTACCTTGAAGCACACAAAGAAAAAGATTTCAAAGTTTTGAAAATCTCAAAATTTTGGATTGAGTAGTTTGGATGTTTCTGCATCCAAAAGATTCGTCCAAAATCTTGTACACAGTGTCGAATTGTTTCTGCCTAATAAAGTGCTATTTTGGACTTACTTTTTGGATGCATAGCCGTCTGAAACTTGAGTCCAAAATACGGGTAAATTTAATAGAAAAAATTATAGCCGTTGATACTTCACTTTTTGGCTCTATAAAAAGCCTCTAAACAAGATTAGACATACGATTTTTGTGACATTCTTCTAAGAAACACTATTGTTCAACAGTTTACAAAAATTTCCTTTTATCAAGTGCTTCAAAGTGAATTCATATTGTGTCAAAGGTAAAAGTGTTTGTGCTTTGTACCTTAGTGAGCATCTGCTCAAATAAGTGAGCTTTTATTATTCTATTGATATTCAATTTCCTTTGTAGTACAAGGTTATGGTGTAAAACCCATTTGGAATAAACCTTGATTTGATTTTTTGATTGAGAGGTTTTGGAAAACCAAGTGTGGTGATCCTCTCTTGTATGTGGTACAGTTTGATTTCATTAAGTTGAGTAAATGAAATCTGGTTAAAAATCCTTAAGTGTGAGCTTAATGTAGTGGACGTAGATCTTGGTAGATCGAACCACTATACATTCTATGTCTCATTTCTTTACATACGTCATTGATTGCATTTTATTTTTTACTTTAGTCTGAATTTGGATATATCTCAAATAGTTCTTGGATAGCTTTCTTTGTCACCATAAAGTTGGTCCAAGAAACTTGATGATCATCATTATTTTGTATATCAAACGATTTGAAAATTTTTAGTTTGCTAAAAATCTTATTCACCCCTTCTAAGGTTTTTCATTTAGTATTAGAGCTTGGTCTACATATTCTTGGTTTAACAACCTTAAAAAATCTTCATGGCAAGCTCATTTTCTCTTCCATATGTTGAAGGATCTTCAACAAATCGACCTCTTTTGTTCAATAGAAAAATCTACACATTTTGAAAAAATAGAATGAAAATTTATGTGTGTTCTATCAACTTTGAGTTATGAAATTTGATAGAAAAATGTCCTTTTATTCTGTCAAAAGTTGTTGATGGCATAAAATTACCTAAATAGAATAACTGGTTTTGTGTTAAAGACAATGCAAAGATGACTTTAAATTTTTAGGCTATGAACATTTTATGCTGTGCACTAGATGTGACTGAATACAATTGAGTTAGTGGTTGTGATTCAGCCCATGAAATGTTAAAATTACTTGAAGTCACCCATGAGGGGAAAAACCAAGTTAAAGAATCAAAACTGGGGTTTCTTATTTATGATTATGAATTATTCACAATGAAGCCGAATGAAAGCATCATTGATATGTTCACGAGATTCACTAATATCACAAATGGTCTTGAAGCCTATGTGAAGGTTTACTCCCTTGGAGAACAAAACCAAAAGATTCTGGATGCCTTACCTAAAAGTTGGTAGCCTAAAGCTCTTGTAGTGGAAGAATCCAAGGATTTAAAATCCTCACCAACCAAAGAGCTGATCGGATCCCTTCTAACACATGAGATGAAACTTAAAAGGTTTCAAGAATTTGATGATCATGATAGAGGTAAAAAAGGAATAGCATTGAAAGTTGAAAAAGAAGATGAAGAAACGAGTCTATCTGACAACAGTGAGGGTACGAAAATGGAAAATGAAGATTTGGCTATGATAGCAAAAAAATTTAGAAGAATATTTAACAAAGAGAACTACAAAAGAGGAAAGAAGTTCGTGAGAAAGAAATGACAAACTCAAGCATTCAAACCTCAATATTATGAACGTTAAATTACTGAACACTTTATTGCTGATTGTCCAGTTGCAAAAGATAAGGAAGGAAGAATGTTTAGAAAGAAGAAAGACTTGAAGATAAAGAAAGGTAAAGGATTGATAGGAACTTGGAACTTCAATGGGACTGAGTTTGAAGATGAAGATTTTCAGAATGAAAATGCCAACATATGCTTTATGGCCATGGAAAATGAGGTAAACTCTTCTACAGCTAATTTCATGTCTAATTCGCTTATATCTATAACTGAAAAGCATGATGATCCGAATAAATTGTTAATTGATATGTTTCATAAACTAAAAAAACTATCCAAAAAAAATAAAGAAAAAAAGTTGAAGATTAACTGTTTGATAAAAAAAGACTGAAATGTTAAATGATAACACAATGTCTCTTGAGTCACATATGAGTGCTATTATTGAAAAAGATGTGATGATGACTACTTTACAATATGCACCTTTGGAAAATAGAAATTTGTATGATATAATTCAAACTCTTGAAAGTATGGTTAGCACTTTTGATGACATGAAAAATAGAGTCAATGATCTTACCATTTGTATTGAAAAATTCATAAATAGTAAAAGCAATCTGGAAAAATTACTCAGAACTCAACATCTAGTTGGAAATTGAAATGGCTTAGAATATAGTCATGAGAATAAGGACAAAATTCACAAGCCTAAATTTGTTAATGAAGGAAATCGAAATGGATATAGACATGAGAATAAGGACAAAATTCACAAGTCTAGATTTGTTAATGATGGAAATCAAAATGGCTTAGGATATAGACATGAGAATAAGGATAAAAATAACAAGCCTCAATTTGTTAAATCTGCCTTATGTTACCCAATATACAAAGCTTGCACATATTGTGAAAAATAAGGACATATAACATCGAGATGTCTTATTAAAAGAAAAGTGGAATCTGGTGGAATAACATTCTGGAAAATAAAAGGAAATGTTACTAACCTTCATGGATCCAAGAAAGTGTGGGTATCAAAAATCATTTCTCCTTTTTATGTATGGACACATTCTTTGAGTTTCACCAAGTGGTTTTTGGATAGCGGTTGTTCAAGACACATGACTAGAAACACAGCTTTGTTAGAGGATATACAGACCACAAATGAAGGATTCATTACATTTGGAGACAAGAAGAAATGAAAGATTCTTAGCATTGGTAATATTGGTAAATGTTCCTTAACCATTATAAAATAAGTATTACTTATTGATGATTTGAAATATAACTTGCTTAGCATTAACCAACTATGTGATAATGGCTGCAAAGTCATCTTTGAAAAGGATTCTTGTTCTATAATGGACAGCTCAAATCTTGAAACAATCTTTACTACCAAACGTATTGGAAATGTGTATGTATTCTATCTAAATGACCTTATAGCAAATGGTATTAGATGCCTATTGGTACATGATAATGATGGTTATCTTTGTTATAGAAGATTATGTCATGTATCTTTTGATTTATTAAATAAACTGTCTTCAAAAGAGCTTGTTAGGGGACTGCCCAAAATGAAGTTTGATAAAAGCAAAATTTGTAATGCATGCCAATTTGGAAAGCAAATCAAAACCTCATTTAAACAAAAAAAAAAAAATGATTTCAATCTCAAAACCTCTTGAATTAATTCATATGGATTTATTTGGACCAATGAGGACTGTTAGTTTTGGAGGTAAGAAGTATGCATATGTACTAGTTGATGATTTCTCTAGATTCACTTGGACTTTATTTCTTGGACAAAAGGATGAAGCATTTTCTGAATTTTTGAAACTGATTAAACTCGTCCAAAACTCTATTGGATGCAAACTAATTTCTATTAGAAGTGACAATGGTAAAGAATTTTGCAACAATGAATTTACACACTTCTGTGATGAAAATGGAGTCTTTCACAATTTTTAGTAGCCAAAACTCAACAAAATAGTGTTGTTAAGAGAAAAAATCGCACTTTACAAGAAATGGCTAGATCAATGCTTTGCGAAAATGCCATTCCAACATATTTTTGGGTTGAAGCTGTTAATACAGCTTGCTATATAGTAAACTGAGTTATACTGAGACTGTTTTTTAGAAAAACGCCTTTTGAACTTATGTTTGACAAAACTCCATCAATCTCTTATTTTAAAGTGTTTAGTTCTAAATGTTTTATCCTTAATACCCAAGACAATCTTAGAAAATTTGACAGTAAGTCCGATGAGGCCATATTTTTTGTATACTCTTCCAACAAAAAGGCATATAGAGTATACAACAAAAGAACTCTTTGTGTGGAGGAATCCATTCATGTTGTATGTGATGAATCTAACATTTATGCTTCAAAGAGAGATGATGATGATGTAGGAAGTTTAAAGGAAGTCAAATTAGATCAACTCAAAGCTCCACTGCTAGATACTCATGTAAAAGAAGAAGAAATTGAAGAGCTACAAGCTGAACAAGAAAAAGAACAAACTGAAGATTCTACGAATCAACAATTACCAAAAGATTAAAAATACAAAACAGGTCATCCCAAAGAACAAATCATTGGTGATCCAAACTATGGAGTTAAAACTAGATGGTATTTCATTGACAACTTTACTTTTCTCTCAAATATAGAACCTAACTGTATTGATATAGCATTGCATGATGAATTTTGGATTATTACTTTGCAAGAAGAATTAAACCAATTTGAAAAAAAATCAAATTTGGAAACTTATCCCTAAACTTCTTGATCGTCCCGTTATTGATACCAAATGGGTATTTAGAAATAAATGTGATGAAAACAGAGATGTTATTAGAAATAAAGCTAGATTAGTCGCCCAAGGATTTAATCAAGAAGAAGGTATTGATTATGATGAGACATTCGCTCCTATTGCTAGACTAGAATCCATAAGAATGCTTCTTGCTTTTGCATCATTCAAAAATTTTAGGCTCTATCAAATGGATGTTAAGAGTGCATTCCTAAATGGTTTATTGAGGAGGAAGTATATATTGAACAACCTCCTGGTTTTATTCATGAGCACTTTCCAAATCACATTTTCAAACTTTTTAAAGCTCTTTATGGATTAAAGCAAGCTCCAAGAGCTTGGTATGAAAGGCTTAGTGGTTTCTTGATTTCAAAAGGTTTTTCAAGAGGCTTGATCGATACCACCTTATTCATCAAATCTGATAATTCTGGTGATGTACTAATTGTTCAAATCTATGTTGATGATATTATTTTTGATGCTACTAATGACTCTTTGTGCAAGATGTTTGCTAAGACAATGCAACAAGAATTCAAAATGAGTATGATGGGAGAACTAAGCTTCTTTCTTGGACTGCAAATTAAGCAAACCAAGGATGGAATCTTCATAAATTAAGCTAAGTATGCAAAGGAGTTGCTCAAAAGGTTTGGAATGAATGAAGCAAAAGAAATTTGTACACCTATGAATACTTGTATAAAGCTTGATCAAGATGAAAAGGGAAAGAAAGTAGATGAACATAAGTATAGAGGTATGATTGGAAGCCTACTCTATTTTACTGCTAGCTAACTAGACATTATGTTTTCAATATGTTTTTGTACTCGTTTTCAATCTTGTCCAAAAGAATCACATCTATGTGCAGTAAAATGCATACTTCGATATTTAATTGGCACATATGATTATGGCTTAGGGTATCCACACACTAACACATTTGATCTTATAGGATACACTGATGCAGATTATGCAGGTTGTAAAGTTGAAAGAAAAAGTACTAGTGGCAATTGTCAATTTCTTGGACACTCTCTTGTGTCATGGCACAGCAAAAAGTAGGCTTGTGTATCCTTATCCACTACTAAGGCTGAATACATCGCAGCCGATAGTTGTTGTGCTCAAATTTTGTAGATGAAGAATACATTGTTAGATTTTGGTCTTAACTTTAATTGTGTACCTATGTTATGTAACAATACAAGTGCTATCAATCTAACAAAAAATCTTGTTCAATATTCTAGGACAAAGTATATAGAAGTTAAACATCATTTCATCTGAGATCATGTGCTCAGAGGCAATGTGTGTGTTGAATATATTTCAACTGATGAACAACTTGCAGATATCTTCACTAAACCTCTAGCTGAAGAAAGATTCAACAATCTGAGAAGAGGTTTGGGAATTACAAAATTCTGATAACTAACCTTTTGGCATAAGTCTTCTTTATTTTGTAGGATTAGTGAAGAAAAAGTTTTTAGACACAGTATTTGTATCCAAAACACACCAACAACTGTTTGGACGCAGTATTTAAGTCCAAATCCTGCATCCAAAATGTATTTCTGAAAAAGTCTCGTTTGGATGATCATTTCGGGTTGGGTTAAAATCCAAAACGTTTTTTTTTTTTACATATATATACTCTATATTTTTTCATATTCTAATTTTTGAAGTTCAAAAAGTTGGTTTGCATGTTTCTCTAAACTTTTGTGATAAATTTATCTTTTCAATGCATTTTATATCACATTTCTCCAGACATTCAAAACACTTTGATTTTTCTCCAAATTATTGTAACCGACATCCTCCAAAACTCTCTGTGTTCTTCTTCTTCAAAGAAAACCGCCAGTCCAAAAAAAGAAAAGCCCTAATTTTACAAATGTCGAAAACGAAATCATCTGCACCAAATGTTACACCCTACTACCTAGGCCCGCCAAGGCCGGGGATGTCACCCCGTCCAAAGGACAAGGGGTCTTTATAACTAGGTCACACAAATAAAAATAGCGGAATAAAAATAATACTTTAACTTAAAATTTATTACAACTCAAGATTAAATCCAAGAATAAATCTGCAAATTCCCAAAAGAAACACAAATCCATAAATAAAATCATCCATTCTCAACTCCCCAAAGCAATACATAAAAATAAATAATAAAATTTTCTTCCAAGGCAGATAACACAAGCTACTCAACCCCATAGCAGAATCGACCTGAAATCATGGTAAAAATGGTGATGAGACAGAAATCTCAGTAAGTCCGTATGTGCTTTGAGTGTCCAGTGGAAATAGTTCGTATATGCAAAGTATAAAATTCTTTATAAAAAAAAAATCGCTGGCAAGCAATAAACATTAGTCAAAAGCAAGAATGGTGTTTTGGCTTTTCCAACCATATATAATCAATAAAATCAACCACTCAAAAGAAATGATCATGGGTTACCACACGTTGGGCCCCATAACCGGTCAAAATGCCGACACCTTGTGTAGACTGACAAACAAAGGTAGGTGATCAGCCTACTGGGTAAGATACTCCTCCTTCTCTATACCAAAACAACAACCGGGTGTCCATTCCGGCAAAACACAGTCACTTGACTGAAAAATAAACTGCTAGCTCGGACCGGCACGACCTACTGGACTGACATCTTATCAGGGTAGGACTCACTCCTCAGAGGTGGCCACCTACTGAGAGACTTACCCTAACCCCTCAAAGACAAGCCCCAACAGTCCACCCTTATTGAGTACTCAATGTAACATATCCCACTTGGGAGAAAATGAACAAACACAGTTTCACATGAAAATGGCAATTAAGGGTTTCCTAAGTCTTTGTCAAAATCCGTTTTAGAAAGAATTTTAAGTTTGAGTAAATCTGCTTGTTGATTTTCAAATAATTCAATTGACTGAAATCAGAAAGAGGTCAATCCTCAATTGCCTTTACAGAACTGAGTGTCCCTGCACTCTACGTTTGGCTTGCCATAATAAACATTTTACATCATTTAGGTTTTATGCAGGAGCTTACCTGATTCTTGCTCACAATAAAAGGTATCCAATAGCTGACCTAACCCGGCATGGGCAAATACAAACCACAATCAAACTCCAGCCAAAATTCACTTTCTTAATTTAAAACAACTCAACTCACTACTACCACGATCCTAGTGTCCCAAGCTTTAAGGCCAAGTAATAAATAAAAATGTTTATAAGCTAAGCCTAATTTGAAATTTAAAATAATTAATGTTTTAGAAAATAAATATTAATAAGTTGAAGGTTTAAATCTTGCTAAGCTAAATTCAGAGCTTAATTGGTGAAGAGTCTTAGGTATTAGGTAAAATAATGGTTCATTAATAATTAATTGTTTGAAAATAGTTGCTAGCTAAAATTAGTTGAAAATAAATTTTAATGGGTATTGATTGGGAGATAATAAATAGACTTTAATAGGTTTTGATTAAAAGGTAATAATTAAAATTTTAATAATAAATATTTTACTTATTATGATTATTTTCATAAAAGGCTTTATTTGATTTTATCATTTGATATAATATCTATATGTTTTATTTCTTGAATAAAAGCTACCATTTATTTGGCTAAAATATCTTTTTAGTAATTCAAATCCACTTCCTAGGGTTTTTCGAATTTTCTAGCAAAATCATAATATTAAATATTTTATTAATGAAAAAAATTCTAACTTAGGGACAACTAGATCATGATTATATTTCTATGGCTAACCACAATCATGAACATATACAACCCTTCCATTCATCAAATCATCCAAATTATGCATATAAGCATAGATCTAAATTTATCAAGACATGATCTAACGTCTACTAGCATAAATATAATCACGGCTTCAATAATCCAACATGAATATAAATCCTATTCACCAAAGGTTACATAATCTCTAGCATACTAGATCACAAATACTACCTATGACATGGAGACATGCATTAAACCCTAAAACACCATACAATCAACCAAGATAATCCATTCATGCATAAATCCCATCTCCAACATATTCATACATATGTTCATGCTTCACTCTCAACTCATCACAACAATATATACTCAACCCTATTCATGATTCATCTTCTATCAACATCATCCTAGAGACATGAATCTAGAATTTAAAAGAAGGGTTAAAAAGGCTTATTTGATCAATGAATACCTTGAAGGAGTTTCGAATGGATCTCAATTCCTAGATGTCTAAATCTGTCCAAAAAAGATGAAGGAAGCATGACCATGGTTGATGAAATCATTCGGCCAAGAGAGAGGGAGTGTTCGGTCAAGAGAGAGAGAGAGAGAGAGAGAGAGAGAGAGAGAGAGAGAGAGAGAGAGAGAGAGAGAGAGAGAGAGAGAGAGAAGAAAAAAGTCCACTAGCATGCTTAAACACATATATGTTCATTAGAGATTGAAGATTAGCGAAGATGAAATTGATTGAATAAACCTACCTTGAAGGTGTTCTTGAGCTTTCACAAAATTTATGGTTTTTTATCCGAATGTACAAGTAAGATTTTGGAGTTTGATGTTAAAAATGGTATGGATGGACTCACGGTAGTGTATAGATGAAATCTGGAATTTTTAGAAGAAGTTTGAAGTGATTTGGAGAGGTATTAGGTGAAAGGAAGGAGTAGGTGTTCTTGGTGTGCTATGTGTTCTTGAAGGTTGAAGAGAATAGAGAGTTTTTGGTATTGGAGGCTGTCGAATTTCTGTAGGGATCAGGGCAGCCGAATTGCTTGTAGGGTTTTGGAAGATGATTTTCTAGTTTGGAAGGGAAAAGGAAAGGTTAGTTGTTGAAATCCTTAAAGAATATTTTTGGGAATCAAATTTGGAAACTAAATATGACAAGAATATCTTTGATTATTGGAGAGCTTTTAGGAGGCTACCATGGCCGACTGCTTGTGCAGTATTTTGGCTGGATGGAAGCTGGTTGAAGGAGGCTAAGGGTGGCCAAAAATAAGGAATATAATGGTGGAGGAAATGTCTGGTTGTTTGAGGGATATTTTATGGAAGGTTGCTAAATTATGGTGGCTGAAATTTTGGTAACTAATCAAGCATGATTGCAGAGATTTGTTGGAGAGATTTTCGGGTAGCCATGTCTGAATTTCGTGCAGAAGCTTGGGGAGGACAATAGAGTTTAGCTCATGGCTGTTTAAGAAGGGTTTGTACAAAAGAAAGCTGAGGTTTCGGCTAGGGATGAATTAGGAAACAAAGTTGGAATGTTTTCCTGCACAGAATTTTCGCAAGGTTGGAATTTTCTGGGCTGTTTTCGGCTGCTATTTTCCAGTCAGCTTGTAGAGAGTTTGAAGGGGTTTTTAGGGGTCTTTCAAGGCTGGTTTCCAACCTTCTTTATGGAGGAAAAACGGTGCTAAGATGATGAACAAAAACTGAAAGAAAACAACTTGGTTTCGGACCTCCAAAGCTATGATTTTGCCCAGGGATTTTTCTGGTTTTGCACAGCTTTTGTGCAGTCCAAAAATGGCTAGAAAAATTCAGATTCCAAGCTAATCAAAATGGCCATTTTCTAGCAGCATTTGGGAGGGAATAATGGCTAAGAATTTCGACACCTTGAAGGCACAAGAAACTAAAATAATTTTAGTTCTATACATGAAGGAAAACGAACCTAGCTAGAGTGAAGGTTTAGAGAGTTCACTAGGGAAATTAATTCACTTGAAATCCTTCCCCCTCTTCCATGGTTTTGGTCCGTAAGATGACTTTCTCTAAGACATTTTCAACCTTCAAAGCCATAGCATATTGCTGGAATTTTCCTAGAATAAAATTGGTTTGAACAAATTGAACATCCTAATGGATTGAGAAATAGGAAAAATTAAGGATCAAGAGGAAATGAATTCCCCTTAGGAACTTTGTGTAGGGCAAAAGAGTAGGATTAGGATACTCCTATCATGTCTATCTTAAGACATCATCTCTACCCTACTCCAAAGCACATAAGGCTGAAAATAACACTTCCCAAGCAAAAATAAAATTTAATCAAGCTAAAGCTCCTATGATGGAATTTGAACCCAAGACCTCAAGAATTAATTCCAAGGCTCTAACCACTAAACCACAATAATTCTTGTTCTTATTTTCTCTCTAAAAAAATATTTTCTATTCAATCCTCAAGCTATCACCCTTTTTCCACCTCAAGCAAAAATTACCATTTTGCCCTTCTCACTTAATAATCATAATCAAGCTCTCTAGACTATAAAATACAAGCTCAATGCACATAAAATCTTATAAAAATATATTTAAACATACAATAAAGTATGATATGCGTCCCAACCCCCTTACTCTAAGGTTGGTTTTGACTGGGGTTTCACATCCTCCCCTCCTTAGAAGAATTTCGTCCCGAAATTCAAGCATACTTCTATTTCAGCTCGGGATACTTTCGTTTAACCCACTATTCTGCTTCCCACGTGGCATGGCACGTTCCATGATGCTTCTACTGAACCTTGACCATCAGTATCTGTTTGTTCCGGAGAGTCTTGACACTGCGGTCCAATATTCGTACAGGCTTCTCCACATAGCTCAGGTCTGGCTGCAACACTAACGGTTCATCATTCAATACATGATCGGGATCAACATTGTACTTCTTCAATTGTGACACATGGAACACATCATGAATTCCCGTCAACCCATCTGGCAGGTTCAATCGGTAAGCTACCAGTCCAATCCTTTCCTTAATCGGAAACGGCCCCAAATATCTCAGATTCAACTTTCCGCCCTTTGGATGCTTCAAAATTCCCTATTCGGTGTCAATTTCAAAAATACGATATCCCCGACTTGAAATTCCAATTCTCTCCGTCGGTTATCCACATAGCTCTTCTGTTGACTCTGTGTCGCCTTTAACCTTTCCCTGATCAATTTCACTTTATCCAGCATTTCTTGGACACATACTTCTCCAGTTTTGCTCACATGACTGTCTTCGGACCAACTCCAATACAACGGTATCTGACATTTGCGCCCATACAAAGCATCATACGGTGCCATCCCAATTAAGGCTTGGTAGCTATTATTATATAATAGCTTGGCATACGGTACACACTGTATCCACTTGTCCCCGAAGTCCAAGACACAGGCTCTCAGCTTATCTTCTAATATTTGAGTAACCCTTTCTGACTGCCGATCGGTCTGCGGGTGCGCCGTCGTACTGAATTTCAGATTCGACCCTATTGCTTCCTGAAACTTTCCCCATAAATAAGATGTAAACCTTGGGTCTCGGTCTGACACTATGCTCGAAGGCACTCTATGCAATCGGACTATTTCTCGAACATAAGTCTGAGCCAACTTCTCCATCGAGTCCCTCACATTCACTGGTATGAAATGGGCCGACTTGGTCAGTCGATCCACCACTACCCATATGGTGTCCTTTTGAGTCTTTGACATGGGAAGCCCGGTGACAAAATCCATAGTCACCTTCTCCCACTTCCATTCCGGTACTGGCAATGGCTGCAATAGTCCTGCTGACTTCTTGTGCTCCGCTTTGACTTTCTGGCAGGTAAGATAGGTCAAAACATATTTGACCACATCCCGCTTCAGTCCAGGCCACCAATAGGCTCCCTTCAAGTGTTGATACATCTTAACCTTCCCTGGATGAATGGCGTACTTGCTCTTGTGCGCCTCTTCCAAAATTCGGTCATTTAATTGTTGCTTTCCAAGTACACACAATCGATCTCTGAAATGTTGAACTCCCGTCTCGTCTTGATGGAATTCACTGCCTGGCCTCTTGAGCTCCTTGTCCTTGAAAACTTGAAACTCGGCGTTACTTTGCTGAGCTTCCACGATTTCCCGCTTCAAATCCGGCACCAACTTCAAATTACTGATGACAATTCTTTTGTCTTGCACTTCCACCCTTCTGTCCATCATATCCTGAACCGCTTGCATTTCCTGCACCCTTAGTCTAGCCATTCCCACTTTCCTGCTCAGGGCATCCGCCACAACGTTGGCCTTCCCGGGATGGTAGTTGATCGGACAACGGTATTCTTCCAAGAATTCCATCCACCTTCGTTGTCTCAAGTTCAGATCCTTTTGAGTGAAGATATACTTCAGACTCTTATGGTCGGTGAACACCTCATATTCGGCTCTATACAGATAGTGTCGCCATTTCTTTAAGGCGAACACTATAGCTGCCAGCTCCAGATCATGAGTGGGGTAGTTGACTTCATGAGGTCTTAGCTTCCGAGAAGCGTAAGCGATCACCTTCCAGTCCTGCATCAACACTGCTCCCAATCCTTTTTTTGAAGCGTCGGTATACAGCGCGTAAGGTTTCCCTTCCTCCGGTAGACTCAATACCAGTGTTGTCATCAATCTGCGCTTTAGTTCTTGAAAACTTTTCTGACATTTGTCGTTCTATACAAATAGAACTTCCTTCCGCAACAATCGGGTCATGGGCGATGCGAGCATCGAGAATTCCTTGATGAATCTTCGGTAGTAACCAGCTAATCCCAAGAAACTTCGAATCTCGGTGATATTCTCTGGCTGCTTCCAGTTTGATACCGCTTCAACCTTTGCCGGGTCTACCTTGATTCCCTTCTTGGTCACCACATGGCCAAAGAATGCCACACTGTCCAACCAAAATTCGCACTTGCTGAACTTGGCGTACAGCTTGTGCTCCCGAAGCTTCTCTAGTATGAGTTTCAGATGCTCCGCATGCTCCTCTGGACTCTTGGAGTAGATCAAAATGTCATCGATGAAGACCACCACGAATTTGTCCAGATAGGGTCGGAACACTCGGTATATCAGGGCCATGAATACTGCTGGGGCGTTAGTCACCCCAAACGGCATCACCACGAACTCGTAATGTCCATATCAGGTGTTAAAGGCCGTCTTGGGGATATCTTCCTCTCTTTTCCCACTTGGTAGTACCTTTGCCTCAAGTCTAATTTGGAGTAGCAACTGGATCATTGCAACTGGTCGAATAGTTCATCAATTAACGGCAGGGGATACTTGTTCTTGATCGTCAAGTTGTTCAACCCCCGGTAATCGATGCATAGCCTCAAAGTGCCATCCTTCTTCTTCACAAATAGCACAGGCGCTCCCCAAGGCGACGTGTTCAGTCTGATATAACCTTGGCTTACTAAATCCTCCAATTGTTCCTTCAACTCTTTCAGTTCTGCTGGTGCCATCTGGTACGGAGTTAGCGATACTGGTTCCGCTCCCGGAACTAAGTCGATGGTGAATTCCACCTCTCGGCTGGGAGGTAGAGAATCAAGCTCCGTCGGAAACATATCGGGAAAATCCTTCACTACCTTAGTATCCTCCAAGTGCACTAGTCCTTCAGCTTGTTTATCACGTAAGCCAGGTACCCTTAACACCCTTGCTTCAACAATTTTTGGGCCTTAGCCCCCGCGATCAAATACTTACATTCTTTCACCCTCTTGCCATTAAATTCCAATACATCACAACCCGGTCTGATGAACTGGACTGACTTATTTTTACAGTCTACCCTAGCCCCATGCTTGGCTAACCAGTCCATCCCCAAAATCAAGTCATAATCCTCAAGCTCAAAAACTATCAAATCTCCCTCCAGACTTTCTCTCCCCACATTAATTTTACAATATTTCACATACCGATCCGCTTGCACCATTTTCCCCAGAGGTGTGCTCACCACTAAAGTGAAAGGTAGCTCCATTCCATCCCAACCCAAATGACGTGCACACAACTTGTTTATATAGGAATGAGTAGAGCCAGGATCAATCAAAGCATTAATGAAACGTCCTTGAATAGTGAATGTACCTTCTACCACCGCTGCATTAGCCCTAACTTCCTCTTTATTGAGAGCGAATACCTTGGCCTTCACTTGTGGCTTCGGTGCTCCACTCCTAGATACTCCCATGGTGTTGGCTCAGTTGGGCCCCAGGTTTTGAGCCGGGTTTCCTTGCCCCACTCGATGTAATTTGGGGCAGGTGTTCCTCAGGTGATTTGGGTCGCCACAGTGATAGTATTTCCTTTCACCACCCTTGGACCAACAATTCCTCTCAATGTGGCCTTTCCTTCCACACTGCTTGCATGATGGGAGATTCGGGGTAGGTCCACCCGGTACTGTCCGGGCTTGCTTTCCCCGGTTCTGCCATTGGTGATTGGTGGGGCGTTTGTGGGGTTGCGGTCTCGGGAAGTGTCCCTACGCCTGCCTTGGCGGTTGGAAGGGCTTCGCTGCCATCCTGCTGCGGTCCTTGTTTTCCGTTTGTGTAGCTGCGTCTACAGCCCCTGAATAGGTTGTCGGTGGAGCATGTGCCAATGCTCTCCTCAACTTCAGTCTCAGCCCCTTAACGAACTACCTCGTCCTATTCTGTTTGGTGTCCACCAATCTTTTGTAGTACTTGGACAACTGGATGAACTGGGCCGCGTACTGGGCCACCGACATGCTTCCTTGCCTCAGATTTTGGAATTCGTCTTCTCGCTTCTCCACAATCCACTGTGGAATGTACTCATCCCTGAAGGCTTTAATGAAGTTGGACCACGTCCATTCCTGCTCGACCATCTCCCAGCCGTCTTGGACCCGCTGCCACCATGCCCGAGCTGGTCCTCTTAATCGGAAAGCTGCAAACTTAACCATCCGCTCCTCGGTGTACAGGAGCGTTGCGAATATATCCTCTATTTGCTCAACCTATTGCTCTGCCTTTTGGTCTTGTTCTGCCTCGCCTATAAAGGCGGGCGGTTAAAACTTCAGGAACAGCTCTAAGGCCTCGTCTTCACCTCTTGGGTTCCGTCGCTCGGTCATAGACTGCAAAATATCAGCCATCTTGCTGAATGCCTGGCCCATGGTCACATCAACTGGAACTTCAGACCCCGATCCCATATTCGGACTATTCCCTTCACCCCGGTTGGGTGCTTGCATCTAGGCTGTTTCTACTTCTGGTGCCCCTGGATCGACTTCCGGAACTCTTCCACCTGCTGAAGTTGCACGACGCTTGGATGCCATTCTAAACCACACCCCAAATGATAAGTGTATACATTTAAGGTTCAAATCATTTTAGTTGCGCGTGCATTCATAGTCAAATATATGTAAACAGAAATCGGATGTAAATTTTGCCTAAGGAATAAATTCTCTTTAAAAAATGGACTTGCATAAATTTAAAATTTTGATAGAAAGTAGAATTAAAATCCTTGACATAAAAGTTCTTGAAAAATAATAAACAAATAAACATCCAAATCAAAAAAACTTCTAGTCCTCTAGTCCTCATCAGAATCCTCATCATCAGCCTCATATAACCTTCCCACAGAGTTTTTAGAAAAATCCACCCCAACCCCGCTAGCAAATCCCTCCATTGGCTCCTTCCCCAGGCACCTAGAACTCTCTTCGGGTTCAACTCGGCTGAAAGAAGGAAGGAAAGAAGGCCTAGATGGAGACTCATAGTCTATCTCCCCTGGGTCATCACTATCTGTTGCTAAGTCCACCTCGGGATTAGGAGAGTGGGGTTCATGCTCCACTACCATCACCTCATCCTCACTGTCAGAACTTATGTCAATCACAGGAATTAAGGGTGGCTCAATGATCTGGACCTCATCATCACTGCTATCCTCCATAGGGATATCTGGCTGAGGGGCAGGTTGGGGAACTAGAAGGTTCTCCGGGTATATAGGGATAGGCGGGTGCCACTGCTACCCTTTCCTCGCGGTCCTAAGAATCCTAACCATCATACAGCATCAACAAGATAGGTTAGATAAAGATTTAAACTTAAGTAAATAGAACAAACACTATCAATATTTGCCTATAACCTAGCCTCTGATACCACTTGTAATCCCCCGCTACCTAGGCCCGCCAGGGCCGGGAATGTCGCCCCATCCAAAGGACAAGAGGTCTTTACAACTAGGTCACACAAATAAAAATAACGGAATAAAAATAATATTTTAACTTAAAATTTATTACAACTCAAGAATAAATCCGCAAATTCCCAAAAGAAACACAAATCCATAAATAAAATCATCTACTCTCAACTCCCCAAAGCAATACATAAAAATAAATGACAAAATTCTCTTCCAAGGCAGATAACACTAGCTACTCATCCCCACAGTAGGATCGACTTGAAATCATGGTAAAAATGGTGATGAGACAAAAATCTCAGTAAATCCGTATGTGCTTTGAGTGTCCAGTGGAAATAGTTCGTGTATGAAAAGTATAAAATTCTTTATAAAAAAAAAAATCACAGGCAAGCAATAAACATTAGTCAAAAGAAAGAGTGGTGTTTTGGCTTTTCCAACCATACATAATCAATAAAATCAACCACTCAAAAGAAATGATCATGGGTTACCACACGTTGGGCCCCATAACCGGTCAGAATGCCGACACCTTGTGCAGACTGACAAAAAAAGGTAGGTGATCGGCCTACCAGACAAGATACTCCTCATTCTCTATACCCAAACAACAACCGAGAGTCCATTCCGGCAAAACACACTCACTTGACTGAAAAATAAACTGCTAGTTCGGACCGGCATGACCTACTGGATTGACATCTTATCCAGGTAGAACTCACCCCTCAGAGGTGGCCACCTACTGAGAGACTTACCCTAATCCCGCAAAGATTAACCCCAACAGTCCACCCTTATTGAGTACTCAACGTAACATATCCCACTTAGGAGAAAATGAACAAACACAGTTTCACATGAAAATGGTAATTAAGGGTTTCCTAAGTCTTTGTCAAAATCCGTTTTAGAAAGAGTTTTAAGTTTGAGTAAATCTGCTTGTTGATTTTCAAATAATTCAATTGACTGAAATAAGAAAGAGGTCAATTCTCAATTGCTTTTACAGAACTGAGTGTCCATGCACTCTACGTTTGGCTTGCCATAATAAATATTTTACATCATTCAGTTTTTATGAAGGAGCTTACCTGATTCTTGCTCACAAAAAAAAGGTCTCCAACAGCTGACCTAACCCGGCATAGGCAAATACAAACCACAATCAAACTCAAGCCAAAATTCACTTTCTTAATTTAAAACAACTCAACTCACTACTACCATGATCCTAGTGTCCCAAGCTTTAAGGCCAAACAATAAATAAAAAGGTTTATAAGCTAAGCCTAATTTGAAATTTAAAATAATTAATATTTTGGAAAATAAGTACTAATAAATTGAAGGTTTAAATCTTGCTAAGCTAAATTCAGAGTTTAATTGGTGAAGAGTCTTAGGTATTAGGTAAAATAATGGTTTATTAATAATTAATTGATTGAAAATAATTGCTAGCTAAAATTAGTTGAAAATAAATTTTAATGGGTCTTGATTGGGAGATAATAAATAGACTTTAATAGGTTTTGATTAAAAGGTAATAATTAAAATTTTAATAATAAATATTTTACTTATTATGATTATTTTCATAAAAGGCTTTAGTTGATTTTATCATTTGATATAATATCTATATATTTTATTTCTTGAATAAAAGATACCATTTATTTGGCTAAAATATCTTTTTAGTAATTCAAATCCACTTCCTAGGGTTTTTCGAATTTTCTAGCAAAATCATAATATTAAATATTTTATTAATGAAAAAAAAAATTAACTTAGGGACAACTAGATCATGATTATATTTCTACGGCTAACCACAATCATGAACATATACAACCCTTCTATTCATCAAATCATCCAAATTATGCATATAAGTATAGATCTAAATTTATCAAGACATGATCTAACCTCTACTAGCATAAATATAATCACGGCTTCAATAATCCAACATGAATATAAATCCTATTTACCAAAGGCTACATAATCTCTAGCATACTTGATCACAAATACTACCTATGACATGGAGACATGCATTAAACCCTAAAACACCATACAATCAACCAAGATAATCCATTCATGCATAAATCCCATCTCCAACATATTCATACATATGTTCATGCTTCACTCTCAACTCATCACAACAATATATACTCAACCCTATTCATGATTCATCTTCTATCAACATCATCCTAGAGACATGAATCTAGAATTTAAAAGAAGGGTTAAAAAGGCTTACTTGATCGATGAATACCTTGAAGGAGTTTTGAATGGATCTCAATTCCTAGATGTCTAAATCCGTCCAAAGAAGATGAAGGAAGCATGGCCATAGTTGATGAAATCATTCGGCCAAGAGAGAGGGAGTGTTTGGTCAAGAGAGAGAGAGAGAGAGAAGAGAAGAAAAAAGTACATTATCATGCTTAAACACATATATGTTCATTAGAGATTGAAGATTAGCGAAGATGAAGTTGATTGAATAAACCTACCTTGAAAGTGTTCTTGAGCCTTCACAAAATTTCTGGTTTTTTATCCGAAAGTGCAAGTTGGATTTTGGAGTTTTATGTTAAAAATGGTATGGATGGACTCACAGTAGTGTATAGATGAAATCTGGAATTTTTAGAAGTAGTTTGAAGTGATTTGGAGAGGTATTAGGTGAAAGGAAGGAGTAGGTGTTCTTGGTGTGATATGTGTTCTTGAAGGTTGAAGAGAATAGAGAGTTTTTGGGATTGGAGGCTGCCGAATTGCTTATAGGATTTTGGAAGATGATTTTCTGGTTTGGAAAGGAAAAGGAAATGTTAGTTGTTGAAATCCTTAAAGAATATTTTTGGGAAGCAAATTTGGAAACTAAATATGACAAGAATATCTTTGATTATTGGAGAGCTTTTGGGAGGCTGCCATGGCCGACTGCTTGTGCAGTATTTTAGCTGGATGGAAGCTGGTTGAAGGAGGCTAAGGGTGGCCAAAAATAAGGAGTTTAATGGTGGAGGAAAGGTCTGGTTGTTTGAAGGATATTTTATGGAAGGTTGCTAAATTATGATGGCTGGAATTTTGGTAACTAATCAAGCATGATTGCAGAGATTTGTTGGAGAGATTTTCGGGTAGCCATGTCTGAATTTTGTGCAGAAGCTTGGGGAGGACAATGGAGTTCAGCTCATGGCTGTTTAAGGAGGGTTTGTGCAGAAGAAAGCTGAAGTTTCGACTAGGGATGAATTAGGAAACAAAGTTGGAAAGTTTTCCTGCACAAAATTTTCGCTAGGCTGGAATTTTCTGGGCAGTTTTTAGCTGCTATTTTCCAGTCAGCTTGCAGAGAGTTTGAAGGGGTTTTTAGGGGTCTTTCAAGGCTGGTTTCTAGCCTTCTTTATGGAGGAAAAACGTGGCTAAAATGCTAAAAAAAAACTGAAAGAAAACAGATTGGTTTCGGACCTCCAAAGCTGCGATTTTGTTCAGGGATTTTTCTGGTTTTGCACAGCTTTTGTGCAGTCCGAAAATGGCCAGAAAAATTTAGGTTCCAAGCTGATCAAAAGGGCCATTTTCTGGCAGCATTTGGGAGGGAATAATGGCTGAGAATTTCGACACCTTGAAGGCACAAGAACCTAGCTAGAGTGAAGTTTTAGAAAGTTCACTAGGGAAATTAATTCACTTGAAATCCTTTCCCCTCTTCCATGGTTTCGGTCCATAAGATGACTTTCTCTAAGACATTATGAACCTTCAAAGCCATAGCACATTGCTGGAATTTTCCTAGAATAAAATTGGCTTGAACAAATTGAACATCCTAATGGATTGAGAAATAGGAAAAATTAAGGATCAAGAGGAAATGAATTCCCCTTAGGAACTTTGTGCAGGGCAAAAGATTAGGATTAGGATACTCCTATCATGTCTCTCTTAAGACATCATCTCTTCCCTACTCCAAAGCACATAAGGCCGAAAATAACACTTCCTAAGCAAAAATAAAACTTAATCAAGCTATAGCTCCTATGATGGAATTTGAACCCAAGACCTCAAGAATTATTTCCAAGGCTCTAACCACTAAACCACAATAATTCTTGTTCTTATTTTCTCTCTAAAAAAATATTTCCTATTCAATCCTCAAGCTATCACCCTTTTTCCACCTCAAGCAAAAATTATCATTTTGCCTTTCTCACTCAATAATCATAATCAAGCCCTCTAGACTATAAAACACAAACTCTATGCACATAAAATCATATAAAAATATATTTAAACATGTAATAAAATATGATATGCATCCCAACCCTCTTACTCTAAGGTTGGTTTCGACTGGGGTTTCACACCAAAACCCAAGAAGGTGCACAAAATGTCTCCGAAGATAAAAAGAAGGGTTCAACTTTAAGCAAAGCAAAAGGAAAAGAAATCTCTCCTGAACTAGACTTCTCAGCATCATACTATGACTCATCAAAGTCTTCTCCGGAACAAGTTAGTTCTGGAAATCAGGTACTCTGTTTCATAGACTCTAAATGTAAATCTGATTACAATTATTGGATTTCAAGGAACAGAACAGTTATTTTTGAATATCATGCTAATCCTTCGGCTTTTCTAAATCTTTCAAATGTATTAGATATGTTTGAACACATTGGATGGGGTAGTTTACTTTCTGTTGATGAGAAATTATTTACTCCACTTGTTTGGAAATTTATGCAAATTTAAGAAAATGTCATCTTGAGGAAACTGGGGGAGGTTTTATGATTTGTTAGTATGTGTCAAGAGTTAAAGGAAAAGATATTGAGTTTGATCACCGTTTGCTAAATAGGATCTGTGACGTTAGGGATGCTGGAATTCAATATTTTGAGTTAAATAAATTTTCAGAGGGAAATGACATCTTTGAATTAAAGAAATTTGAGGAAATCTTTACTGGAGGAAAGAGTTTTGGGAACTTTGGTAACAGAAGTACAAAATGGCTTAATGGAGTTGGAAGGATATTGCACCATATGGTTTCCACTATGGTGGTTCTGAGCTACGGACATAAGACCTCCATAAGCATCTTGCAAATGGTAATCATGTTGGCTTTGGCAGAGGGAAGGCAAATAAACTTTAGATTTTTTGTTGCTAAATTAATGCTGCAATTAAGGAATACATCAAGCAAAGCTTTGCCTTTTGGAAATCTGTTATCTACAGTGTTCAATCATTTTAATGTTGATTTAAATTCAGTTCCTTGTGATCCGACAAAAATGAATGTTTACAATTTTGACTCCTTTGAGAGAATGGGTTATGCGAGAATGGGCAATGAATAGAAGCTACTGAGAGATAATGAGGGTAAAGAAAGAGAAAATTTGATGAAAATTAAAGCAAAAGGAAAGTCTGTTCCTATTGTTGGAACTAAAAGAAAGCTTGAAGATAATCCTCAGGCACAATCCTCTGCTAAGGGAAAAGAAAAGGATGAGGGATTATCTGTGAGTATATTGGATGCTATTAACTCACTAGCTATGAAATTGGATGATCTTAATTCTGAGCTTCAAAGTCTTGGAAATAGATTGGCAGCAGTAGAAAAGATTGCAAAAATAGATGCACCAGTATCTACCCCTACAATGTCTGCTGAAGAAAAGAAAACAAGAGAAAAACCAGTCATTGAAAAAGAAACTGAACTGCCTGCCACAGAGGAAGAGAATGCTATTGAGCAAACCAAGAAAAAATCTCCAATTAAGGAAACTCTAGCTCCTTCTGCATCCTCTAAGCCACATGTCTCATCTGGAAAGAGACAAAAGCATGTTGTAGAGAAAAGAAAATCCAATAGAATTACTGGTCAACACTCAAAAAAGGGTGTCAGATCAAAAGTTGAAACAATTAACATTTCCTGAGAAGACCAGTTTGCCAGGTTGATCTTCAATTGATCTTTATTTAACATCATAAACAATTTACTTTTTGTAATAAAACAATTTACTTTCCTGTCTTTAATTATGCACAAGGATAACTTCTTACATTCTACATATTGCTTAAATTCTGACTATTTCCTATCTATCTATATTCCATTTCTGCTTCCTTTCTATTATTACTCTTTTTGATTGATGACAAAGATGGAGAAGATTAGGCTGAATGAATGATTGAGAAGTTTCTGCTTGAACTAATATTGGTTAAGATATGAAACTGATATTGATTTGAATAACTAGGAAGATATGAACTGATATGAATGATTTAGAAGTTTCTACGTGAACTAATATTGGTTAAGATGTGAGACTGATACTGATCTGAATAACTAGGAAAATATGAATTGATACGAATGACTGAGAAGTTTTTGCTTGAATTGATATTGATACTGTCTGAAAAATTTTGGGTTAGTTACTGAAATAAATAGCTATGACTGAAAATATGAATTTACTGCCTGGAAATGTTTGCTTAACTTACTGGAAACTACTTTTGGAATAAGTGGGATAATCTTTGACTAAATTTTTTCATACATTTCTGCAAACTTACATGAGTGAAACTTTATGCTAATAAAATTTGATTTCAGTTGTTGTTATCCAAAATTAAAACTTCAATTTGATATCATCAAAAGTACTCTCATCATATTTGAGGTATCTTTGAGATTAGATAAGATGTGATATGATTCCGTGACAATTTTTCGATAAGAAAGAATGTTTCCTTATGTTTAAAACTCCTTGAGGTTCTGAAATTTTCATTATTTCGTGCATTACGTCAGGGGGAGCTTTGGACATATATTTTCTTGATCTTGTTTCATCTTATTTTGGACACACACTTCGGATATCCAAAAATTCGTATCCATAAGGTTTTATACATACCTTCAAAAATATTTTGGACGTTCGTTTTGGACGTACAAAATTGATTTTAGGTTTTCCTCTCATTTTGAAATATACAAACATTAAGGGAGAGCATCTCATCATTTAACTTGCCTACAATGTCTCATTTATAAAATTTATTGATTCATTATTCCTTTTTGGAATAATCGTAAGGATATAGAGATATGTTAGGCTATAGGCTTCTTGAGCTATGCTTATTCTTTATATATATATATATATATATATATATTTAAACCTCATAAGCACTCCTTGAGTCCGATTATGAGAGATTGCATTTCATTGAAAAATATTCTTATCTGTCTCAATCAACATGTTCATACTATACACATCATTGTTATTTATATATATCATTTTTATCAAGTTTGTCATCACTAAAAACGAGGGAGATTGTTAGCCCTAAGGGCATTCTCCTATGTTTTGACTTATGACAAACATTGATGTGAACCAACTTGTGTAATCTATGTGTGATAGGACATGGTTGACCTCAGTTCTTCTAAGGCATTCAAATTTGATTGTGAAGCAATTCTTGAGCAACGAATTCAAATATGGGAGATTAAATGAAGTTCAAATTTTATGAGGTTGTATACCAATGAGTCCTTTTAGAAGAACTTTAGAGTAGGAAGTATTATTAAGGTATTTCTTATTAATTCCTATGTATCTTTACCTTTTGATTCAATTGATGTTTATCTTGAAGCACATAAAGAAAAAGATTTCAAAGCTTTGAAAATCTTATAATTTTGAATTGAGTAGTTTGGATGTTTCTACATCGAAAAGATTTATCGAAATCCCGTAAACAGTGTTGAATTGTTTCTGCCTGATAACATGCCATTTTGGACTTACCTTTTAGATGTATCGTCGTCCGAAACTTGAGTCCAAAACACGGGTAAATTTAACAGAAAAATTATAGCCGTTTTACAGTCGTTGGTACTTTACTTTTTAGCTCTATAAAAAGCCTCCAAACAAGATTAGACATAAGATTTTTGTGACATTCTTCTAAGAAACACTATTGCTCAACAGTTTACAAAAATTTCCTTTTATCAAGTGCTTCAAAGTGAATTCATATTGTGTCAAAAGTAGTGCTTTGTACCTTAGTGAACATCTGCTCAAACAAGTGAGCTTTTACTGTTCTATTGATATTCAATCTCCTTTGTAATACAAGGTTATGGTGTAAAACCCATTTAGGGTGAACCTTGATTTAATTTTTTGATTGAGAGGTTTTGGAAAACCAAGTGTGATGATCCTTTCTTGTATATGGTATAGTTTGATTTCATTAAGTTGAGTAAATAAAATTTTGTTGAAAAGCCTTAAGTGTGAGCTTAAGGTAGTGGACGTAGATCTTGGTAGATCGAATCACTATACATTCTGTGTCTCATTTCTTTACATACGTCATTGACTGCATTGTATTTCTTACTTTAGTCTGAATCTAGATATATCTCAGAGAGTTCTTGGATAGCTTTCTTTGTTACTATAAAGTTGGGCCAAGAAACTTGATGATCATCATTATTCTGTATATCAGACAATTTGAAAATTTTTAGTTTGCCAAAAATCTTATTCACCCCCCTCTAAGGTTTTTTCATACATAAATTACAAATGCATTGTTACATTTTTTTTTTTCCAAGATAAAACCTCAATCCATATTTAATTTGGATAGTAATTCCCTTCAAAATATGGTTTTACTTTATATACATTTTATTAGAATTAAATGTTGTGTAATTGTTTTCTACTTCCTTTGACTGCATATAGTTTGTCGTTTTTGTGTAAAATTGGGGTATTTTACAAATGTCACTATAAATATAAGATTTCTAATATATTTATTAAAAAAATATATAATAACTTGTAAACGTTAAACAATGAAATTGCAATTTACCCACAATGTATATTGAAGTTGTGTTAATAAGTAGTTGCATTAATAAGTGCACCATTCCTTATCTAACATTGGCAACTATAAACAAAAAGAAATTTCTTATATGGGCTTGGTCTATAGTCCTACTTGTGGACTGCATTCATATAACAACAACACCTGTCGTGGTCTATTATTTTATTTTGAAATCATTTTTTTCCTTCCCCCCCCCCCCCCCCTTTTCTCCTTAACCCCAACCATGGTTAAGAAGATGGTGTACCCCAACGTCTGAAAATTTGGAAAACTCCGCCAAATTCTGCAATACACCAGATTGCCAAATTCCAATTACTCTCTCTCTCTCTCCCCACTACCTCTCTCATTATTGGACCTCCTTCCCCTCTCTGTCTCTCTTTCTTTTCGTCACTATACTCACGACAACGACAATGTAGATCGGAATACAGTGACACTTTGTCTCTCTCTCCCCACTATTCCGAACAGCAGATCACTCACTCTCTCTCTTTTCGGCACTCTCCATTCTCTATTCTCTCTCTCTCTCTCTCTCTCCACTAATCGCCGGATCTCCTTCTCCTTTATCTCTAATTCTTTCTATCATGTCTTCCTTCCGATCGACAATGTGGCTTCGTTTCTAGCCATCGGTAATGTCGGCCAAATTTTAGGTACATTACAAAAAGACGTGCCTATTGGTTTTCAAAGGCAGATCCGATCCCAAAAAAATCCCACTGAAATCCTTAAATGTTCTAGTTGAAGAATGCACCAAATAAAAGAAGAATGTTGTGGTGTGTAGCAGAAGTGTAGGAAAGAATGCTTCTTGGAGTAGACAGATAAAGAAGGCTCGTGGTTTTTGAGCAATTTTAAAGGTAGCATCGAATTGTTTAGGTGAATGCTTTCTATATTAATTTTTGTTCTGTTCTGTTTAAAGGCTTTCTTGAATTTTGTTTTGTTCTGTTCTGTTCTGCGTTGTGGACACTGATGAAAATGCACAAATAATAATAAAATGTAACAAATTTTTGAATAACATATTTGGTGAAAGTATTTGTTGTAAATCATTTCCCGTGTAAGGTTATGCTCTAGTTTGTTATAATGCAGTAATTTATTTCCTTTAATTATGCAGTATGTGGTGAAAGCTTACAATTTTTTGCAATAAGATTACTTGAATGGCTAGTGTTGAAACATTTGGACAATCATCTTCTAGCACTACAAGATAAAAATAATTTAGCGATGGTTAATCTAGTTTAGCAATGGATTACGACCGTCGCTAAAACGAGCATCACAATTTGCGACGACCATTAATTGATGATATTATATGTAACACCCCGCTACCTAGGCCCAACAGGGCCGAGGATGTCGCCCCATCCAAAGGACAAGGGGTCTTTATAACTAGGTCACATAATCAAAATAATTGAATAAAAAAAATACTTTAAACTTAAAACTTATTACAAACCAATAGTTCAAAAACAAATCCAAAAGAAAAACTGTTCACTCTCAACTCTCAAAGCATTACACAAAATAAATATAAAAAAATCTTCCAAGGCAGGCAACAACTAGCTACTCATCCCCACAGTAGGATCGACCTGAAATCATGGTAAAAAGGGTGATGAGATAAAAATCTCAGTAAGTCCGTGTGTGCTTTGAGTGTCCAGTGAAAATAGTTCATGAATGCAAAGTGTAAAATCTTCATAAGAGAAATACTGGCAAGCAATAAACAATAGTCAAAATCAAGAGTGGTGTTTTGGCTTTTCCCAACCATACATGAACAATAAAATCAACGACTCAACAGGGTGGTCATGGGTTAACACACGTTGGGCCCCATAACCATACAACGGTCAGAATGCCACACTTTGTGCAGACTGACAAAAAGTAGGTGTCGGCCTACCGAGTGAGATACTTCTCCATCTTTACACCCAAACAAAATCGGGTGTCCATTCCGGTAACACATAGTCCACTCGATTGAAAACTGCTAGCTCGGACCGGCACAACTTACTGAACTAACATCTTATCCGAGAAGGACTTACCCCTCAGAGGTGGCCACCTACTGAGAGGCTTACCCTAACCCTTCAAAGACTAGTCCTAACAGTCTGCCCTTATTGAGTACTCAACGTAATTTATCCCACTTGGTGGAAAATAAATAAAACATAGTTCCACTTGAAAATGGCAATTAAGGATTTCCAAAGTTTAGGGCAAAACTGGTTTTAGCAAGAGCTTTAGGGTTTGAGTAAAACTGCCCCTTTGATTTTCAAATAATTTGTTTGCCTAAAATAAGAAAGGAAATAATCCTCAATTGCCTTTACAGAAGTGAGTGTTCACGCACTCTATATTTGGCTTGCCATAGTAATCATTTTACATTAAACAGGTTTTATGCAAGAGCTTACCTGATCCTTGCTCAAAATAAAGGTCTCTAATAGCTGACCTAATCCCGTCTGGGTTAAATATGAGCCATAATTAAACTCAAGCCAAAATTCACTTCCACAAATAATTCTAGCTCAATTTACTACAACCATGATCCTAGTGTCCCAAGCTTTAAGGCCAGATAATAAATAAAAGGGTTTATAAGCTAAGTCTAGTCTGATATTAAAATAATGAGGATTTTGGGAAATAGGTATAATAAGTCGAAGGTTTAAATTTTGCTAAAAATATATTAGAGTTTATTTGATTAAGGGTCCTAGCTAGATGGTATTATTTAAAATAATAATCTATTAATAATTAATTGTTAGAAAATAATTGATAACTAAAATTAGTTGAAAGTGAATTTTAATGGGTTTTGATTAAAAGACAATAAATAAATTTTGATAGTATTTATGGATATAAGACTTACAAAATTAATATTTTACCTATTATGAATATTTATATAAAGGGCTTTATTATTATTCTATATATTTTATTTTATATAAAATCTATATATTTTATTTCTTTAATAAAAGCTATCATTTATTTGACTAAAATATCACTATTTTATATAAGCGACCAAATCCACATCTTCCTAGGGTTTTTGAAATTTACTAGAAGAAATTATAGCAATAATCATTTTATTAATGAAATAAAATTAGCTTAGAGACAACAAGGTCATGATCATATTTCTATTTCTAACCATAATCATGAACATACACTCCACACCAATTCATCAAATCATCCAAATCATGAATAAAGACATAGATCTAAATTTACCAAGGCATGATCCAAACTCTACTAACATAAACATATTCATGGCTTTAACAATCATACATGAACATAAACCCTATTCACCAAAGGTGACATAATCTCTAATATGCTTGATCACATATACCACCCACGACATGGAGAGCATGCAACAAAACCCTAAAACGCCATACAATCAACCAAGAGAAATCATCTCATGCAACAATCCCATCTCCATCATACAAACATATTTATTCATGCCTCAATCTCAACTCCTTCACAATAACACATGCTCAAACCCTAATCATAATCCATTTCCTTCCAATATCATCCTAGAGACATGAATCTAGAATTTAAAGAGAAGGTTGAAGAGGCTTACTTGATTGATGATTACCTTAGAGTAGTTTCGAAGGAATCCTTACTCTTAGGAGGCTTGATCTGTCCAAGAGAGAATGAGAGAATATGGCCGTGGTTGAAGTAACCATTCGGTCGAGAGAGTGAGAGAGAGAGAGAGAGAGAAAGAAAGAAAAAGGGAGTTCATTAGTGTGAGTGTGTGTGTGTGTGTGTGTGTGTGTGTGTGTGTGTATGTGTGTATTAGGAGTTGAAGTTGAGTGAAGATGGAGATGATTAATTATGCTTACCTTGAAGGTGTTCTTGAGCCTTCAAGAAAACTTTGGTTTTTTATCTAAAAGAGAGACTTGGATTTCGGTATTTGATGTTAAAAATTGTAGAAGTGGTTTTAAGAGGTTGAGTATGTGTGATCTGAATTTTTTTTTAAGAAGATTGAAGTGGTTTTGGTGGCCTTAGGCTTGAGGAGGGTAGTAGGTGTTCTTGGTGTTCTTGAAGGTTGAAGAGAATAGAGAGAATTTAGTTGAAGCTGGCCGAAATTCTGTGGGAATAGGGTGGCCGAATTGTTTGAGAGGGTTTTGTAATTGATTTTTCTGGTTTGAGAGGAAAATGAAGGTTGGTTGTTTGAAATCCAAAAGGAATATTTTAGGGAATCAATTTTGGAAACAAAATATGGTAAGAAGATCTTGGTTAATGAAGAGCTTTTGGAAGCTGTAATGGCCGGTTGGTTGGCTAGGGTTTTTTCTGGAATGAAAGCTGTTTGAAGGAGCTTAATGGTGGCCGAAAATATGATGTTCAATGGTGAAGGGATTTCTAGTTGTTTGAGGGATGATTTATGGTAGTTTATTGAATATGTTTGCTAGAATTTTGGTCTTCAATCAATGGCTTGATTGGAGTGATTGATGGAGATATTTTTGGACAGCCATGGGACTAGTTTTCGAGCAGAATGCTGGGGAAGATGATGAAGCTCAGTTCATGGTTGTTCAAGGGAAGTTTGTACAGAAAAATGGTGGAAGTTTTGGACAAGGTTGAAGAAGAAACAAGGCTGGAAAATTCCTGAACAGATTTTCGCAAGTTGCTGGAAATTTCTGGGCAGATTTTGCTGCCATTTTCCAGTCATTTTGTAGAAGATTTGAAGGGATATTCAGAGGTCTTTTAAGGCTAGTTTCTAGCCTTTTTTATGGAGGAAAAATGAGGTTAAGTTGCTGGGTGAAAAACTGGAAGAAACAGCTTGGATTTGGCTCACCAATGCTGTGAAAATTGTCCAGAAAAATTTCTGGTTTGCACAGATTTTTGAGCAGCTCGGTTTTTCTAGAATATTCAATCCCCAAGCTAAGTGAAATGGAAATTTTTCTGGCAGCATTTGGGAGGAAAAGATGGCTGAAATTTTCGACACTTGGACTGAACAAGAAGCTGGAAAAATTTCAGTTTACAACATAAAGAAAATGAACACAGCTAGGTTGGAGGTTTTGACGGTTTAACCATTGAGATTAATTCTCTTGAGAACCTTCCAAAACTCCTCTCCATTTTCGGCCACAAGATAACTCATTCATAGCCATTTTCGAAACCTAAATCTCACAGAACCTTGCTGAAATTTTCTGTAATAAAATTGGCTTGAATAAATTAATCAACTTAATTGATTAAGAATTAAGGAAAGCTAGAGAATCAAGAAGGGCATGAAACCCTTAGAATTTTTTGTAGGGCACAAAAGTAGGATTAGGACTTTCCTATCATATCTTCCCTAGGACAACACTCCTACTCATGCAAGGACCGAAATATAGCCTACCTAACCAAAAATAAAATTTAATCTTGCTAAAACTCCAACGATGGAATTTGAACTCAAGACCTCAAGAATTAATTCATAAGCTCTAACCACTAAACCACAACAACTCTTGTTCTTATTTCTTTTCCCAAATATTTTTCCTATTTGATCCTCAAGCTATCTCCCTATTTTCACCTCAAGCAAAAATTACCATTTTGCCTTTCTTACTCAATAAGCACAATTAAGCCTTCTAGACTATAAATCACATATCTAAAGCATATAAAATCATACAAAAATACATTTATGCATGCAAGAAAATATGATATACATCCCAACCCCCTTACTCTAAGGTTGGTTTCAACTGGGGTTTCACATTATAATTAAGTTTATAATTAACGTAGCGACAGATTTGTGACGGCCAAAAATTGTTATTTAAAAAATAATTAATTTAGCGACGGATTTGCGATGGTAAAAAAAATTATTAATTTAGCAAAGGATTTATGATGGAAAAAAATTCTATTTAAAAAATTAATTAATTTAGTGACGGATTTGCGATGGTAAAAAATTCTTATTTAAAAAATTAATTAATTTAGCAACGAATTTGCGACGGTCAAAATTTTTTTTAAAACAATAATCAATTAGCTCTCCGACTCGCCCAACAAACCTGCCCGACAGAATATTTTGAGATTATATTGGACATGGGGTTCGAACCCGCATCTTTGTTGTGAGGAAACATATTCTCTACCACTAAACTATTGATGTTCTTGTTATTTATTGTGTTATATATTAAATATATAGTATATTTTTTGTGAATTATCGATGGATTTGTAAGAGATTTGCAACGGATCTGCGACGGTCGAAATTTTCAATCTCAAATCCATAACTAATTAGTGAAGGATTTGTGATGACTCATTTTTCAAATTTTAAAAATAAATTTATTTTTAAATTTTGGAAGGCCGTCACAAATCTGTGCCAATTAGCAACGACTTTGCAACGGCTATCCAAAATTTATTTTTAAAATTTAAAAAAATGAGCTGTCACAAATCCGTTGCTAATTAACAACAGATTTGTGATGGCCTCTTTAAATATTTGATTAACACTATAAAATTAAAGTGACAACGGAATTGTGATGGCTCATTTTTTTTAAAATTTTAAAGGAAATTTATTTTTTATTTTTGGATGGCCATCGCTAATTAGCAACGAATTTGTGATGGCTCATTTTTTCAAATTTTAAAAAATATAAATTTATTTTCAAATTTTGGAAGGCTGTCGCAAATCCATGGTTAATTAGCAAGGGCTATCCAAATTTTGAAAATAAATTTATTTTTTTAAATTTGAAAAAAAAAAACGAGCCATCACAAATCTGTTGCTAATTTAGCAACAGATTTGTGATGGCTCGTTTTTTTTTTTTCAAATTTTAAAAAATAAATTTATTTTTAATTTAGTAACAGATTTGTGACAGCTCATTTTCTCAAGTTTTAAAAAATAAATTTATTTTCAAATTTTGCATGGTCGTCGCTAATTAGCCACGGATTTGCAATGGTTAATTTTTTTTAATTTTGAAAAATAAATTTATTTTTAAATTTTGTATGACCGTCACTAA
This sequence comes from Voacanga thouarsii, assembly GCA_026120185.1. Lineage (NCBI taxonomy): Eukaryota > Viridiplantae > Streptophyta > Magnoliopsida > Gentianales > Apocynaceae > Voacanga > Voacanga thouarsii. Next base: position 957,965 of record JANUWF010002419.1, on the reverse strand, counting down.
TTAGCACAGATGTATGATGACTCATTTTTAAAATTTTTAAAAATGAATTTATTTTGGATGGCCGTCACAAATTAACTAGGGATTCGTGACGGCTTATTTTTCAAATTTTAAAAAATAAATTTATTTTTGAATTTTGGAAGGCTGTTGCAAAGCCGTTGCTAATTAGTGACGAATTTGCGAGTCACTTTAATTTTTTAGTATTAATTAAATATTAAAAAGACCATCGCAAAGCCATCACTAATTAGCATGCATATAGAAATGCAATGTTTTCTAATTAGATGAATAGTGAAATTTCCGTTATATAGTTCGAAATAATTGTAAGAGAATGGACTCAAAGATTTATAGTGGTTTGATTCTCAAATGATTTACATCCACTACCTTAAGCACGCACTTAAGGATTTTAACCCAACCACTAAAATCCTTTTCCCAAATCAATGGTGGTAGGCAATACCAATCTTACAATAAAGGGTCACCACACTTGGTTTTACTGCCAGCCTTTATATACCCAACAATCAAGGCTCACCCCAACTGGATTTTACTTCCTTAACCTTGACACGGTTTATATTTATGAAAGAATACAGATTTAGCTCACAACTTGAGCGAATGTACACCAAATAAAGAAACTTTACCTTTTTACCTTTAGAACAATAGATTTCATTTTGAAGCACAATACGGATAAGTGATTTTGGTTTATCAAGTGTCTTAGGATATTTCTAAAAGTGTTTGTACAAATCCCTTACTGAAAATCGTGTTTACATGGATTTTATAGGGGTAAAAATCAAAGCCACAACGGCTAGTTGCTACTGTCAGCTTTTGCAGGATTTTGGACTTATAGAATGAAAATTGTGCGTCCGAAAAGTGCATCCAAAAAGACTATCAAATACAAATCACACATGTTAGTCCACATTAATATTTGTCATTTATCAAAATACAAGAGAAAGCCCTTTGGGCTAATAATCTCCCCCTTTTTGAATGATGAAAAACTTGATGGATTGTGATAAAAAAAAATCTTGTATGGACATATTTAACCGAGAAACATAAGAATTTATATTCATTTTATGTGTGATCTCTCAATCATAAAGCTCAAGAAGTGATTATGAGATAATATTAGAAAGTTAAAGTATAATCTCATAAATAGGGCTCAGTGAGCCTATGGCTCAACCAACTTCCGTATCCTCCTTCCTTCCATTTAGAAGGACTATTTCATAAGGAAATAGCCGAGATATGGTCATTAGATATAAATATGTTAGCATAAAGATTTAACACAAGAATATGTACATGTGTGCATATGGAAATGCGGAAGATAGAAAATAGTTACTATTGCTCCCCCTTTCTATATATATACGACTAGTAGATAGAAGGATAACATTATGTACTAGCAGATAAAACTGATTTCGCGATTTTGGACTTCAAAAAGGAGAAATATAACCTTTATAAGAGCATGTTTTGGATTGGAATTTTGGATTTAGGATTACTCTCTCTATGTCTGTGTAGGGTTCAGATAGAATCTCAAATAATCCAAAAGAATTTTGTATCACAGATTAATCCCAACTTTAGTCCAAATCACACATATCCAATCACATCACACAACAGTTTACATAATTCGGTCTCAAAATTCATCAACATCAAAATCCAGTCATCCACAATCCAATTCTCAATTTATCCACAACACATACACATCCCAATCAAAACTCAGTCATTTATCCACAATCTCGTCTCAATTTATCTCTCTATCCACACAATCCAGTCAATTCAGTACACAGACAATCTAGTCATCCATAATTTAATTTCTCCCCATTTTGGCAGCAGTAAAAAAAGAGTAAGAAGTAAGAGCAAATGAACGAGAGAAACAGATAAACAAATGTACGAATAATAAGTAAGTGCAGTAGAATATAAAAAATTGTTCAGCAGAATATTAAGTAATGAAGGTTGTTCAGAAATATGTTAGCTAATTTTCTTCATGGTTTTTACACCATGTTTGTTTGTAGAAATTGCCATGTTGCCTTGAATTACCACAATCTCTGGCTTATCATCAACACCAACCTTCTTGTGCTTTCTGGCAAATCTATTAGATTTTTTTTTTTAACCATAACATGCTTCTGCTGATGGTCTGAGGAGCTACCAAGGATAGCTGGTTTGGCCTCCTTAGGTGCGACTTGGGGAACGGTGGTTTCAGTGGTTGTGGCAGCAGGAGGTTCTTCAGTAGGTTCTGCAGAAGGGCCTTCAACTTAATCAATATCAGTATCTGATACATATTTTTTAGTGTAAAAAATATTATCAACAAAATCTACAATCAATCAAGCTTTAATTAAAATGCTAACTACTAAAACTATACATACGGACAAGTATACCCATCATATAGTATAGAGAATAACAAGTATCAAATCCATAAGAACTTAGGCTCCCACCTTACTTTACCCAAATCTTTATTATTTAGCCAATAAAATAAGAAGAGATAAATAAATTACTAACCTAATATACCAGAAAAAAGGCAAGTCACACAAGAAAAGTCACAAGGATAATCAAGGAGTCAGAACAAGGAGAAAAGACGTGTAAATAGATAAAAATCTTTGAATACATAATAATGATTGACTAGCTGTTTTCTCAATTAATTATTATCTTAGCATCATGAAAGATTAAAGTAGACCCACTTCGTTTGCAATCCATGGAATCACTATCTTCTAGTTAAATCGGTGAATATATTTTATCTCAACCAATTTACTCTAAAAATGTATTAAAATCAATCCTCACACAAATACCTATATTCCAGATTATTTAAGCATGAAATTAGCCAATGAATCTATATTATAGCAATCAAAAACCAATCTTTGATTACTTAGTCTTAACCCTTAATCTCTTTTATAAGCAAGTTAAGAATAACTAGTATTAAGTTAATTAGTTGGTCATTCTCTCCTAACATCGTTTTGCAAGTTAATTAGAAGGGAACTAATCAATCTAATAAGATATTATGCTCAAATAATCAAATACCAAGAATAGCAATAAATTGATCAAAGAACTAAAATCAATACAAAATCATGAATCCAAAATAATATCATCTAAAAACCATTAAACATTAATATCAAATTGTTAAGAAATTACAAAAAAATGAAAAAAAGTCACTTCTAGACAAGCAAGATCCTTTCTTCCTCCTTGAAACCTTCTTGATCAACCTCCTCTTCTTTTCCAACAATTCCCTTTGATTCTCCTAAATCTTGGTGTTTCTTTAGGAGTTTTCTAAAGATATTACATTGAAGAATTGAAAACTAAGAAAACTAGTTTGTACAATATTATTCTCTTATATTTATAGGAGTTCTAATTGCCAAAAAGTGTATACAGTAGTTTTAAATTGATCCCAAATCAGTTCCCAAGAGAATTCTTATGGAATTTGCCAAAATCTGCTCAAAATACGAAATTTGCCACCTTAACCTTGACAGTACCCAGCGCCAGTTTAGGAAGAACAGCCAGCACCAAGTCTTTTCTAGGTTACTTCTTGATGAATAGTAACACACGATGCCAGGTTAGGAAGAACACCCGGCGCCGAGTCCTTCCTAAAATGCTTCCATTCTGCTCTATTCTTCCAGAAGTGACCCCTGGCCTGCCTAAGTAGACCACCCGCGCCGGGTGAACACTGTTTAGCCCGATTTTGGGTATTTTTTTCTATATTCTATACAAAACCATCAAAATACCTTTTCAAAGGTAAAATATCAAATAGGAAAAAATATAACTAATTATTACATCAAAAGTATCACAGAAGAACCTCAAATAACTGGAAAATATAGGTAAATTTAGGCCCTATCAGTATCTTTTTCTAGTGAAGAAAGGACTGTGGTTGGTTCTTACTCCGATTGAGGGGCTTGCTCAGCTGTATTGTCAGACTACTTTTTTTCCGCATTGGTCAGTCGACTGCCCAAAGTTTGTAGTTCAGTCTTCACTTCTACACTTAGGCTATCTACTTTGGCAACCAAAAGATTTAGAGTATCTAGAATACTCTGTGTTAGCCCACATTCTTTAATCTTTTGCCTAGCCTTACTGGATGATTCCTTTTGACTTTTATCTTTCCTTTTTGCTCCAATAGTGGTAGCAGAGGCAGGTTTCTTGCCTTTAGCCTTAACCTTGAGCAATCTCCCTTTTTCCTCATCGTAGCATCTCTCAGCAGAATCTATTGATTATCCATATGGATAAATCCCATCTTTTCAAATGAGTCTTTCCTATAGATATTAACTTTGGAATGCTCTGGGGTAACTAAATTTAGATCCACATTGAAATATCTGAATAACTTAGTTAGGAGATTTATAAAGGGTAAAACTTTACTGGTGGTATTTCGGGATTAAGTCATTAATCTTGCAGCCAAGAATCTAAAATTAATTGGCCTACCCTCTGATAAGGCCAACATCACTACCATCTGCATATTGCTTATAGAGGTTTTATGCCCGAAACTTGGAATAACCATGGTTAAAACTATGTGATGAAGTAGTCTACTAATACCGTTCATCCATTTGGTATTGTGTTCACTTAAGTTTTTAAAACTCTTCCTGCTAGTGAACTTGCTCTCAAACCTCCTTAACTCAAATAAATCAGAATTCTTAGGCAGTTTGTTCATCTCAAAGAATTGTACTCCTCCATCTCTAACATAAAAGATTTTGTTCAACATTCAATGGTTGAATTCAAAATTTACACCCCCAACTCGAGAGGTGTACCATTGCACTAAAAAACCATCCTCTGTTTCCTAAAGTATTCCTCTTCTTAGATTTGAATAGAATTCCTAGACTAAAGTTTTGTACAATTTTTCATTCACAGACAACAATGCTCTCCAGCCAATCGATTTAAACAATTTTTAGAACATTTGTGAAATTTAAAAAGGCGTCCGCATCTACCTAATAACCAACAATGATCATTCTATTCCTAGATACTTAATCATTTTAATCAGTCTCACATTTCAAGTAAAAAAATTGAGGTACCTAAGTGTTAGTGCTTCCCTCCTCAAATAGTTGTTCCGACGAAGCAGTTTGTGAGATAGGTTCATCAATTGCCACATTCTTGTCCTTTTTCTTTCCAACTGTTTAAGTAGTGGCAACTGATTTCTTTCCTACTACTTTAGCCTTCTTGGTATTTTTTGCCATTAGTTTAGTCCCCTTGCTAGTTTTTAGAAGTTTAGCCATGGCAGATGAAATTTCAAGGGTTTAGTCTCTCTGGTTTTGGCGTGAGAACGATGTTCAGAGGAAATAGAGAGAGATGGTGACTTTTGATTTTGAAAAGAAGAAAGTAATTTAAGTGGGTTTGAAATCTTTTAGACTGAGGTATTAAGTAGATAAGTACAATCAAGTACATTGAAAAAGGTAATTTTTCAGAGATTTGAAAAGATATTTTGACATAGAGAGAGAGAGAAAGTATTTGCGGCTAAAACAAAAGCACGGATATTTAGAATATGAAAATTTGAAAGGTTTAGGCACAGAAATTGTTCGTTCGATTTGTCTATCCAAACTTAGATTACACTTGGTAATAAGATGCTGCAATTTTTTACTTGAAACTCAGTCCAAAATGCCTATCCGATTTTATTATATGGTATTTTAATTTGAGAGATGGTTCTAGCGAGGATTTGTAGATTCACGTCATCCAATTTCAGCATCCAAGATCTCTATCCAAAATCAGACTTCGTTAGTATCCTACAATAATAAACAATTAACTCTAAAAAAAATGTTAATTTCATAATTGGGAAATTCCCAAGCCTTTCCTTAGATGATTGAATCTATATTCAACCAATGGTTTGGTGAATATAGCTGCAAGTTGATTATTAGTAGAAATATATTCAACACAAACATCATCCTTAAGTATATGATCCCGAATGAAATGATGTTTAATCTTAATGTGCTTAGTTCTTAAGTGCTGAACATGATTTTTAGTTAAATTTATAGCACTAGTGCTGTCACGTAGGATGGGAACACACTTAAAATTAAGACCAAAATCAAATAAAGTATGTTTCATCCATACGATTTGAGCACAACAACTTCCTGTAGCTATATATTCAGCTTCGGTTGTTGAAAGAGACACATAAGCTTGCTTCTTGCTATACCATGAAATTAATGAATGTCTAAGAAATTGACAATGCCCACTTGTACTTTTTTTTCAACTTTACATCCTACATAATCTGCGATCGTGTATCCTATAAGATCAAAAGAGTTAGTTCAAGGATACCATAGTCCATAATCATGTGTCCCATCCAAGTATCTAAAAATATGTTTTACAAGTGCATAAGTGTGATTCTTTGGGATGAGATTGCAATCTTGCACAAAGGCAAACCGAGAACATGATATTAGGATAGCTAGCAGTGAGATATAGAAGGCTTCCTATTATACCTTGATATTTTGATTCTTCTACTTTCTTACCCTTTTCATCTTTGTCAAGCTTTAATGAAGTGCTCATAGGTGTACTGAATTCCTTTGCTTGAGTTATTTCAAACCTTTTGAGTAATTCTTTAGCATACTTGTCTTGATTTAGAAAGATCCCATCCTTGGTTTGCTTAAATTTGTAACCTAAGAAAGAAGTTAAATTCTCCCATCATGCTCATCTCAAACTCTTACAGCATAGTCTTAGCAAACTTCTTACATAAAGATTCATTAGTAGTTCCAAAGATAATGTTATCAACATATATTTGAACAATCAAGAGATCATCAGATTTTTTAGCTTTGATGAACAATGTAGTGTCAATAATGCCTTTTGAAAGACCTTTTGAAAGGAGCAATCCACTATGTCTTTCATACCAAGCACAAGAAGCTTATTTTAGACCATAAAGAACTTTGGAAAGTATGAAGATATGATTTGAAAAATGTTCATGAATAAAATCAGGAGATTACTCCACATATACTTCTTCTTTAATAAAACCATTTAGAAATGCATTTTTAACATCCATTTGATAGAGCATGAAACATTTGAAAGATGCAAAAGCAAGCAACATCGTAATGGATTCTAGTCTAGTGAGGAGTGCAAATATCTCATCATAATCAATACCCTTCTCTTGATTGAATCCTTAGGCAATAAGTCTAATTTTATTTCTAATAACAACACCATGCTCATCAAGTTTATTTCTAAATAGCTACTTGGTGCCAATCACAGGATGGTCAAGTAGTTTAGAAATAAGTTTCCAAACTTGATTTCTCTCGAATTAATTTAATTCTTCTTGCATGGCCATAATCTAAAAATCATCACACAAAGCCATATCAATACAATCGAGGTTCAATACTTAAAAGTAAGGTGAGATTATCGAGTAAAATACCATCTGGTTTTGACACCACGACTCAAATCTTCAATAATTTCACTACTAAAAATTCTGGCAAATATGACGGCGAGAAAATCGTCGTATTTGTGAAAATACCGTCGTTTTTGCTATAAATGATGGTCAAATGACGGTTTTTTTACTGTCGTATATAATGGCGTCGTTTTTATTAAAAATAGCCGAAAACCCATTGTATTTACTTAATGCGACGATGTAAATACGACGGTTAGGAAAAAACATCGCAATGGTTATTTGCGACGGCCCTAACCGTCACAATTGCTAAGTATTTGCGACGGTATCCAACCGTCGTAATTACAACCGTGGCAATAAATCTCGGAGCAATTGCGACCATTATTGAAAACGATGGCTCAAACCATCGTATTTATTCTGCTAAGCCATTACCAAATGCGACGATTTTGATAAGCAAATACGACGGTTTTGTAACCGTCATATTTGGTTAAATTTTTTTAAAAAAATAATTGATTGGAATTTAGGCTTATCCACCTACAATTTCAAACCAAATACAATCCGTTCAACTCATTCAACACCAATCACAATAAAATACAATTTGCTTAATGCCAAATAAATCAAAATCAATCTCAAATTCTTAGGCAGTTTGTTCATCTCAAAGAATTGTACTCCTCCATCTCTAACATAAAAGATTTTGTTCAACATTCAATGGTTGAATTCAAAATTTACACCCCCAACTCGAGAGGTGTACCATTGCACTAAAAAACCATCCTCTCGTTTCCTAAAGTATTCCTCTTCTTAGATTTGAATAGAATTCCTAGACTAAAGTTTTGTACAATTTTTCATTCACAGACAACAATGCTCTCCAGCCAATCGATTTAAACAATTTTTAGAACATTTGTGAAATTTAAAAAGGCGTCCGCATCTACCTAATAACCAACAATGATCATTCTATTCCTAGATACTTAATCATTTTAATCAGTCTCACATTTCAAGTAAAAAAATTGAGGTACCTAAGTGTTAGTGCTTCCCTCCTCAAATAGTTGTTCCGACGAAGCAGTTTGTGAGATAGGTTCATCAATTGCCACATTCTTGTCCTTTTTCTTTCCAACTGTTTAAGTAGTGGCAACTGATTTCTTTCCTACTACTTTAGCCTTCTTGGTATTTTTTGCCATTAGTTTAGTCCCCTTGCTAGTTTTTAGAAGTTTAGCCATGGCGAGATGAAATTTCAAGGGTTTAGTCTCTCTGGTTTTGGCGTGAGAACGATGTTCAGAGGAAATAGAGAGAGATGGTGACTTTTGATTTTGAAAAGAAGAAAGTAATTTAAGTGGGTTTGAAATCTTTTAGACTGAGGTATTAAGTAGATAAGTACAATCAAGTACATTGAAAAAGGTAATTTTTCAGAGATTTGAAAAGATATTTTGACATAGAGAGAGAGAGAAAGTATTTGCGGCTAAAACAAAAGCACGGATATTTAGAATATGAAAATTTGAAAGGTTTAGGCACAGAAATTGTTCGTTCGATTTGTCTATCCAAACTTAGATTACACTTGGTAATAAGATGCTGCAATTTTTTACTTGAAACTCAGTCCAAAATGCCTATCCGATTTTATTATATGGTATTTTAATTTGAGAGATGGTTCTAGCGAGGATTTGTAGATTCACGTCATCCAATTTCAGCATCCAAGATCTCTATCCAAAATCAGACTTCGTTAGTATCCTACAATAATAAACAATTAACTCTAAAAAAAATGTTAATTTCATAATTGGGAAATTCCCAAGCCTTTCCTTAGATGATTGAATCTATATTCAACCAATGGTTTGGTGAATATAGCTGCAAGTTGATTATTAGTAGAAATATATTCAACACAAACATCATCCTTAAGTATATGATCCCGAATGAAATGATGTTTAATCTTAATGTGCTTAGTTCTTAAGTGCTGAACATGATTTTTAGTTAAATTTATAGCACTAGTGCTGTCACGTAGGATGGGAACACACTTAAAATTAAGACCAAAATCAAATAAAGTATGTTTCATCCATACGATTTGAGCACAACAACTTCCTGTAGCTATATATTCAGCTTCGGTTGTTGAAAGAGACACATAAGCTTGCTTCTTGCTATACCATGAAATTAATGAATGTCTAAGAAATTGACAATGCCCACTTGTACTTTTTTTTCAACTTTACATCCTACATAATCTGCGATCGTGTATCCTATAAGATCAAAAGAGTTAGTTCAAGGATACCATAGTCCATAATCATGTGTCCCATCCAAGTATCTAAAAATATGTTTTACGAGTGCATAAGTGTGATTCTTTGGGATGAGATTGCAATCTTGCACAAAGGCAAACCGAGAACATGATATTAGGATAGCTAGCAGTGAGATATAGAAGGCTTCCTATTATACCTTGATATTTTGATTCTTCTACTTTCTTACCCTTTTCATCTTTGTCAAGCTTTAATGAAGTGCTCATAGGTGTACTGAATTCCTTTGCTTGAGTTATTTCAAACCTTTTGAGTAATTCTTTAGCATACTTGTCTTGATTTAGAAAGATCCCATCCTTGGTTTGCTTAAATTTGTAACCTAAGAAAGAAGTTAAATTCTCCCATCATGCTCATCTCAAACTCTTACAGCATAGTCTTAGCAAACTTCTTACATAAAGATTCATTAGTAGTTCCAAAGATAATGTTATCAACATATATTTGAACAATCAAGAGATCATCAGATTTTTTAGCTTTGATGAACAATGTAGTGTCAATAATGCCTTTTGAAAGACCTTTTGAAAGGAGCAATCCACTATGTCTTTCATACCAAGCACAAGAAGCTTATTTTAGACCATAAAGAACTTTGGAAAGTATGAAGATATGATTTGAAAAATGTTCATGAATAAAATCAGGAGATTACTCCACATATACTTCTTCTTTAATAAAACCATTTAGAAATGCATTTTTAACATCCATTTGATAGAGCATGAAACATTTGAAAGATGCAAAAGCAAGCAACATCGTAATGGATTCTAGTCTAGTGAGGAGTGCAAATATCTCATCATAATCAATACCCTTCTCTTGATTGAATCCTTAGGCAATAAGTCTAATTTTATTTCTAATAACAACACCATGCTCATCAAGTTTATTTCTAAATAGCTACTTGGTGCCAATCACAGGATGGTCAAGTAGTTTAGAAATAAGTTTCCAAACTTGATTTCTCTCGAATTAATTTAATTCTTCTTGCATGGCCATAATCTAAAAATCATCACACAAAGCCATATCAATACAATCAGGTTCAATACTTAAAAGTAAGGTGAGATTATCAGTAAAATACCATCTGGTTTTGACACCACAGCTCAAATCTTCAATAATTTCACTACTAAAAATTCTGGCAAATATGACGGCCAGAAAATCGTCGTATTTGTGAAAATACCGTCGTTTTTGCTATAAATGATGGTCAAATGACGGTTTTTTTACTGTCGTATATAATGGCGTCGTTTTTATTAAAAATAGCCGAAAACCCATTGTATTTACTTAATGCGACGATGTAAATACGACGGTTAGGAAAAAACATCGCAATGGTTATTTGCGACGGCCCTAACCGTCACAATTGCTAAGTATTTGCGACGGTATCCAACCGTCGTAATTACAACTGTGGCAATAAATCTCAGAGCAATTGCGACCATTATTGAAAACGATGGCTCAAACCATCGTATTTATTCTGCTAAGCCATTACCAAATGCGACGATTTTGATAAGCAAATACGACGGTTTTGTAACCGTCATATTTGGTTAAATTTTTTTTTTAAAAAAAATAATTGATTGGAATTTAGGCTTATCCACCTACAATTTCAAACCAAATACAATCCGTTCAACTCATTCAACACCAATCACAATAAAATACAATTTGCTTAATGCCAAATAAATCAAAATCAATCTCAAATTCTTAGGCAGTTTGTTCATCTCAAAGAATTGTACTCCTCCATCTCTAACATAAAAGATTTTGTTCAACATTCAATGGTTGAATTCAAAATTTACACCCCCAACTCGAGAGGTGTACCATTGCACTAAAAAACCATCCTCTGTTTCCTAAAGTATTCCTCTTCTTAGATTTGAATAGAATTCCTAGACTAAAGTTTTGTACAATTTTTCATTCACAGACAACAATGCTCTCCAGCCAATCGATTTAAACAATTTTTAGAACATTTGTGAAATTTAAAAAGGCGTCCGCATCTACCTAATAACCAACAATGATCATTCTATTCCTAGATACTTAATCATTTTAATCAGTCTCACATTTCAAGTAAAAAAATTGAGGTACCTAAGTGTTAGTGCTTCCCTCCTCAAATAGTTGTTCCGACGAAGCAGTTTGTGAGATAGGTTCATCAATTGCCACATTCTTGTCCTTTTTCTTTCCAACTGTTTAAGTAGTGGCAACTGATTTCTTTCCTACTACTTTAGCCTTCTTGGTATTTTTTGCCATTAGTTTAGTCCCCTTGCTAGTTTTTAGAAGTTTAGCCATGGCAGATGAAATTTCAAGGGTTTAGTCTCTCTGGTTTTGGCGTGAGAACGATGTTCAGAGGAAATAGAGAGAGATGGTGACTTTTGATTTTGAAAAGAAGAAAGTAATTTAAGTGGGTTTGAAATCTTTTAGACTGAGGTATTAAGTAGATAAGTACAATCAAGTACATTGAAAAAGGTAATTTTTCAGAGATTTGAAAAGATATTTTGACATAGAGAGAGAGAGAAAGTATTTGCGGCTAAAACAAAAGCACGGATATTTAGAATATGAAAATTTGAAAGGTTTAGGCACAGAAATTGTTCGTTCGATTTGTCTATCCAAACTTAGATTACACTTGGTAATAAGATGCTGCAATTTTTTACTTGAAACTCAGTCCAAAATGCCTATCCGATTTTATTATATGGTATTTTAATTTGAGAGATGGTTCTAGCGAGGATTTGTAGATTCACGTCATCCAATTTCAGCATCCAAGATCTCTATCCAAAATCAGACTTCGTTAGTATCCTACAATAATAAACAATTAACTCTAAAAAAAATGTTAATTTCATAATTGGGAAATTCCCAAGCCTTTCCTTAGATGATTGAATCTATATTCAACCAATGGTTTGGTGAATATAGCTGCAAGTTGATTATTAGTAGAAATATATTCAACACAAACATCATCCTTAAGTATATGATCCCGAATGAAATGATGTTTAATCTTAATGTGCTTAGTTCTTAAGTGCTGAACATGATTTTTAGTTAAATTTATAGCACTAGTGCTGTCACGTAGGATGGGAACACACTTAAAATTAAGACCAAAATCAAATAAAGTATGTTTCATCCATACGATTTGAGCACAACAACTTCCTGTAGCTATATATTCAGCTTCGGTTGTTGAAAGAGACACATAAGCTTGCTTCTTGCTATACCATGAAATTAATGAATGTCTAAGAAATTGACAATGCCCACTTGTACTTTTTTTTCAACTTTACATCCTACATAATCTGCGATCGTGTATCCTATAAGATCAAAAGAGTTAGTTCAAGGATACCATAGTCCATAATCATGTGTCCCATCCAAGTATCTAAAAATATGTTTTACAGTGCATAAGTGTGATTCTTTGGGATGAGATTGCAATCTTGCACAAAGGCAAACCGAGAACATGATATTAGGATAGCTAGCAGTGAGATATAGAAGGCTTCCTATTATACCTTGATATTTTGATTCTTCTACTTTCTTACCCTTTTCATCTTTGTCAAGCTTTAATGAAGTGCTCATAGGTGTACTGAATTCCTTTGCTTGAGTTATTTCAAACCTTTTGAGTAATTCTTTAGCATACTTGTCTTGATTTAGAAAGATCCCATCCTTGGTTTGCTTAAATTTGTAACCTAAGAAAGAAGTTAAATTCTCCCATCATGCTCATCTCAAACTCTTACAGCATAGTCTTAGCAAACTTCTTACATAAAGATTCATTAGTAGTTCCAAAGATAATGTTATCAACATATATTTGAACAATCAAGAGATCATCAGATTTTTTAGCTTTGATGAACAATGTAGTGTCAATAATGCCTTTTGAAAGACCTTTTGAAAGGAGCAATCCACTATGTCTTTCATACCAAGCACAAGAAGCTTATTTTAGACCATAAAGAACTTTGGAAAGTATGAAGATATGATTTGAAAAATGTTCATGAATAAAATCAGGAGATTACTCCACATATACTTCTTCTTTAATAAAACCATTTAGAAATGCATTTTTAACATCCATTTGATAGAGCATGAAACATTTGAAAGATGCAAAAGCAAGCAACATCGTAATGGATTCTAGTCTAGTGAGGAGTGCAAATATCTCATCATAATCAATACCCTTCTCTTGATTGAATCCTTAGGCAATAAGTCTAATTTTATTTCTAATAACAACACCATGCTCATCAAGTTTATTTCTAAATAGCTACTTGGTGCCAATCACAGGATGGTCAAGTAGTTTAGAAATAAGTTTCCAAACTTGATTTCTCTCGAATTAATTTAATTCTTCTTGCATGGCCATAATCTAAAAATCATCACACAAAGCCATATCAATACAATCAGGTTCAATACTTAAAAGTAAGGTGAGATTATCAGTAAAATACCATCTGGTTTTGACACCACAGCTCAAATCTTCAATAATTTCACTACTAAAAATTCTGGCAAATATGACGGCCAGAAAATCGTCGTATTTGTGAAAATACCGTCGTTTTTGCTATAAATGATGGTCAAATGACGGTTTTTTTACTGTCGTATATAATGGCGTCGTTTTTATTAAAAATAGCCGAAAACCCATTGTATTTACTTAATGCGACGATGTAAATACGACGGTTAGGAAAAAACATCGCAATGGTTATTTGCGACGGCCCTAACCGTCACAATTGCTAAGTATTTGCGACGGTATCCAACCGTCGTAATTACAACCGTGGCAATAAATCTCGAGAGCAATTGCGACCATTATTGAAAACGATGGCTCAAACCATCGTATTTATTCTGCTAAGCCATTACCAAATGCGACGATTTTGATAAGCAAATACGACGGTTTTGTAACCGTCATATTTGGTTAAATTTTTTTTTTAAAAAAAATAATTGATTGGAATTTAGGCTTATCCACCTACAATTTCAAACCAAATACAATCCGTTCAACTCATTCAACACCAATCACAATAAAATACAATTTGCTTAATGCCAAATAAATCAAAATCAATCTCAAATTCTTAGGCAGTTTGTTCATCTCAAAGAATTGTACTCCTCCATCTCTAACATAAAAGATTTTGTTCAACATTCAATGGTTGAATTCAAAATTTACACCCCCAACTCGAGAGGTGTACCATTGCACTAAAAAACCATCCTCTGTTTCCTAAAGTATTCCTCTTCTTAGATTTGAATAGAATTCCTAGACTAAAGTTTTGTACAATTTTTCATTCACGAGACAACAATGCTCTCCGACCAATCGATTTAAACAATTTTTAGAACATTTGTGAAATTTAAAAAGGCGTCCGCATCTACCTAATAACCAACAATGATCATTCTATTCCTAGATACTTAATCATTTTAATCAGTCTCACATTTCAAGTAAAAAAATTGAGGTACCTAAGTGTTAGTGCTTCCCTCCTCAAATAGTTGTTCCGACGAAGCAGTTTGTGAGATAGGTTCATCAATTGCCACATTCTTGTCCTTTTTCTTTCCAACTGTTTAAGTAGTGGCAACTGATTTCTTTCCTACTACTTTAGCCTTCTTGGTATTTTTTGCCATTAGTTTAGTCCCCTTGCTAGTTTTTAGAAGTTTAGCCATGGCAGATGAAATTTCAAGGGTTTAGTCTCTCTGGTTTTGGCGTGAGAACGATGTTCAGAGGAAATAGAGAGAGATGGTGACTTTTGATTTTGAAAAGAAGAAAGTAATTTAAGTGGGTTTGAAATCTTTTAGACTGAGGTATTAAGTAGATAAGTACAATCAAGTACATTGAAAAAGGTAATTTTTCGAGAGATTTGAAAAGATATTTTGACATAGAGAGAGAGAGAAAGTATTTGCGGCTAAAACAAAAGCACGGATATTTAGAATATGAAAATTTGAAAGGTTTAGGCACAGAAATTGTTCGTTCGATTTGTCTATCCAAACTTAGATTACACTTGGTAATAAGATGCTGCAATTTTTTACTTGAAACTCAGTCCAAAATGCCTATCCGATTTTATTATATGGTATTTTAATTTGAGAGATGGTTCTAGCGAGGATTTGTAGATTCACGTCATCCAATTTCAGCATCCAAGATCTCTATCCAAAATCAGACTTCGTTAGTATCCTACAATAATAAACAATTAACTCTAAAAAAAATGTTAATTTCATAATTGGGAAATTCCCAAGCCTTTCCTTAGATGATTGAATCTATATTCAACCAATGGTTTGGTGAATATAGCTGCAAGTTGATTATTAGTAGAAATATATTCAACACAAACATCATCCTTAAGTATATGATCCCGAATGAAATGATGTTTAATCTTAATGTGCTTAGTTCTTAAGTGCTGAACATGATTTTTAGTTAAATTTATAGCACTAGTGCTGTCACGTAGGATGGGAACACACTTAAAATTAAGACCAAAATCAAATAAAGTATGTTTCATCCATACGATTTGAGCACAACAACTTCCTGTAGCTATATATTCAGCTTCGGTTGTTGAAAGAGACACATAAGCTTGCTTCTTGCTATACCATGAAATTAATGAATGTCTAAGAAATTGACAATGCCCACTTGTACTTTTTTTTCAACTTTACATCCTACATAATCTGCGATCGTGTATCCTATAAGATCAAAAGAGTTAGTTCAAGGATACCATAGTCCATAATCATGTGTCCCATCCAAGTATCTAAAAATATGTTTTACAGTGCATAAGTGTGATTCTTTGGGATGAGATTGCAATCTTGCACAAAGGCAAACCGAGAACATGATATTAGGATAGCTAGCAGTGAGATATAGAAGGCTTCCTATTATACCTTGATATTTTGATTCTTCTACTTTCTTACCCTTTTCATCTTTGTCAAGCTTTAATGAAGTGCTCATAGGTGTACTGAATTCCTTTGCTTGAGTTATTTCAAACCTTTTGAGTAATTCTTTAGCATACTTGTCTTGATTTAGAAAGATCCCATCCTTGGTTTGCTTAAATTTGTAACCTAAGAAAGAAGTTAAATTCTCCCATCATGCTCATCTCAAACTCTTACAGCATAGTCTTAGCAAACTTCTTACATAAAGATTCATTAGTAGTTCCAAAGATAATGTTATCAACATATATTTGAACAATCAAGAGATCATCAGATTTTTTAGCTTTGATGAACAATGTAGTGTCAATAATGCCTTTTGAAAGACCTTTTGAAAGGAGCAATCCACTATGTCTTTCATACCAAGCACAAGAAGCTTATTTTAGACCATAAAGAACTTTGGAAAGTATGAAGATATGATTTGAAAAATGTTCATGAATAAAATCAGGAGATTGCTCCACATATACTTCTTCTTTAATAAAACCATTTAGAAATGCATTTTTAACATCCATTTGATAGAGCATGAAACATTTGAAAGATGCAAAAGCAAGCAACATCGTAATGGATTCTAGTCTAGTGAGGAGTGCAAATATCTCATCATAATCAATACCCTTCTCTTGATTGAATCCTTAGGCAATAAGTCTAATTTTATTTCTAATAACAACATCATGCTCATCAAGTTTATTTCTAAATAGCTACTTGGTGCCAATCACAGGATGGTCAAGTAGTTTAGAAATAAGTTTCCAAACTTGATTTCTCTCGAATTAATTTAATTCTTCTTGCATGGCCATAATCTAAAAATCATCACACAAAGCCATATCAATACAATCAGGTTCAATACTTAAAAGTAAGGTGAGATTATCAGTAAAATACCATCTGGTTTTGACACCACAGCTCAAATCTTCAATAATTTCACTACTAAAAATTCTGGCAAATATGACGGCCAGAAAATCGTCGTATTTGTGAAAATACCGTCGTTTTTGCTATAAATGATGGTCAAATGACGGTTTTTTTACTGTCGTATATAATGGCGTCGTTTTTATTAAAAATAGCCGAAAACCCATTGTATTTACTTAATGCGACGATGTAAATACGACGGTTAGGAAAAAACATCGCAATGGTTATTTGCGACGGCCCTAACCGTCACAATTGCTAAGTATTTGCGACGGTATCCAACCGTCGTAATTACAACTGTGGCAATAAATCTCAGAGCAATTACGACCATTATTGAAAACGATGGCTCAAACCATCGTATTTATTCTGCTAAGCCATTACCAAATGCGACGATTTTGATAAGCAAATACGACGGTTTTGTAACCGTCATATTTGGTTAAATTTTTTTTTAAAAAAAATAATTGATTGGAATTTAGGCTTATCCACCTACAATTTCAAACCAAATACAATCCGTTCAACTCATTCAACACCAATCACAATAAAATACAATTTGCTTAATGCCAAATAAATCAAAATCAATCTCTTGAACATTGAAATCATAAATAATCCTTAAACTCCACGAGAGAAGTAATACTAAATATATAACAAGTAGGAAATACCAAGGAATCTATTAGAAACAGTAGTATATGTAAAACAAAAAATAAAATTGAGTACGTCAATTCTCTCCGATATCATCTTTTCTCCTTTCTTCTCGTCTTTTCCTCTCCCTAGTCTAGACAAAATATTAGTTTTTACCCAACATAGCTCAAGGTCAATGGGCTGGGCTTTTGAACATCTTCTTACCTATACAATACATAAATCGGAGATCAATCTCGACAATAAAATGATTCCAATAAATAAAAAACCATCACATCATTTTTAAAAAAATAAACTACAAGTGTAAACTTAGAATATTAAAATGTAGACGTATACCGACATAAATTTTTTAAACTATGAAACTAATGTACATATTCTGCAATAAAACCCAATTATATTTAAAGTCACAACAACAGAAAAATGTCAAGACAGTGCAATTAAAATATTTTGGGCATTAATGTGGCTCCAATGAAAGATAAAACAGCGTAATTAAAATATTTTATGTAAAATGAGCAAACTAATCATCTTTTTCCCTTCCTTCTTATCCTTTTCTGCAACAAAACTCAATTATATTTAAAATTACAACAACATAAAAATGTCAAGGCAGTGCAATTAAAATATTTTGCGCACTAATATAGCTTCAATAAAAGACAAGACATTGCAATTAAAATATTTTATGTAAAATGAGCAAACCAATCATCTTTTTCCCTTCCTCCTTGTCCCTTTCTGCAACAAAACCGAATAGGAAATCCCAAATGAAAACTGAACAGAAAACTCAACAAGATGAGAACTCAAAATTTGACTTTTCCCCTTCCTCCTTGTCTCTTTCTCTCCTCTCCTATTCCCGCACATAACCTTTCATCTCCCTTTTTCCCTTCCTCATTTGTCTTTTTCTCTCCTCCCCCATATTCCCACACATAATCTTTCATCTCACTTTTTCCCTTCCTCCTTATCTCTTTCTTTCCTCCCCTATTCCCACACTTAACCTTTCATCTCCCTTTCCCTCTTCCTTTTTGTCTCTTTCTCTCTTCAGTCATCCCTTCCTCCACCTGTCATCTACCTTTTCCCCTTCCTCCTTGTCAGTCCTCTCTCCTCTCTTTTCGCACAGATATATATATCCCTTAGTCATCAATCATTAGTGGAAACCACAAAGGTCCGGGATTTATTATTCGATTCTCTTCTCAAAGATACATAGTTGTAATTCGTTTGAGATGTGGTCAAATTTTGAATTAACTTCCAATCAATAAGATTTTGATGTGTTTTCCCTTTCAAGCCAACCACTTCCTTTTGATTTCAAGTGAGATTTTTGTCAGGCGTTTTTTTTTTTTTGGGGGGGGGGGGTTTCACATGCCTCCTTCATCTGGTTTGGTTTGGTTTGTTATGTTATGAATCAGTGAAAGTTATGAACATACTGCTTTGGATTTCTAATTTGATTTACCTATTCAAGAGACTATTTTTGATGCTGTTCCTCTTATGGAAGATATGCTTATGCATGATCCTTCCTACTCCCTAATAGATTTTGAACAAAGCCAAAACATGATTTTTGTGGAGGAAATGCCAATTGAAGGTATTACTTCAAACGAAGTTCCTATGGAGAAGAGGGCAATCAGGAGGTAGCGAAAGAAGAAGGGCAGCAGCTCCAAGATACTATCAAGAGCAACCATTTCGAAGTATTTTTACATGATACTCACTCGGACGGCCAAAGAACTGAATGTTTGCCAAACAGTCTCAAGAAAATATGTAGGGAGTTGGAAATTCATCAATGGCCTTATAGGAAGTTTACGAGCTTAGAGACCCTAATCAAGAATATTCAGGTTCTTTCTCACACACATTTGTGCATGAAGAACTAATAATTATATGGCCCCAAAGTTAACAAAGAAATAATAATTTGAAAGCTTCAATTTGGATTTGCAGGGTTTGTGAAATGAAGAAGAAAGAGTACATATGGCTGGGAAGAAGTTAAGAATGGCCATTGAGATATTGGAACGTGAGATGAAGTTGATGGAAGAAATCCCTGAAGTGAAGTTGGAAGACCAAACAAAGAGACTGAGACTAGCATGTTTCAAGGCCAAATATGAGAAGAAAAAACTCATGGATCTAGAAAAAAATTTTGACAGATCTTTCCCTATAAACTCATGGAAAGGATCTTGGAGGATTGGAACGACTAAGAAAAGAACCTTTAAAGTCAATGGTAACCGATTGAAATATTATTTTGGAGAGAATCTTGGAGGATTAGGTCGACTTGATGCCGCATTCCATGAAGGATAATGTTCTTTGATCTCTAGGAAGTTATTTCTTTCCTTTGATCTTTTCTTTTGTTCCTTTTCTTTATATTTTCTTTTTTATGTTAATTTTAGTTTAATTTTCATTTTATACTTTTATGGTGTGTTTTATTTTATTTTGTGCTTTGTTTTTACGTTGTGGAATACTCTTGTCAAATACTATAATCCTTTTTTGAAGGAATTCAACTATCTAATTTCTTATGAGATTTATGCCTTGGGGAGTATTACCTCTTGGATATACTTGTATTATTTTATATTATTTGTAAGTGTTAATGTATCTAACTGTTAACACTGCAGTTCCCTTTCAGCATATGTCAATAACACTACAGTTCCACAAATCAACATCAACTTCCACAATAACACTACAGTTCCACAAATCAACATCAACTTCCACAATAACACTACAGTTCCACAAATCAACATTAACACTACAGTTCCCTTTCACCAATAATCACAATGTCAATACCAAATCTCCACTTCAACTTTTCAACACCCCAACAATTCCACACATCAACATCCAGCAATTCAACAATACAAGAATTTTCAAAAAAATATATATATATATATATGCTCCAGAAATATTCATAGAAATATAAAAATAATTCCAGACTTATAGAGCATAAAAAAAATGGATGAGCATGAACAAATAGAACACATTTTGAATCAAAGTGACTGTATGGTGACTACATTTTCCACAAGTTTGAAACTGATATCAAGCACTTTAATTGCTAAGCCAATAAAAAACCACACCTGAATGGTGATTGCATTTTCCATAAGTTGATCCTGATTATCATCTTTGTCTTGTACAATAACTCTCTGGCCACTGCACAAAAATTAGAGCAATTAAAGATTATCCACAATAATAACGTTGCTAAAGTCATTCATCATGGACATAAATAACAAAAACTATGCAATAAAGAATATAAACAACAATCATTTCATCATCTGTGGATTACACCAACCACACCATGGACATATCTGGGCACTTCAAGATCATTACTTGCCATGGTGTACTAGGAAGGCATAAGCAATAATGTATCCACGATATCACTACCATCACACTTTCAGGTTTCATAAAAGTGGATAAGAAATTCATACTGGAAAATTCTTAAACCAAAAAAGTTGAAAAAAGGAACAACTTTTGTGCATATTCTTGAAATGGAAATGTATGGCAAGAGAATTTTTATCTAGTTAAAAAACAGTGGGAGCAATTAAAAAAACAACTGTAATATGCAGAATCCTTTAAAATGTGCTGGCAAATGCAGGCGATCTTTATTCTCGATTCCACTACAATGTGGACACAATTGATTCTGCTGCCAAATATCTAAAGGGTAGCCATATTATTTTGCAGACCCACTTTCTCTCCTAGCTACAAACATATTCAAAACTTTATTCTATTCTAGAACTACTACTACATGAAATGAAGCAATTCAAAGCTGTTCACAGCCCTTAAGAAGAGTCATTTAAGGTTCTGGGGGTAACAACAGTCTATAAGCAACCTTTCCAACTCTTTCAATTATTAGATCAGGGCTATAAAACTCAGAACTCAGTTTAATGTTTTTCTTTAAAGCCACAGAGTGTGCTTGAAGTGTTGTATCTTGAGAAAACCCTAATCTCTCACGTTAAACTCTCTTTGCTCTGATCAACATAGTGTTTCATATTGTTTACAGTAGTAGCCAAGTTCTCCTTCAATACAACATTAAGTCTTCTTTTTTCACCCATCATATCAGCAACAACCTTGTTCCTAACCAACCTTCCAATAGCACCAATACTCAAATAATTGAAGGATCGAGGGAAAATTAAATATGCAGTGGAAGACAGTAAATTAAAATTTTTTCCGAGCCAAAGTCTAGGAATACTTACTTTTGGGGTGATTAACTTTAATAATTAGAGTTGGATTTAGGTTTGACGGCGCTTGTTAAATAGGAATGTCTACTTATTCTGCGGGAACACCAACTAACTGTCAGCTCCTTCATATCAAACGCTTACCACATTTGCTAGTTTTTTACCTTCCAAAGTATTTTCTAACCACTATGGGCCTCTACTAGTGAAAATAGAGTTAGGGCAAAGAAAATTGGATGAAAAATGGAAGAGCTAAAAATTGAGGAAAAATGAAGAAAACAACAAAAGAAAAACGATAGCCCAGTTTTGTTCTAAGGGGGGGGGGAAAGGAAAGTTGCTATTGGTTTATGAATTCAGTCAACCCCTCACCAAGGCACATAAGATGCGTATTTAATATAAGTAGCTTCCTTTTCCTTTTTCAAAACAAAATTGCTTTTCCTTTTCTTTTTCCTTTTGTGCAGTGGCTTCTAGGGATTTATTAATTCCCTAAGCTGCAACTAAAAACCCTAGTGGACCAGGGTTGTTCCTAATTAGTCTAAGACTAATTAAAAAGCTCTTATATTAATTAATCAAACTATTTGGGCCCAATATAAATTATTCAAAATAATTAATTAATAAATTAACTCTTTTATTAGTTAATCAAACTATTTGGGCATAATATAAAATTATTCAAGATATTAATTAATTAATTAATTAAATTAGCTCAAATAATTATTCTAGTCTAAATAAATAATTAATTAGACTTCTAAAATAATTCTTCCAGTAATAAATTCACCCAATAAGCCCATATAGTAAATAAATTTATTAAGATTATTTGAGCTACTCTAAGGACAAAAAGCAATATTATTCTTAGTTACTAAAATGATAAAAATACCCCTGCTAACAAATAGTTGTATTTTAATCACTTTAAATATTTCATTTATCACTATATAAAAATCTTGATCTTGAAAATAATATTACAAGTGCAGTGTCTTCGACCTATAGTTATAATGACGAAAATACCCCTCTACGTAACACCCGTCATTGAGATAGAAAAATAGAACTAACACTTTTCCCAATGACATTTACCATCTTTTGATAGCTAGTCTAATAATTCATGACTTCTAGTATATACCAACTTATCTCAAGGAGCTACCCATAAAGCATACATACGTAGTCACATTTCCCAGAACCCTGAACTATTAGATTATCTCGAACAATCACAAGGGGGTTATTTCTTCACGTAATGAAGCATCAAACCTCTATTGTATAAGTCCGTCTTAATTAACTAAAGTCATACACCCAACGTACAAAGTTATTTGCCTTGCGATAAGACCTCACTCAACATACATCAAAGTGTACAAGTCCAGTTTCATTAGACTACTAATTTATACTCAAGTCCTAGGGTACTCATTCACATAGTAGCTATGATAAACCAACTTTATTTATTTTAGTACTTTGATAAAGATTATTATAGCTTGATCCAATTCTACATATTCTAAATATGCTTACACTATTGGCGTGAATGGACTACTTACTGGTTAAAAGTAAACTATTCCTCATTTAGAAATTATAGTGTAATAATCTAAACCTTGATAAACTATCCAACTTCATCAATTGATTAAGAACAGTTTTTTTGCTTATGTGCCCATAATCTACACCTTACTGTGAAAGCACGGCCTAATCACGTAAACTATTTACTAACACACTTAGACCTTTAATATGAGAATATATGAAAATAAGCAATCATGAATGAAATACTTTTATTAATTTCTAAATGATGTGTCTGGATTTGGGTATAAAAAAATCATATAAAAACTAAGCACATTCCCAATCAAGTTAAATTAAAACGTTAAACCTAAATTACACATATAAACAAGCGTACTCATTATTAAGATAGCATAGGGTTTAAACGAGTGTCGATCCTCAAGGAACAAGTATATATTATTCATTTTTCTTTCATTGTTTAACCGACTCAATAAAGTTAAAACGAAATAAAAAATAAAATAAAATAATATATACATGTCAATGATGGAGAATTATGTAACTTAAACCATTATTTTGACAAACATGATCTTAAAGAACCCAACTATTATCATAACTAATTATTCTCTTGGCATAATGAAGGATTAAAGTAAATTCACTTCTATGGTTAATCTATGAAATCACTACCTTCTAGATAAATTTGAATCACTTGGTCTTGTCTCAACTAATTAATCCAAAAGACACATTAAACACAATCCTCGATTAAATTCCCTTGGTCTCGAAAAATTTAAAATATAAAATTAATCAATGAACCCTTGGTCTCGAAAGACATCAATTAACTTTCAATTACCAGTTCTAAGCAATCAACCCCCTTGGTCCAGTAAGTTAATAGCCAACAGAATATGAAATTAATAAATTAAAACTACCATCAACTCCCTTGGTCCAACAAGTTAATGGAGAGAACTAACCAACTAATCTCGTAATAAGCACAAGTAATTGAATACCAAGAATAAAAATTAATTAATCAAAAGATCAAACAACTCTAAAAATCATGACTATCTAAAACAATGTCAAATTACAATAAAACAATTAATACATCATAGTCAAGAAAAAGAAAACAAAGTAAAAGAAAACACTCATAGACAAGCCTCCTTCTTCTTCCTTTGAAGACCTTCTTGTACAACCTTCCTCGAATTGAAGAATTCCTCCTTTGATTGAGTGATTTTCTGTAATGATAAATGAATTCTCTCCATTTTTCCTTGTGTTTTCCATCTATTTATAGACTTGGGAAGTGCCTAAACTCATTGGTATAATGTTTTTGGCCAAGTAGAAGTTGGAAGTACTAAAACTCCACAGATTACCAAAAATCGCATAGAAAAAATCAAGTACCGCCTTAACTTCAAGGCACAGCTGGGGCCGCCTTGGCTCTCGGAGCCGGCGCCGGTGATGTTCTATTACTCCAATTGTTCGTCGATTTTTCTTTGAATTCCGCACAATGTATTCCAGAATGCAGCCAACGCCGCCTTGGCTACTGAAACCGGTGCCAATTCCACTCTGTTTTGTCCTATTTCACCAATTTTTCGTCACTTCAAAGTTCATGCAACCAGTGCATGGCCGGCGCCGGTTCCACTATCCTAGCCGGCGCCGCCTCTAATCTATTTCGCGACGTTTTTGCTTCGTTTTACCTTAAAAATCTGAAATAATAACCAAAATACCTTTTCAAGGGTAAAATCTCAAATATGGATGAATACAGCTAGTTATTGAATAAAATGTATCGCAAAAAAGCCTCAAATAACTAGAAAAAATATGACTAATTTAGCCCCTATCACTAAAATACAGAAACACAGGCTATTTTAGGCATATATTCCAACAATAATGAGGTTTATAATCATATAAAGCCTCAAATGGGCTCATTTTTATGGAAGAATGATAAGTAGAATTATACTACCACTTTGCTAAAGATAAAAAAGAATACCACTTGATTGGTCGATTGCTTACAAAACGTCTTAGATACATCTCCAAGCATGGATTAATCCTCTCAATTTGTCCATCATTTTGAGGATGATAGGCAGTATTCATATGTAATTCAACTCCAATGACTTTAAAAAGTTCTTGCCAAAATAAACTAGAGAAGATTTTATCTCAATTAGTCACAATATTCTCTAGCAATCCATGTAGTTTGAGCACTTTATCCATGACCTCTTGGGTTACTCTCTGAGATGAAAATGGATGAGTAAGCCTAATAAAGTGCCCATCTCTGTCTATCCACTATCACCAAAGTAATGTCTTTCCCCTCTGATTTAGGAAGTCCCTCTTCAAAATCCATACTAATGTAATTGAATGGCCTTTCTAGTAGATGTAATAGCACAAAAAATTTAAGGGTTGCATAATGTTCTGATTTATTTTTCTAGCAAACATCACAACCTTTGAGTTTTTCCTCCACGTCATTCCTTAGTCTAGGCTAGAAAAACATTGCCTTAATCTCTAAAAAAATACCTGTTATACTAAAATGACCCCTAAGAGTTAAGTCATGAAATTCCTTAAGTAACTTGGCTCTGGCTCCTTATTGTTTCCCATATACATCTTACCCTTGCATTTTAGTATTCCATTAACATAAGTGTAATGAGGATCTGTTCTAGAGATGATTACTTTAGCAATTAGTTTATGAGCTTTCTCATCACCATTATAGCTACCCTGTAGTTTTGCCAACCAAGTAAGGATCAAAGAAGTAAGAGCTACTAATTATCCTTTTCTAGAGAGGGCATTGATTGCTCTATTTTTTGAACCTTTTCTATACTGAATTTCAAAGTCTAATCCCATCAATTTGGATAACAATTTTTATGAAGCTATTGTAGTAATTATTTGCTCCATAAGATGCTTGAGACTTTGATGATCAGTCCTCAATATAAAATGGTGACCTTCCAAATAATGCCTCTATTTGTTTATTGCCAGAGACACCGTTATCAATTCATTTTCGAATGCAGAATACCCTCTATATATTTTTTTTCAAATATTACTAAAGTAAGCCAACACCACTTTGCATAAGTACTGCTCCAATTCCTGACTCACTTGCATCTATTTCAATGGTGAAAAGTTGAGAGAAATTAGCAATGGCAAGGACTGGGGCAAGATTTAAAACACTTTTAAGGTTGTGAAAGGATTCCGCTTCAACATTCTAATACTGAAACCCATTCTTCTTCAATAACGTAGAGAGTGGTTTAATGAGAATTCAATACCCTGTAATATCTTATCAAGTTGAGAATCCTTTTAACTACTTTACAGTAGTGGGAATAGGCCAATCTAACATGCTTTGTACCTTTCTAGGATATGCTTTCACACTGTTTCCCATAACAATATGGCCAAAGTATTCCACCTCTTAAGTAGCAAAAATGCATTTACTTTTCTTGGCAAAAAGTTTGTGTTGCCTCAAAGACTCAAAAACCACACTCCAAGGTGCTGAATATGTGAGTGATAGTCACTACCATAGACTAAGATATCATAAAAAAAAAAAAAATACCCTTAGATAAAAAGCAAACACCTTGTTCATCAAGCCTTGAAAGGTTGCAAGAGCATTGGACAATCCACATGGCATTATTTTGAAATCAAAATAACCATGATATGTACTGAAAGCTGTTTTTGAAATGTCTTACTCTTGCATTCTAATCTAAAAATACCCAACGCTTAAGTCAATCTTAGAGAACAACTATGTTCTCTTCAATTCATCCAACAAGTTATCCACAATTGGTATAAGGAACCGATCCTTTATTGCCATCTTATTTAACTGTCTATAGTTCATATAAACTTACCAATGTTCATCTTTTTTCTTTACTAATATAACTAGAGAAGAGAATGGACTTGAGCTTGGTTGTATTATTCCTTCTCTCAGAAGATCATTAACTTGCTTTTCAATTTTATCTTTTTTGGAAATGAGAAAATCTATAGACTTTTGTTTAAAAGCTTTATCTCTCTCCACCAATTTGATGCCATATTCATGCCTTCTTAGTGGTTGTAAACCCTTTGGCTCAGCAAAAATATCAAAATACTCATTCTCCAATTCTAAAATTTTAAGTATACTTCTGTTTACTTCCTCAGATACTATAGAGTTCAGTTGAGCTAACCAAATCATTTCATTCCCTATTAACAGTTTTTGTAATGACTTCCCATTAATAGATTGCAATTCAAAGACTTCTAAAGCTCCTTGAAACTCAATTTGTTTCCCATTATGTACAAGATATAATACATTCATCCTGCAACTAATCATCACATCATGTCCTACAAGCCAATCCGCCTCTAGTATCATATCAGTTCTTGGAAGTCTCATAACATTGAGATCCTCCTAAAACTCATACCCTTGCATTATCCAAAATAGCTTGGGACATCTCCTGCCACACCACTCTCTAGCCTCATTAGCCACAGTAACTAATAGTGTTTTGCTGAGTTTATTAAACGACGCATTTTGCAAGTTCATGACTTGGAAGATTCTAAGATCTTTTTTTCAATTAGGTCTGGCACAACATCTTTTTGGCATGATAATTAGGTTGGGATTGGCAAACTCACTTTTAAACTCTAAGGTTACACACGAGCATCTCCTTATTCAAGATTAGGTTAAGAATAGCTTTTGGGATGTTTGCATATTGTTTGAAATTCTAGACCTTTTAGTTCTTTATCAGGTTTGGTAAACAGGCCATCTTTCTTACAGGGGGAAACTACTTACATGATCTAGCAACTCCTTTAGGCAGATTTAAGCTAGCTTTTACCTAGGAATGTGTTCGACCTAGATAGGTGATGAATAGCCTATTAGCTTATGTATGTAAGCTATGAATTGAAAGCAATATTAAGCTATTTCTATGGAGGTTATATAATGGTTTTCTGGCCTTAGACAACATTTTGCAATCTGTGGAGTTCTTTTTATACTTCAGGTGTTCTTTAGGCAAGGTAGAATGTGAAAGTTATTTTCATTTGTTTGTGGCTTGCCCTGTAGATAGCATGGTCTTTATTGGCAGCTAGGTTTGGAGATCGTCACTTAATAAACTCTTAGATTTTTACAAGGTTTTTCAAATCTTAGTAGACTCACCATTTATCAAATCAAAGCTTACATCGAGTGTCCTTTGTAGCTTTTCTTTGGGAGGTCTAGAAGGGGTGTAATAGTAGTTTATATTATGCCTCTAATATTACCACATCTAGTCTATTGTTTAAAAGATATCAATATGTTTTCTTAAATGCATGTGCTTTTGAGCAATCTGTTTTTGTGCGGTCTTGTGTTAGTTTGGTTTACTGGAAAAGTGGTGCCCTTACAGATTACATATTAAATATAGATAGCTCCATTCGTGATTCAACTGCAGAGTAGGAGCTATTCTTTGCAATGGCATTGGAGCTTTTATTGCTGCTATTTATAAACTAGTTGATACAACTGAATCTCTAGAGGCGGAAGTAATGGCTTTGTTAGAAGGTCGTAAATTAGCCAAGTCTTAGTCTAAGCATTTTTTGTGATTAATTTTGCCTATAATATTTTGACAAATTAACAAGTTTTTACAATCTGAGATCATACGGATTTTTAGTTATTAGCTTTTACTTTGTTGTCTTGGAAACCTAGTTATGTTCATCAATATGTTGGCCCAATGAGACACATTTGCACTACAAAAAAAGAAGGTAAAAACGACAGCAATCAATATGGTGGTAAAAAAACCATCGCAACAAATAACTTAAAATGACGGCCAAAAGACCGACGTATTATAGGGAATACTTACGATGATAATCGAGTAACCTTTGTATTAGGTTAACTAAATACGACAGCTATATGAACCGTCATAGTTGTTGAAAACAACAACGATGGTAAAACCAAACCATCGTATTAGGTTAACCATATATGGTGGTTTCTATGTAAATATTGTATTTGTCCTAATAACCTATTTCGAATATACTATAAAAATAATACGACGCCAAGGAACAGTTGTATTTGTGCACCAGTTACGACAGTTGGTGTAACCATCATATAATATTATTTAAAGACCACGGTTTATCATTGACAGTCGGTTATATTCAATCTAATATGACAGTTGTGGCCTTTGTTTTAAATTCCAAACATAAAAAAAAAAAAATCCTCCAATACCAATCAAAATTGTGTCTGATTATCTTCAAATTTGGTTATAATATTTTTGTTAATTTTAATAAATCTAATGATTGGATCATTAATTTAATGTCCACACAATTGTAAATGCACTAGGTTTTCTGACTATTATATAGAGATTACCCAAAAAATGTGGTACAATAAAACAAATATACTTCAAATATGGTAACCAAATTTTTTCCCGATATTATGAATACATATAACTGTTAGATCATTGATTTATCAAGTAAAATTTCATATACATCTTAGGTTTTTATATATTTAGGTTAAAGATCATGGATTTCATTGAAACAGTAATTATACTATTAATTATATATTTATACACTCACTTCATAACATATCCTTAATCGATTAGTGACTATTAATTATGTTACAAAATATATATAATTTTTCAATTATATGGGTGAGTGTGTGTGAGTGTGTACATATATAATATGCTATCTTACATTAATTCATACATATATATTGTATGTGTAATTATTTTTTGTAAAAGTGAAATATATATATATATATATATATATTATATATTTATATAATTATAGTTTTATTTATTATATTACTAATATATATATATATTTGTATATATAAATAAAAATTTGAAAAAAAATTATATTTAAGAATTAAAATTAAATACAACGGTTTTAACTGTTATATTTGTGAATACAATAGTTCTGTTACCGTCATAATTAAGTTATAAATCGAAATTACATCAGACTTCTAGAATATTGTTGGTCCTTCCTTCTCATTCTGCCTATTCTCTGCTTCTGATATGAATCATCTCAGGCACGAAGGCTACTCAAAAGAAGACAAAGAGAAATCCAAACTACAGCTCATGGCACTATGGGTAAGATTCATTTTCAAAAGGTTTCAATAGGAGTTTAAGGCCAACCAAGCTAACAAACCAAGAGCCAAGAGAATGATGAATGAGTGGATAAAAAAAGGAAGGTTTAAAGGAGTACAAAGAAAGTAACAATCCTTGTGGAAGGTCAAGCAAACAAATGAATAAGGATTAAAGGGTAAACGGCCAAATAAAGGAATGCGACCCAATGGAGCTTCAAATGGAAACAATCTTGGCTTTAAAATTATTTGGAAGATCAAGGAAACGTATGAAAAAGGAATAAAAGAAATGGAGGTCAAATGAGTAGGAATTGGAGTGCCCAGAGTTGACCCAACGCCGACCCAAATCACCCGACCAAGTTCCGGCTGTGATTTGCAAAATTCCTCAATTTTTTTGCGCCTGCACTGTTCCAGCAAATTAGACCCAGTATTGGCTATGGACTAGCTAAGTCCTATTTTTATTGTTTCAACTTTTGTGCACAAGAACTGTTCCTCTAGATTGGACCCAATACTACTCATAGGAGACATACCCGGCGCTCGCTTTATTTTGGAACCCGAACCTCTGACATTTGCAGTTATTTTTAGGGTCATTTTGTAATATCTAAAAGTATTTAGTTCAAGAATAGAACATCCTTTTATAATACTTTGTATTAGGTTATATTGGGGGGCCATAAATACCCTATTATAACATTGTAAACTAAGAACCTTTGGAGGCATATGAAATTGTGAGAGTTCAAGAACTCTTTGAGAGCTTTGGAGAGGTGATCCTCTTGGGTGATGTCTATTAAATATCAAGACTATATCAAAGGATTTAGTCCCACCTTTGATCTTGTCTCTAAATTTTTAAGGATAATCTCAACTTCATATCTATTCTTATGTGCTAAGTTACCTAGTATGTTTGATAGGATTGAGTTAGGTGCCTTCAAATTCCTATCCTTGGTATTCTAATCTCTAGTTAAATTAGGGTGTTAAGGTATCTTTGAAGTAGGATAGATACATATTATTAGCAGAGTGTTAATTTCTTTGCATTTTAGTGTTCTTGTGAGTGAGTTTGTTAGGGTTCTTGTTTTGAGCATAATTTAGAAGTTTGGTGATAACCAAGATTATATCAAGTGGTATCAGAGCTTGCATTGTGTGGATTCTAATCAACCAACTTTCTTTGGACTAAGGTGCAATCTTCTTTAAGATCTATTGATTTTAAAATTTTCGTCACTTTTTCTCTTACAATTTTTAGATGTTAAAAACTTGAAATTGTGCCATGACAATGTTGTTAATTTGACCCAATATGGTATATTGATGTTTGAGGAGTCATTTAGTGTAAACATTTGTTGATTTGGGGCTAAAACCAAACTGAAATTTGCTATACAAGATTGAGCTATGAGATTGCACTTAATGTGTTTGATATATTATCTCTATGAATTGTGATTGCTCATACTTGACTACCAAAGCTTTCATTCATAAAGTATGATGAATAGTTTTTTTAGTAAAGGGCATTTAAGTGATTTTTAATTGCTAAATTGTGATTAAGGTTGTGATAGCATCACTTAGTATAACAACTTTTTGAAATCCATTCATCTTCCTTATTACACACCAAGTGTTTGATAAATTGCCTTTAAGACACCTTTATTTCTTATCCCTTGAAATTTAGTTGACTTGATTAATAGAACTAAATCCTTTGAAGTTGAAAAGAGTTGGGAAGAACTTAAGTGTGGAGTTAAAAGTTTAAAAAAGGCAAGAGGGAGAGCGCATTATGATAAAAGCCAATAAAAGTGTAAACACATAAAGGAGTGAAGTAAGAAATTTTTCTTGCATTTTCTACTTCAATTTTGTGGGTACTTCTCTTGAAAGAAAATTCACAATGGCCAGTTGGAGTGAAAGCGAAGGGTATAACAATTATGAAGAGTCTTGTTATAGTGAGAGTAGTTATGGGAAATATAATGAATATGAGCAAGAATATGATAAAGATGACTATGAGAGTATAAGATATTTGAATGAATAAGATGAGGGGTTAAGTATGAGTAGAAGGGAGATTGATAGCGTATGATAGCTATGAAAGAGACCTAGGGGAAAGTGATCAAGAATATGAGAACTTGAGTCCTATGAAAGATTGGAGTAGGGGGAGTAAAAATAATGGAGATTCTTATTCGAGTAGGGAAGGATATGGTAGTTTAGAGGAACAAAATTGGGATTGGAGTAGGGGGAGTAAAAATAATAGAGATTCTTATTCGAGTGGGGAAGGATATAGTAGTTTTGAGGAACAAAATTGGGAATATGAAGAAGAAGGATAGAGGAGTGAGGAAAATTAGAATGAGGAGGTTTATGTGGGAGGAGTGCCAAAAACAACCAAGTATAGGGTACAAAAGAACTTGAGTGGACGTGAATGCAAAATGTGTGAGAGTTTTGAGCACACTTCCTATGATTTTCCAAAAGGAATTAAACAAAGGAGGAATTTAGTGCATAAGACACCAGAAGAAGAGGTGCATGAGAGGAAAAGCTATAATTGTTACAATAGTAGGAGTGGTGGCCACTATTACTACAAGAGCCCAAGTTTGCTACAATAACTAAAGGAGAATGAAGAGTTGTAGGAAAAAATGGGAGAATTTCAAGCCTCTACAATCATGGTGCAACAAAGGAGTAGAAGAGGATTGATTTGTGAGATTTGTTTTAGTAGAAGGTACACAACGGTTGATTGTCCAAATAAATTAGAATATAAAAGATTTTATGAGGTGCACAATTGTGAACAAGAGAGACAAACTGAGAACCAAAAAACTA
Source organism: Voacanga thouarsii (assembly GCA_026120185.1). Classification (NCBI taxonomy): domain Eukaryota; kingdom Viridiplantae; phylum Streptophyta; class Magnoliopsida; order Gentianales; family Apocynaceae; genus Voacanga; species Voacanga thouarsii. Next base: position 924,827 of record JANUWF010002419.1, on the reverse strand, counting down.
GACTTGAGACTAAAGTAGCCAAGAAAAATGTTGTAGATGTTGAGGAGCCAAGAAGGGCAAGAAGTGAAGAAGAAGTTGAGAAGGTTGAACAAAAAATGCTGATGAGAGTAGAAGAAGATGAATTACATGGCTTTGAAAAGGAGAAAAAGTTAGAAAATGAGGCCATCTGTCAAGGAATGTTCGATCAAAATGATGAAGTGGTACACGAAAAAGTTGAGAAAAATTTTGATAAGCTTGATGAGAAGCTTAATGATGATAAGAAGAAGATGTGAAATCATTAAATTCAACAAACAGGGTGACTAAGGAATTTTAAAACATTCTATTCTTTTTAGAGGATGAGTCAAACCCACTAAAAGTGTTAGAGGAGAATGAGCAAGAAAAAATTGAGCAAAAGAGTATGAAATTTGTTGAAAAGCTAAAAAATTCAAAAATTGAGGTAAAGAATGAGCAAATATGTGCTATAGATGAAGGATCCCAAAATACTTCAAGTACTCCCAAAATACTTCAAGCTCACATCCATAAGAGGAGGAAAAGAGAAGATGGCTAGAAGTGGTGCAAAAGCAAATGAAAATGCATGAAATTAGTGAGAATGAAGCATCTAGTTCAACTTTACAAAATGACACCAAATCTAGTGGAGGAGATAGAGTGGATAGAAGATATGGAAATACACTTGAGAAACTATGTGCGTTAATTGATGTTATGAGGGAAATTGTTTAGGCTTGTGAGGTTGAAAGAAAAAAGGATCTACAAAGATAAAATATTTTCTATTCAATGTGTCAAATCAAAGAAAAACTATGTAGCTTGATTTTAATGAAGAGAGTTGTGAAAATGTGATTAGTACTGCATTGGTGGAGGAATTGAGAATAGAGACCTTGAAATATCTTAAGCCTTATAAGCTTTAATGGTTGAACAATTGTTGTAAAGTAACGGTGACCAAACAAGTCAATGTTACAATAGTTATGGGCAGATATAAAGATGAGGTAATGTGTGATGTGTTTCTCATGCACGTTGGGCATATATTGTTGGGAAGGCCTTAGCTATATGATAGGGAGGTAGTTCACCATGGAAGGAAAACACTTACTCTTTGCGCAATGATGGAAATAAATTCATACTTTGTCCAATGTCCCCAAGTGAGATTGTAAAAGCTCAAAATATTTTGAGGGAGGAAAATAAAAAGAGATAAGAACACAAAGAGAGGGAAAAGTGAGAGAGGAAAAAACAAGAGCAAGAGATGAGAGAAGAACAAAAGAAGAAAAATAGAGGTTAGAGTTCCATACGCAAGCAAAAACAAGGGAGGAGAGAGAACACATGAGGGAGCGAAGAGGTAAAGCAAGAATGCTAACTTGGGTTTGGAGAGGTGAAAACAATAAGAGGGAGGAAAAAGAGCGAAGTAATGTGAGAGAAAAAATGTGAGTAGTGAAAAGAGGAAGTATAGAGAATAATGAGGTACAAAGCCATGACATTTTACTTTCACAAAAAATCTCTTGTTTGAATTCTTGTACAGGTTTTAATTTGAGGACAAATCCTTTTCAAGAAGGGAAAAATGATAGGAATCGCTCCAGGCACGAAGGCCATTCAAAAGAAGACAAAGAGAAATTCAAACCACAGCTCATAGCACCTTGGGTGAGATCCATTTTCAAGAGGTTTCAATAGGAGTTTAAGACCAACCAAGCCAACAAACCAAGGGCTAAGAGAATGATGAAGGAGTGGATAAAGAAAGAAAGGCCAAAAAGAGTACAAAAAAGGCAACAATCCTTGTGAAAGGTTAACCAAACAAATGAATAAGGATTAAAGGGCAAATGGGCAAATGAAGGAATGGGACCCAAGGTAGCTTCAAATGAAAATAATCTTGGTTTCAAAACTATTTAGAAGATCAAGAGAATGTATAGAAAATGAATGGAAGGAATGGAGGTCAAATGAGCAGGAATTGGAGTGCCTAAAGCTGACCTGGCGCTGGCCCAGATCGCCTGACCAGGCACCGATTGTGATATGCAAAATTTCTTAATTTTTTGGCGCACGCACTATTTCAGCAGATTAGACCTAATGCCAGCTCTAACAGACCGATCCAGCATAGGCTGTGGACTAGCTAAGTCCTGTTTTTATTGTTTCAACTTTTGTGCACGAGAACTGTTCCTCTAGATTGGACCTAACGCCACCCCCAGGAGATGTACCCTACACCTGCTCTGTCCTGGAACCTAACCCCTAACGTTTTACAGCTATTTTGGGGTCATTTTATAATATTTAAAAGTGTTTAGTTCAAGAATAGAACATCATTCTATAATGTTGTGTATTAGGTTATGTTGGGGGACTATAAATATCCTATTATAACATTGTAAATCAAGAACTTTTGGAGGCATATGAAATTGTGAAAGTTCAAAAACTCTTTGAGAGCTTTGGAGAGGGTAATCTTCTTGGGTGACGTCCATTAAACATCAAGACTAAATCAAAGAATTTAGTCCCACCTTTGATTTTATCTCTAAATCTTAAGGGATAATCTCAACTTCATCTCTATTCTTTTATGCTAGGTTGCCTAGTGTGTTTGATAGGATTGAGTTAGGTGCCTTCAAATTCCTATCCTTTGTGTTCTAATTTCTAGTTAGATTATGGTGTTAAGGTGTCTTTGAAGTAGGATAGATACACATTATCAGAAGAGTGTTAATTTCTTTGCATTTTGGTGTTCTTATTAGTGAGTTTGTTAGGATTCTTATTTTGAGCATAATCCATAAGTTTGGTGTTTCCCAAGATCATATCAGCTTCCTTCTCCTTCTGCCCACTATGTGCCTTCCTCTCCGTTTTCCTTAACTTCCCCTTCGTTTCCCATTGCATTTCCACCCCCTACTGCCGCCTCGTCCATAGTTGTCACCACAAGCTCCGACCACTACCACTGTTGTAACCTCCATAGCTACTGCCTCTGCTGCAACCTCTGCCCATTGATTTTTTATTGTCGCTACTGCAACTTTCACTCATTATTTTTGTAACCTCTAAGCTCCAACCACCGCTGCTACAACCTCTGATTTGCTTTACAATTTGGAGTATTCCAAAAGATATTTAATTTCCTTCCAAATTTGCACCTTCCTTTGAGTCATTTTGACTTTGGTTGTAATATATAGATGTTGAATGTGGGTATGATGTTGAATGTAGGTTGAATGTGAATTGCTTTTGGTATGTTTTGGTTTTACTGGTCACTGTGATTTCGTGTTGATTTTGGGTTGAATGTGAATTGATTTTGGAATATGTTCGTCTTTGATTCCCAGTTTAAATCCCATTTAATTTCAGAAGTTATGTAGATTGTTCATAGAATATGCTGGATTTAGCCCAAGAATCATGGAAAAATAAGTACTATTAGGTACTTCAAAGATCTAGGATTTCCAAACGCTTTGTTATACCGATTTAGTAGTTTTTGCCATTTAGTTATCTCTGTCATAATTGGATATAGATTGTATAGTTTGTAATTTATTGTGCTGTTAAAGAGGCTATGATGAAATTTTAGTCCTATCTTAACCATTATTTTACCTAGTGTAAAATTGAATTATGTCAAATTTAAGAAGTTTCTGGAATTCTTCTAGTAAGGTTTGATTGGTTTCTACATGTGAGCTACCTTAAAATGACATGATGAAGTTATATGATTTTGTCTTATTAAATGTGAGGCTTTTGTTTTTGTTTATGACCATATTAACTATTTGTATTCTTTGAAGGTATACAAAACAAAGTGTCCTACTCCCAACTACAATCCTAGTTCAAAATTATGTCAACCATATTTATTTCTAAGCTCAAATCACAATTTCAACATGCTTAAGTCATGGATCATTGCCAATGTTTGATAGCAAACAGTTGAATAATGCAAGTAGATGGCTATCTTTCTTACTTTCAGAACCCTATAACAAGCTATGTTCAGTAAATTTTCACTTCAAAACCCCACTAAAACAACACCATAAATAGAGTGCATCAAAAACTACAATATCATTTGGAATAGTTCTAAAATTGTATGTGATTGTATTTCCTACTATCTAATTATATTTCGTACTATTTTATAGAAACAAAGGAATGGATTGATCATGGATTGACTTAAAGGACCATTTAAGTGATGAATTTAATAACGACTTAGATATCTTCATAGAAGTTGCATTGAGAGATAAACCTAGTGGAGCCAAAATTTATTGTCCTTATATGAAATGTCAGAATAGGTATTTTTATAATACAATAGAGGTCAAAAAATATTGTTAAATCTGGGGTTTCATGTGTTGGTACAAAAAATGAAGTGCTCATGGGGAAGTATACATATCTTGTAGCAATATAAATAGTAATATTTCTTCATCAGACAACGTACAAGGGGATGATATGGTTGGGATGGATCAAGATGCTGCTACGATTTATGAACATGATAATGAAGCGAAGAGTCTGAAGATTTGAGAAAGACACTTAAATTGTTAGAAGAGGCAAATGTGGAGTTGTATCTAGGTTGTACTAAATTTTCTTCTTTATCATTCATCATGAGATTATTACACTTGAAAGTTCTCAATGGGTGGTTAAATGAGTCTGTTGATATGCTACTTGAGTTTTTAATAGATGCTTTCAGTGAGATGGACGTGAAGACTACTAAAAATTACTATGAGGCTAGTAAGATAACTAATGTATTAGGAATGGAATGTAAAGTATGGGATGTTTGTCCAAACAATTGTATAATAAACAGGGGAAAATGAGGTAATTACTCATTATGCGGTGTGTAACGCTTCAAGGCATAAGAAATAGGGTAGTACCGTTGCATGCAAGCGTATTAGGTATTTTTCATTAACTCCGAGGTTGAAGTGATTATTCATATCTCACAAAACTGCTTCTCTTATAAGGTGGCACAAAGAAGGTCGTGTGAAAAATGGAGTCAATTGATGTGTGTCTTTTAGTGTAAAGAATATTACCAACAAATTATATAATCAATCAAACTTTAATAAAATGTCAACCACTAAAACTACACATATGGGCAAGTATACCAATTGTAAAGTATAGGGAATATCAAATCCATAAGAACTTAGGCTTCCACCTTACTTTATCCAACTCTTTATTGTTTAGCCAATAGAACAAAGGAATAAAAGTAAATAATCTACTAACCTAATATACTAGAGAAAATCAAGTCACAAGGATAATCAAGAGTGAGAATAAGGAGAAAAGACATGTAAACAGATAGAAACCCTTGAATACATAATAATGATTGACTAGCTATTCTCTCAATTAACTATTATCTTAGCATCATGAATGATTAAATTAGACCCACTTCGTTTGCAATCTATGGAATCACTATTTTCTAATTAAATTAGTGAATATATTCTCTCTCAACCAATTTACCCAAAAGACGTATTAAAATCAATCATCACACGAATCCCTATATTCTAAGTAATTTAAGCTTGAAATTAGCCAATGAATCTATATTCTAGTAATCAACAACTAATCTTTGATTACTTAGTCTTTGCTCTTAACCTTTTTTTCGAGCAAGTTAAGAATAATTAGTATTGAATTAATTAGTTGGCCATTCTCTACTAACATCGTTTTGCAAGTTAATTATAAGAGAACTAATTAATCCAATAAGATATTTTGCTCAAGTAATCAAATACCAAGAATATTAATAAATTGATCAAAGAACTAAAATCAATACAAAACCATAAATCCAAAAGAATATCCTCTAAAAATAATTAAAATATTAATATTTAATTGTCAATAAATTACAAAGAAGAGAAAAAGAAACCACTCATAGACAAGCAAGATCATTTCTTCCTCCTTGAAACCTTCTTGAGCAACCTCCTCTTTTTCTCCAAGAATTCTCTTTGATCCTCCTAAATCTTGGTGTTTTCTAAAAATATTACATTGAAGAATTGAAAACTATGAAAACTCCCTTGTACAATATTATTCTCTTGTATTTATAGGAGTTCAAATTGTCAAAAAGTGCTTACAAGAGTCATTTTCTGTGATTAAAAGAGTTCCCATAAGAATCTAACTGAAATTGCCAAAATCTGCTTGGAAAAAGAAAACCCGCCTATATTGTATAGCATGGAACCGGCGCCGGCTCCACCCCTTACGGTCGACACTGGCCGTGCTCTATTTGTGCCCTAACGTGTTCTGTTTTCAGCTATTTTCTTGTGGTTTTCAGAATGGGGCATGCGCCTACCATGCCTACAATGGTGATGGTTTTTTCTTGTTTTTCGTTATTTTTTATAATAAAATTCCAAAACGCCTTTCTAATGGTAAACTATCAAATATGAAGGAATATTCTTAGTTATTACAATAAATGTATCACAAAACACCCTCAAATAACTAGAAAAATATAAGTGAATTTAGCCCATATCATCTATAGACACCCAGTTGATTCTAGGGCCTGGAAAAAGTTTGATGAATTGCATCTGGAATTTGCAGCCGATTGCCGAAATATAAGGCTTGGTCTAGCCTCAGATGGATTTAGTCCATTTTTAAATATGCATACACCGCATAGTACTTAGTCTATTATCTTAATACCATACAATTTGCCAACCTGGTTATGCATGAAGGAATCTTATTTTATATTATTAACTCTTATTGATGGCTCCAAAAGTCCAGGGAATAAGATTGATGCTTTTATGTAGCTATTGATCGAAGAGTTGAAAGAATTGTGGTGTGACGGTGTGATAACATATGATGCTGAGGCAAAAGAGTTATTCCATTTGCATGCAATTGTTATGTGGACCATAAGTGATTTTTTAACTTATGGCAATCTATCTAGCTACAGTGTTCATACTGAGAAGGCTTGTCCGATATGTAGTGTTAATTGCGTATCTTACCGCTTGCCTAATAGTAGTAAATATTGCTTCTTATACTATCGTAGATTTCTTAACCCGTCACATAAGCTCTGTAAGGATAAAGTCTCTTTCTATAGTGGAATGGAAATATGACAAGCACCAACAAAGTGCACGATGACCGAAATATTAACTCAACTTAGGGATTATTTAACAGAATATGAAATAGATTATATGATCATCAGAATCCAGGCTAACTATGAACAAAAGTTTGGCATAAATTCGTATAATTGGAAGAAGAAAAGTATATTTTGGGAGAGCAATTTGATGAGACACAATCTTGACCCGATATATATAGAGAAAAATTTCGCGGACAATCTATTGTATATAATATTAGGTGATAGTAGTTCTTTGAAAAATAACTCAAAAGCTCGTCAAGACTTGCTAGTCATGAATATTAAAAAGTCTCTACCTCCTATTTTAAAGCCCTCTGGAACTAGATACAATTTGCCACCAGTTTCGTACACAATGAGTAAGTTTGAAGTTGAAATTTTCTTGATAGTTTTGAAAGAATTGAGAGTTCCCAATGGCTATTGTTCTAATATTTTTCGATGGGTAACCTTGAGGAGAAATATTTTGGAAGGTTTGAGGAGTCATGTGTTAGAATTCGTAGACTCCTAAAGGCGAAAAATACCCATAAATCCCTTCCGAGGACTCAGGCCAAATGACTAACGTCGATCTAAGGGTTACCGAATTACCTCTATATCGCCATAAGCAAAACATTTGCTCTCAAATTTCCAGGCATACGTACACTTTGAATGATCATCAGACACTGCAATGTGTGAATGTCCTCTATCGGATACACACAGCAAAACTAGCCCGGGAATGCTAGCGCCTAGGGTTTTGAGAGGTTTAATTTTTCTTGGTTGTAAAGGCACGAATATTTTTATGAGAAGTCTGTCACAAGAAGACGGTTAGGGTTTTCTTTTAAAACCACACGAACTTCTTGGAGTCCAATTCTCATAATATCTTATCATATCTTATTATTTCGATAATTTATTTTAAGTTCAAATTAAATTAAAACTAATATGATAAGATTTTGTCATTATTTCGGTAATTTAACTAATTAATTTATAGAGTCAGATTCTTATAATCTGGACATCCTCCAGATACTTTGAATGTGGACATATTTCTAGATTCATTGTATCTGGTCACTTTTCTACGTCCGATGAACCTAGACACATTTCCAAATACATCGAACTTGATCATCAGAAAAATAATCTAAAGTGTTCGATTAATATGTGACCCTATAAGTTCATTTAACATTGGCAGTGTGCCCAAATCACATTTAAAGTGGCCCACAAGTTATAAGTGATTTCTAGCAAAATATTATAACTATCTAGGTTAAATGAAGATTAATGATCTCTTTGAACCAAACTATAACTTCATATTTAGTTCTTTTGTCACACGATATCCAAATTAAGCATAATGCACCGAGCATGTCATCCTTATTAAGCTTAATCAACTATTTCTTGATCTCATAGTAAACTGTTTAAACAAATGATATCAATATCTCAAATTGATATATTTGAGCAAGGCCATACAATTTAACAGTCTAACTTATTAAGGAGTCCATGGACACTTCTTCCAAAATTGAAAGGGATAAATTCCTTCACTATTAATCATATTCCTCTCCCTGGTTTATTCTATATCTAATAATGGTCTAATTTATTATCTGGTTAAAGACAACTTTAGACAACCTCAAGATATAGAATTTATCAAGTAGGAAACTATGATAAATTCAGGTCGAAGGACTTCTAATATCGTTATGGCTAAAAAGTACTTATGACATGTCCCAAAAAGTACTCTCACAGTAGGTCATGTTCAATACAATGTTCTCTAACATTTATTTATGTTTTGACTTGATATCACATATATCAATGACCAGTAAAACATAGCCATCAAGTTACAAACATATTAATCTTAATTTGTTATTGTTCCATTAATGATAATTGATCAGGGACAATTTAAGAATAGTCATTGTATTTGTTATAGGGTTTTACTATTAAATCATGTATGTGATGATTACATAACTAAATGCACTATTCATGGAAAAAAAATATCTTGTATTATTACATAATACATAAAAATAATAGCATAAGTACAAATTATTTTAGAGCATATCCCCAACAACATGATTCTTACATTTTACTCTAACAATTAATCCCATTGGTTGCCCGTACAATCTTGCCAAGGAATGTTGTACAATTATTGATTAAAATTGCTACGTGTTTTAGACCACTGTGCTCAAAAGTTAACAAGGAGAGGCATCTCAAACATCTTCAAGACTGATTCGCGGTTACACTATGTATGCTTGAGAAGATATTCATTCCAATTTTATTGACATAATGGAATATTTACCAATACATTTGGCAGATGATGCATTGTTGGCTGGCCCAGTACAATGCCAATGGATGTTTTCGGTTTAAAGATATTTGAAAACTCTCAATTGTAACGTACGCAAGCCAGTGGGTATGCAATGGTAGAATGCATGAAGTTTGTGTTAAGATATCTAAATAATGTTAAGAGTAAAGAGAATAGATCTCCGAGATATGTTGATAATGATAATGACATGGGTAAACTAATTAGAAAGGGACTAATGTAATATTTAACCATACAACCTTGATGCAAGCACAACCGGTGGGTTCTAGCCAACTACGACATCCTTAAACCATATAGAAAGTCAGTTTTTTTTTTTTTTTTGAATGCTTATATATTCTTTTACACACACACACACACACACATATTTTTTAATGATGATAAACTACCATATATAAAATACATAGCTTTCATATGTCTGTCATAAATAAAGAGCATCCAAGAGCTAGGTTACACAAGAAGCAATGCATTCACTCTCAAACGTTTCACACTTAACTCAATCAGTATGTAAGTTATATGTAACATTTGTATCGCTAATAATTCTTTCCAACATACTAAATCGGTGTAACATGCTATACTATTAAAGCAACTCTTATTTCATATAGGTTGATAAAAATGAACAATATCCTAATATTCTTGTCAAAGTTAGAAAGTTGCTAGTGATCCTTTCAATCAAAGAATGCATTATAATGCATATAATGTGAATGGGTTTCGGTTTCGTACAATTACTTACGAGGCTAATAAGTCTACTCAGAATTCTAGTCTTATGTGTAGAGCTGACACTATGAGCTATGCTAGCCCAAGAGATAGGAATCCCATCAGAAATGGTGTCAATTACTATAGGGTACTAATTGATATCAGGATCTGATATAGTAATCAGTTGAAATTTATGATATTTAAATGTTTTTGGGTCGATGTGTCTCGGGGTGTTAAAGTTGATGATCTGAAGTTCACTTTGGTGAATCTTAACGGTTTGTTATATCGAGAAAATAGAGAGATGGACAAGCCATTCATACTAGCAAATTAAGTGGAACAAGTTAGGTATTCTCGTTGTCCCAGAGAAAGAGACTGGCATGTGGTAATACCAATGATGAGAAGAGATAACTATGACGTATACTCAAGAGACCATGATATAGAAACTTTTTCAGCGCAACAGTTAGATTCCTATCCTGTTTCACCTGAAGTAAATGCCACATGGGTTAGGAATAGTATTTCTGGAAGGAAGTAGATTTAGTTAGACAAAGAATACAAGTAGCAACCTAAATGTAATTTATATATTTCTCAAGTATAAAGTTATAGATTTATTTGATTAAATTTATGTTTTAAATTTTATTATGTTTGAAAACAAATAAATTTGTCTAAAATTTTTAATGTCATATTTATCCTTTGTGCTCTGCAGATGGTCAAAAAACGGGTCCGGCGTGCATTGATGCAAGATGCTATAGCCACTTCGAGGTTAGGGGCTAGCTCTTCACAGGATGCTACTAGCATAGGAGCTGCAACTACTTCTGGTATAGGTCCTAAAAGCACAGGACTTGCTTTTCCAGGTCCTAGGGCCTCAAGTTTGTATTACTTTATTTTTTTTAGTCCTACACATGGATCATAGTTATATTAAGTTTTTATCTTTCTTGATAATAAACTCATACTTATTATTTAGTTGTTTAGCATTAATTTTTTACCTATCATTATTTGGTAACTATTTATATTGTTATTTCTAGGTTCTTCATCCAGAAGAGGTCGAGGGGATGGAAAGTTACCCCTCGGGTGGGCTTAACCGGGTTTCAGGAAGTATAAAGTGAACCAGCATAGAGGGCTTATAGGAATGGATGCTTCTCGTTTCAATTATGTAGTTGGTTGTTTTGCACAAATGGATAATAGACTTCCTTTATTGCAGAGATTTTCATTCTGTACCACAAAGAATGAAGAACTTTGTGTAGGAAAAATTATAAGTAAAAAAAAAAAAATTTGTTAACTTTGGCTAAGTGTTTAAAAGTCTCCTAAACTATAAGATCACTTTGTTAACAAGATATTTTTTTTTCAATTACTTATTTGTTTAACACATGCAAGGATAATACTACTATGCCATCGGAGGGACGTAGTGTCACAATAAAGATGCTTTGCGCAACCTGGAAGGATTACAAGTCCAAGCTTAAGCATAGATACTACATTCCTTTCCAGCATAGCACGGAGCCTATCACTTGTGGGGATAGGTAGGTCGACGAAGATCGGTGGAGGATGTTGGTTGATTATTAGTGATTGGAGGATATGCAGGTCATATCATGTCATAATTAACTAAATTAAAATTTTTATATTGCGATGTTGTTTAGTATTTAGTATGGTTTAGACATGTTTCTCTTACATATTAACTATGTTAAACATTCATAGGTGGAGGCTAAGTAGAACAGGTAGAATTGATCACATATTGCATATCTACTAGCCACAGGAAGGATGCCATATTTTATTATACTAGATCGGATATTTAGATGTCCTATACACTATTATTTTGCCTTTCTTAGTAGATTCTCAAATATCTTTACTTCATAAATACTATCAAATTAATTATTGTTCATGCTTATAGAAGGCCTCACAAAGGCAGCCAACGTCACAATATGATATGTTTATTGCAACACGAATGTGGCGAATCGGGAAGTTGATAGATTGACTGTCGATATAATTGTAAGTCATTTTTTATGTTTTACTTTGTTGAATTGTTAAAATATAACAAAATAAATAGATTAACTTGATATGTATGTTCTTTCATAATTTTTGTAGGATCGATTAAAGGTAAAGTGTAATACCCCGGAAAACCTAGGCCCGCCAGGGCCGGGGATGTCGCCCCGTCCAAAGGACAAGGGGTCTTTATAACTAGGTCACAAATAAAATTGCTGAAATAAATAATACTCAAACTAAAAAGAATTCATTACATCCCAAAATACTTCAAAAGTACATCCATGAAATTACAAAATAAAAACCATAATTAAAATCATCCACTCTCGTCTCCCCAAAGCAATACATAAAATCAAAAAATACATTCTCTTCCAAGGTAGCTACTCACCCACAACAGGATCAACCTAAAATCATGATAAAAGGTTGTGAGATAGAAATCTCAGTAAGTCCGTGTGTGCTTTGGGTGTTTAGCAAAAACAGTTCGTGGATGCAAAGTGTGAAATCTTTATAAGAGAAACATTGGCAAGCTATAAACATTAGTCAAAAGCAAGAGTGGCGTTTTGGCTCTCCTAGCCATACATAAGTAATGAAATCAACCACTCAAAAGAAAGAGATATGGGTTACCACACTTTGGGCCCCATAATCGGTCAGAATGCCTAACACGTTGTGCAGACTGACAAAAGTAGGCGATCGGCCTACTGGGTAAGATACTCTTCCTTCTTTATACCCAAACAACCACCGGGTGTCCATTCCGGCAAAAACACAGTCACTTGATTGAAATAAAATAAACTGCTAATTCAGACCGGCACGACTCACTGGAACTGGCATCTTATCCGAGAAGGACTCACCCGCAGAGGTGGCCACCTACTGAGAGACTCGCCCTAACCCTTCAAAGACTAGTCCTAGTAGTCCACCCTTATTGAGTACTCAACGACGTTTCCCACTTGGGATAAAATGAACAGAGCATTGCTCTGCATGAAAATAGTAATTTGAGGGTTTCCAAAGTTTTGGGAACAATCAGTTTTAGAAAGAGTTTTAAGTTTGGAAAATCTGCTCAGTAACGTTTAAATAATTTAAGTGTTGGAAGTAAGAACAAATTCAACCCTCAATTGCCTTCAAATAAACGAGTGTCCATGCACTCCATATTTAGATTGCTATAAGAAAAACATTTCACATCGATAGGTTTTATGCAGGAGCTTACCTGATTCTTGCTCACAACAACAAGGTCTCGAACAGATGACCTAACCCCACATGGACAAATACAAATCTTAATCAGATTCAAGCCACAATCCACTTTCTCAATTTTAAATCAACTTAATCCACTACTACCATGATCCTAGTGTCCCAAGCTTTAAGGCAAAACAATAATTGAATTGGTTTATAAGCTCAGTTTAGTTTGTTATTTAAAATAATTAATGGATTAGGAAATAAATTCTAATAAGTTGAAAGTTTAAATCTTGTTAAGGAAAATTTAGAGTTTATTTGATCAAGAGTCATAGGTAGTACTAGGTAAAATAGTGATTTAATGGTAGCTTAGTTGTTAGAAAATAATTGATAGCTAAAACTAGTTAAGATTAAATTTAATAAGTCTTCCTTGGAAAATAATAAGTAATCCTTAAGGGTTTTGATCTAGTAAATATTTTATTAAGTATAAATCTTTTTCATAAGGCTTTAATTAATTTGCTTTATTTTAAATAATATTTATTTATTTTATTTTCTAGAAAAATCATTATTTATTTGACTAAAATATCCTTTACATATATTATAATTCCAAATCTACCCTTCCTAGGGTTTTCGAAATTCTTTAGCAAAAATCATTAGTAAATATTTTGTTCATGAAATAAAATTTGCTTAGGGACAACTAGATCATGATCAAGATTCCATGGTCAACCATAATCAATAACATACTCAATCCTTCAATTCATCAAATTATCCAAGTCTTGCACATAGGCATAGATCTAAATTTATTATTACATGATTTAACCTCTACTAGCATTAACATGATCATGGCTTCAAAATCTAATTATGCATATATATCCTATTCACCCATGGTGACATAATCTCTAGCACGCTTCATCACAAATACTACCTATGACATGCATCAAATCTCAACTCATCATTAAATCCACCAGCATAATCCTTCCATGCATAAATTCCATCTCCTTCATAATCATACATATACTCATGCTTCAATCAACAACATCACATACACAAACCCATCGCCATTCATCAACCTAGAGACATGCTTCTAAATTTTAAAAAGAGGATTGAAGGTACTTACTTGATTGATGAATGACTTGAAGGAGTTTAGAGAAGATCTCAACTCCTAGATGGCTAATCTTGTTCAAGAAGGGTGGCGAAAGCACGGTCATGGAAAAAGAGACCATTCGGCCAAGGGAGGAATTTCGGTCCATGAGAGAGAGAGAGAGAGAGAGAGAGAGAAGAAGAGATCATTAGCATGCTTATTCATATAGGTTTTCATTAGAGATTAAGTTTGAAGAGGATGAAGTTGTTAGAATAAGTTTACCTTGAAGATGTTCTTGATCTTCACAGAAATTTCTGCTTTTTTATCCAAAGTAGCAAGATGATTTGAGGAGTTTGATGTTAATAAGTGTGTTGATGAATGCACAGCAAGGAGTAGATCAAATCTGGAGATTTTCGTGAGGGTTTGAAGTGGTTTGGAGGGGTATTAGGTGTGGAGAAGGAGTAGGTGTTCTTGGTGTAGTGTGTGTGTGTGTGTGTGTGTGTGTGTGTTCTTGTTGCTTGAAGAAACTCGAGAGAGAGAGAGAGAGAGAAGAGAAGCTGCCGATTTTTCTGAGAAGTTGTGGCTGCCGAAATTCTGTAGGGTTTAGGGAGTGACTTCTCTGATTTGGAAGGGAAAGGAAAGACTAATTGTTACAATCCTTGAAGAATATTTTTAGGAAGAGAATTTGGAAACTAGATATTCCAAGAATATCTTGATTTTTCTGGACAGCTTTGAAGTCTCATATGGCCGACTGGATTGTGCAATTTTCTGGGGAATTAAAGCTAGTTAAAGGAGCCTTGTGATGGCCGAAACTAGGGTGCACAATGGTGGAGAAGATGTCTGATCAATTGAGCAAAATTTTATGGAAAGTTGTTAAACAAGATGGCTGAAATTTTTGGAAAGTAATCAAGCTAAATTGCAGGGATTTGGTTGAGAGATTTTCGGTCAGCCATGGAGGGAATTTCGTGCAGAAGCTTCAGGGAACAATGGAGCTCTGTTAATGGAGGTTTAAGGGAGGTTTTGACAGAAGTAGGTTGGGGTTTTTGGTTGAAACAAAATAGGAAATAAGTTGGACAAAAATTCTGCTCAGGAATTTCGCTGAACAGAAATTTCCTGGCAGAATTTTCGTCTACCATTTCCAGCAGATTTGCAGCGAGTTTTGAAGGGGATTTCAGGGGTATTCAAGGCTAGTTTCCAGCCTTCTTTATGGAGGAAAAACATGGCTAAGGTGCTGTACAAAATCTGGGAGAAAACAGCTTAATTTGGAGCTCACAAAGCTGATTTTCGTACAGGAATTTTTCCTGTTTTACTCCAGCTTGTGCAGTCCGAATTTGGGCAAGAAACTTTTAGGTTTAAACTGATCCTAAAGACCATTTTTCTGGTAGCATTTGGGAGGAAATGTGAGTTAGAATTTTCGACCTTTTGAAGGTACAACAAGCTGGAAAATTTCAGCTCATTTCATGAAGATAGATGAACTAAGTTAGAGGGAAAATTTCAGAAAGCTTTCAAGGGGGATTTTCCTCTTGAATTTTTTTCCCACAAATCATTTACATTTTCCAAACCATGAGAAGCCTTTTACTAGGACATTTTGATCCTGAAAGACCTTAGTCCTCTACTGAATTTTCTGGAAAGGAAAAGGATAGAACACCTTGCTCAAACTAAGGAGTTGGAAATTAAGAAAAGCTAACGATCAAGGGAGAATGAATTCCCTTTTGGCATTTCGCGAAGAACAAAAGAGTAAAGTAAGAATTCTCCTAACATGTCTCTCCTAGGACATCATCACCCCATTGATCTAGGCCCTCATGGCCGAAACCATCATTTTCCAAGAAAAATAAAATTTACTCCAGCTAAAGCCTCTATGATGGACTTTGAACCTTAGACCTCAAAAATTAATTCCAATGCTCTAACTACTAAACCACAACAACTCTTGTTTCTATTTCTACTAGAAAAATTATTTTCTATTCAATCCACAAGCTATCTCCTTATTTTCACCTCGGGCAAAAATTATCATTTTGCCCCTCTCACACATCACTCACCAACAAGACTTCAAGATAATAAAAATCAAATTCAAAGCACATAGAAATCATATAAAAACATATTTAATCATGAAATAAAGCATAATATGCATCCTAACCCCCTTACTCTATGGTTGGTCTTGACTAGGGTTTCACACAAAGTGGCAGGCACTTCCTGAGTTTGAGTGAACCAAGAAGGCAAAGGATCAGATTTTTCAGCGCATGTTTGGTCCTGATACGAGAGGTTGTGTTAGATGTAAGGGGAAGAGACCAAAACCAACTTCAGTCAGACAATCATCCAGCTATTCTAGAGATGTTGAGGAGGCCATTGGAGTGCAGGTTGAGGCATGTATAAAGGTTATGCAGGCTGAGATGGAGGCATATATACAGGCTGAGATAGAAGCATGTGTGCAGGCTATATAAGCTGAGATGGAGGCATGTATGCAAGCCAACATGGAATTAGCCCTATCTCATAGAGTTGGCACATGTGCATTTGTCACAGCTCTTATAACTCCATCTAGTACCTCTACAGCATCTCCTGGTATTAATTCTACATCTCGTCCCTATGGACTACAATGGTAAACCTTCATTTTTTGACAAGACTAGCGACGGTTATGACCATCACAATAACCGAACTAATTATGACGGTTAGTAACTGTTGCAATTAAAAAACGTATTATGACGGTTAGACTGTCATATTTAAAAATAAAATACGACGGCATATCAACCGTCGTATTAGTTTGCCTTTAAACGAGGGTTAGAACCATCATATGTATTTGTAAAATGACAGTTTATTTTGTCTAAGTATGATGGTTTTTCCATCTTCATTTTGCCGTTCTCAGAACAATTGGATACGATGCTTTACGTAGCCGTCATAATTGTACTGTTATATTACATAAAAAAGACAGTTTTTCCTCCATCTTATGGTAAAAATGACAACGTCAAATACGACAGCTATGTAATCATCATTTGACCATTGTATAAAGTAAATACGACGGTAATTTCACAAATATGACCATTTTGCAGCCGTTGTTTTTAATGCCTTTCTTAGTAGTGTCGTTGGCATATGCGACAACTGTAATCTTATAGGATTGCACATATTCTCTGACAAGATAATCAAATGGTAGATTTTTTGGCAATGTAAGCTTGCTCACAAGCAATACCCATCTTATTTCATTCTATTTCTAGTCTTCCAAATATGATGAGTGCATTTTATATAGGTAATAGAGATTAGATTCATTATGTTAGATCTCAAATTGCTATTGATCCTGGCTAGTTTTTATACTTTGTTTTTATTAATAAACTGATAGGGGTCTGCCTAACCCCCCACCAATATTTTGGTGGCTTGATTGAAAAAAATAATAATAACCCAATGCTTTCACCAAACTTTCATATAAGAAACTGTGAGTACTGTCTAAGTCTATCAAAATAGATACATGTTACTTTTTGATATAGTCAATAATTCTAATTGTTTTACTGGATTCATGACCTTCCATAGCCTGAACAGTCATCTAACATACCTCACTAACTTCCTTACCTACCTATGGTTCACAACCCTTTCATCATTATCTCTTTCCATCTCCAATAATGCTTCTCCTTCTATCTGTTCTACTTTTCTTCTACCATCATCATTCTAACTATACTTAGAGAACAAACATGCCTAGCACTATACTTTTCCCTACACTTGAAACATAAGCCTAACTTCTTTCTCATTTACAACTCTTCAGTAGAGATTTTGTTTAAACTTTACTGGTTCCTATAATATACCTTTAATCTATTCATTCTTCTCACCTTCTCTGTGCACATCTTGAGGTTTTTACCAATTTTGATTAATAGAATTCTTAACTGAGATTTTGTTAATTTGGTAATAGCATCAATCTCTAACTGTTTAGCAATAACTATTTCATATGCATAAGTTACTGTATGAGGTTTAAACATGGTTACAAAGGCCCTTATTTTGTCTTTCAACCTGCTCATGAACATATCCACAAAAGGATTTTGACAGAATTTTATTTATACTTTTAAAAATTAATTCAAGTTACTCAAACTTTTGCATGTACTTGATGCGTAAATTTTAGGTGTATAAAAGTTATTAAATTTAAATCCATCCCCTTAGCCAAATTTTAATTAAAACATTAATCCCAAACTACACATATGAGCAAGTATACTCATTGCAAGCATAGTATAGGGAATTAACAAGTATTGATCCTTAAAGGAACAAGTACACACTAATCACTTTTCATTCATTATTTAACTGACCTAATAAAGTTATAAGATAATTATACACACACACACACACACACACACACACACACACAACTCAAGAATGTGAAAATACACAATTTAGACAAATATTTTTGAAAACATGACAATGAATCACTTAGAAAATAATATAATCAATTATCATCTTGGTCTTATGAAGGATTTAAAATAGACTCACTTAGTTTGCAATCTATGAAATCACTATATTCTAGTCAAATTAGTGAACATATTCTATCTCAACTAATTTACCCAAAAGATGCATTAAATCAATTCTCATATAAACCCCTATATTCTAGATGATTTAAAACATGAAATTAGTCAATGAATCTATATTCTAGCAATCATCAACTAACCTTTGATTACCCAAGTTCTTAACAATTAACCCATTCTTCAAGCAAGTTAAAAGATAACAAATATCAAACTAATTAATTGAAGTTATTGTCAACCCCTTTTTCAAGTAAGTTAATAACAAAAATCAATTAATCAACTTCGTAATAAAAATAAGATAATCAAATCCCAAGACAAATAATTAATTGATTAAAAGTCTAAATTAACTCAAGAAATTATGAATCCCAAAAATAATGTCAAATTACAATGAAAATATCAATTACATCATTATTCTAGAAAAAGAAAACAAAGGTAAAAGAAAGAACTCATAGGCTTGACAAGCCCTTCTCCTTTTTCTTGAAGACCTTCTTAAATAATGCTCCTTGAATGATCAATCTCTCATTCTTGTGAGTAATTGACAACTTTAATCATTGGATTCACACTTTTGTCTTGTGTTTTTCTTGTTTAAATAGGCTTCCAAAAGGTCAAAATTCATTTCCTAAGAGTTCTGGACCGAGTAAAGATTGAAAAATATCAATACTCTTGGGAAATTACCAAATCCACGAATGAAAGGAAAAGCTCGCTAACATGGGATAGTCTAGGGCCAGCGTCAGCTCCATTTGGCATAGCTAGTGCCGTCGTGCTTTGGTCACCCGTTCATGCTCTGTTTTGTTGATGACGAAATCCTCTGTTTCTTCCAAAATGGGGTCGACACTGGCTCCGTGGGTCATGGCCAGCGTTGGCCATGCTCTGATGGTGACGGGATTTTCGTTTTTTCATCGTTTTCTACAATAAAAATTCAAAAATCTTTCCAATGATAAAATATCAAATATGAAAGAATATACCTAGTTATTGCATCAAATGTATCACAAAACATCCTCAAATAACTAAAAAAATATAGATAAATTTTGCCCTCATCACATTCTCCCACACTTGAACATTTGCTTGTCCTCAAGCAAAGCCCATTAAAACAAAGAAAAACAAGACAATCTTTCAAAAAGTTCACTTAGAACAAAGCCACAATTACCTTTCAAACCTTAGATATGTCATTGCCATTCTTTCAACCCTTTGAAAACATTTGCAAAATAAATTACTAAACAAGACATATCAAGACCCTCGAAATCGAATTAAACAAGTTTATACACTAGTCTAAGAACATTATTTCACCCTTCAAGCAAAAATATAGATAACATGAATCCTACAACTCAAGCTATCTACCAATTCAAGTATTATAAATCCAAAAATTGCACAACTCAAGTCATGATTCAAGAAAAACACTCCAATTCTTTTCTTTCATTTTTTTCAATAAGTTAGAGAATTGAAAACCTTAAGTGAATGGATTTCTCTTCATACACCATATTAATCTCCTTATAGTCATCACTTATCATTTTTTCAACAATCTTTTTTTTTTTCCTCTGCTCTCGGGAATTAATTGCCTCAAGATAGTGAATTTCTCTTCACTATCCGTATTAGCCCCTATAAATAAGCAAAAGTACCTTCTCAAAGATGAAACAAGCTTTTTCCAACTTGTTGTTGTTCATTTTTTCACTTATAATCAATTTTTTTTTTCACAATCTTTCCGCTCAAAGATTTTATCTTTTCACATTTCTTATCACAACTCAAAGTCAAGCAAAGTTTAAACTCATAATACAAGAGTTAGCTAATAACTTTTCCCACATTCCTCATATTCTCCATATTCAAGCTAAATGAGTCAAATAATACTTAAACAATAATGCATAAAACAAGATTAACCCAAATTCTCAAGTCTTAATATATCCCATCCAATAAACCATTTTATTGATAAAAATCTATCAAATGAGTGACAAAACTCATACCCAAGTAAGAAAGAGAATTACAACCTTGCTAAAGTAATGAAAATCACAAAAGAATTTTTGAAAAAGTTCACAAAAATGGAATATGGAAAATATCTTCAATGCTAAACTCTCCCCCCATACTTAAATTGGACATTGTCCTCAATAGCAAAAAAATATAACAATGAAAGCAAAGCCAATAGACCAAAATAAACAAAGGGAAAAAATAGAGAAAAGAAAATACTTCCATTGCGAATTAGTTTCAACACGTGTGAATCCACCACGAGGAGTCATTGGGGAAATTGAACCTAGATAAAAACAAAAGAAACAAAACAAAAAGCATAACTCTAGGAAAGAAAGAGAAAATCAAAAGAAAAGAAAAGACAAAAAAATCAACTAAAAAGAAATCCTAAGAAAAGTCATGAATCATGAAGAAAAATATCCACATGATCCAAAGTGTCAAAAGTCTCACCAAAATAATGTTTCACCCTATTTTTATTAACTTTGAAAGTACTATTAATCGGGTGAGAAACTTCAAGAGTATCAAAAGGAAAAACCTTAGTCACCAAATACGGCCCTGACCATCTTGATTTCAACTTACCCGGAAAGAGTCGCAAGCGAGAATTAAACAACAACACTTCTTTAAACTCCCGATGTTGAGCAATATGCTTATCATGCCACCGTTTCACCCGCTCTTTGAAGAGTAGAGAATTATCATATGCAGCCATGCACAATTCATCCAACGCATTCAAGTGATGTAATCTGGATTTTCCAGCAAGCTCAAGATCAAAGTTAACAAGTTTGAGAGCCCAATAAGCTTTGTGTTCAATCTCCATAGGTAAATGACAAGACTTTTCATACACTAATCTATAGGGGGTTGTACCAATAGGAGTTTTGAAAGCTGTCCTATAAGCCTAAAAAGTATCGTCTAGTTTCAAACTCCAATCCTTTCTCGTATAATTAACCATTTTTTTTCAAAATTCTTTTTAACTCTCTATTAACCACTTCAACTTGGCCACTTGTTTGGGGGTAATAGGGAGTAGCAAACTTATGAGTAACATATAAATGTTTGAGAACTTTGTCCAATTAGGTATACAAATGTGTGTTCCCCTATCAAAAATGAGTACCTTAGGTACACCAAAATAGGTGAAAAGTTTCAAAGAAATTTAACTACAGTCCAAGCATCATTAGTAGGCAAGTCTTGCACCTCAACCCACTTAAACACATACTCAACCACAACCAAGATATATTTGTTACCCAAATAATTAGGAAAAGAGCCCATGAAATCGATCCCCCAACAATTAAAAAGTTCATAAGCTTGAAAATTTTGCAATAGCATCTCATTAGATTTAGAAATGTTACCTATACGTTGACACCTATCACAATTCTGAACAAACATGTAAGAGTCCTTAAAGATAGTTGGCCAATAAAATTCAAACTCAAGCACCATTCTTGCAATGTTGTTAGCTTGGTAATGGCCTCCCGTGGGTCCTTCATAATAATATTTCAAGATATCTACATTTTTCGTGGAATCCACACATCTCCGAATGATTTGATCCGCCGCACAACACTTGAACAAGTAAGGATCTTTTCAAAAGTAATACTTTACTTCGGAGAGGAATTTCTTCTTTTGTTAGGCCATGAAATCCTCTGGAATAATTCTTACAACAAAGTAATTAGCAAAATCAGCAAACCAAGGTGTTTGAGAAATCTCACCATCAACAAGTAGAAATTATTCATCTAGCAAGGTATCATTGATGCCCCCTTCGGCCAATGGTTCTAATTTGGGATTTTTCAACCTAGTAAGTGATCCACAACTAAATTTTTTGCTCCCATTTTATCCCTAATCTCCACGTCAAATTCCTGCAACAATAAAACACATCTTATTAATCTTGGTTTGGAATCAAACTTGGTTAGTAGGTATTTAAGGGCGAAATGGTTTGTATACACAATGACTTTGGACAAAACAAGATAAAAATAAAATTTATCAAAAGCAAATACTATTACAACCAATTCTTTATCTGTTGTGGTGTAGTTCTCTTATGCCACACTAAGAGTTTTGCTTGCATAATAAATGAGTTGAAAATACTTATTCCTCCTTTGTCTAAGCACCGCGCCTACTGTATAATCACTTGCATCACACATATGAGAGTTGATCAATTTCTTTTTAATCACATTAAAAGCATTGAGACATTTTTCATCAAATTAAAAAACAGCATATTTTTCAAGTAAAGAAGTAAGAGGTTTAGAAATTTTTGAGAAATCCAAGATAAACCTCCTATAAAAACATGCATGACCAAGAAAGTTTCGAATAGCCGTCACGGAAATAGGAGGAAGT
This sequence comes from Voacanga thouarsii, assembly GCA_026120185.1. NCBI lineage: Eukaryota > Viridiplantae > Streptophyta > Magnoliopsida > Gentianales > Apocynaceae > Voacanga > Voacanga thouarsii. The sequence continues at coordinate 901,968 of JANUWF010002419.1, read as the reverse complement.
TTATCAATTACCTCAATTTTTGCTCTATTAACCTCAATACATTTCCTTGAAATCTTGTGTCCCAATACAATACCTTCTTGCACCATGAAGTGGCATTTTTTTCCAATTAAGCATGAGGTTAGTCTCGTTATACCTTTGAAACACCTTTTCTAAATTGGTCAAACATAAGTCAAAAGAATCGCCAAAAATAGAAAAATTATCCATAAATACTTCTATGATGTCTCCCACAAGTTATTCGAAAATAGCCATCATATATCTTTCGAAAATTCTTGGACCATTGCAAAGACCAAAAGGCAACGATATGCAAAAGTACCAAAAGAGTATGTAAAGGTAGTCTTCTCTTAATCTTTCGGGGCTATAGGAATTTGAAAGTAACCAAAAAAACTATCTAAAAAGCAATAAAACTCATATCCGACTAATCTTTCTAACATTTTATCAATTAAAGGGAGAGGAAAATGGTCCTTCCTAATCACCTCATTTAATTTCCTATAATCAAAGCAAACCCTCTAACCAATTACCTCATTGAGATCAACTCATTTTTTTTTTTATTTAGGCTCACCGACATTCTCCCTTTTTTGGTACCACTTGTGTTGAACTCACCCAAATACTATTAGAAATAGGGTAAATGATGCCGGAATCTAAGAGTTTAATTACCTCGCCTTTTACCACATTACTCATATTTGGGTTCAACCTATGTTGGGGTTATACTACGGGTTTGGCTCCTTTTTCTAGCAAAATTTTGTGAGTGCAAAAAGAAGGGCTAATTCCCTTAATGTTCTTGATATTCCATATTATGACTCCCTTATATTTTCCCAATAAACTTACCAATTTAGTCTTTTGATCACAAGTGAGGTCTTTTGCTATAATCACTGGCAATTTTCCTCCGTGAGCCAAAAATTCATATTCCAAGTGCTTGGGAAGGTCTTTAGGTCTAATTCTGGTGGTTCTTCAATAGATGACTTCATCTTTCCCGAACTACTTTTTTCGATTTCTTCAAATTCTCCCAACTCCTAGCCCTTATTTGAATCCTCCAAATATGCAATTGATTGTTCCATAAAATCCATAAAGAAATTGACAAATGATTCTTGTACAAAATCAAAGATAGACTCATCAAGAATATCAATCATTAAACAAGAACTTGATACGTAAATTTTGGGTGTATAAAAATCATTAAATTTAAATTCATACCTTAGCCAAGTTTTAATCAAAACATTAATCCCAAATTATACATACGAACAAGTATACTCATCGCAATCATAGTATAGGAAATTAACGAGTATCAATCCTCAAAGAAACAAGCACACACTAATCAATTTTCATTCATTATTTAACTTATCTAATAAAGTAATAAGATAATAAAAAAGTATATATATACAACTCAAGTATATGAAAATACGCAATTTAGACAAATACTTTTGAAAACATAACAATGAATTACTTAGCAAATATCACAATCAATTATCATCTTGGTCTCATGAAGGATTTAAAATAGACCAACTTTGTTTGCAATACATGGAATCACTATCTTCTAGTCAAATTAATGAACATATTTTGTCTCAACCAATTTATCCAAAAGATGCATTAAAATTAATCATCATATAAACCCCTATATTTTAGGTAATTTAAAATATGAAATTAGTCAATGAATTTATATTCTAGCAATCATCAACTAACATTTGATTACCCAAGTTCTTAACAATTAACCCCTTTTTCAAGTAATTTAAGAGATAATAAATATGAAATTAATTAATTGAAGTCGTTATCAACCCATTTTTCAAGCAAATTAATAACAAAAAGCAACCAATTAACTTCATAATAAAAACAAGTAATCAAATCCCAAGACAAATAATTAATTGATCAAAAGTCTAAATTAAATCAAGAAATCATGAATCCCAAAAATAATGCCAAATTACAATAAAAACATTAATTACATAATTATTTTAGAAAAAAAAATAAAAGTAAAAGAGAGGACTCATGGATAAGCCCTTCTTCTTCTCCTTGAAGACCTTCTTGAATAATGAATATCTCCTTCTTATGAGTAATTGGCAACTTTGATCCTTGGATTTACACCTTTGTCTTGTGTTTTTCTTGTTTAAACAGGCTCCCAAAAGGCCAAAATTCGTTCCCTAAAAGTTTTGGGCCGAGTAGAGATTGAAAAATACCAAAACTCTTGGGAAACTACCAAATCCGTGCATGAAATGAAAAGCTCATTGATATGGGACAATCCAGGGCCGACACCAGCTTCGGCTCCAGCTCCATTTGGCACGGCTGGCGTCGACTGTGCTCTAGTTACCCAATCGTGCTCTGTTTTTTTTACGACAAAATCCTTTATTTCTTCTAAAATAGGGCCGGCACCGGTTCCGTAGGTCACGGCCGACATCGGCCATGCTCTAATGGCGACGGGTTTTTCATTTTTTCATTGTTTTCTACAGTAAAAATCCAAAAAACTTTTTCAAGAGTAAAATATCAAATATGAAGGAATATGCTTAGTTATTGCACCAAATATATCACAAAACATCCTCTAATAACTAGAAAAATATAGATAAGTTTTGCCCCTATCAGTACTCCGCTTCCTGACCAATTTGTCTAATTTTATTAGAACTCCCTACTACTCTTTGTTGGTTAGCTTCTCCAAATTGAGCACAAACTACAGCAAAAAATCCCTTCCAACTAGCCTTTTTCTCTTCATGATCCAATAGGAAACTCAGCATCCACTCGAAGGCTACATCCTTCATATACAACTTAGCTAGTCCCAGCTTTAACTTCGCATCTGTGTTTTGAATCACGAAATACATGTTGTATTTAAGAACCCGGCTTGGTTCCATCAAAAAGTGGAAACCTCCACTGTTGGTAATTTTGGTCTAAACCTCTCATCAAAATCCTTCCATAATTCTCTTGAACCTTCCCCTTAAATTGTAGTTGATGATGATCCATAACACTCTACAATCTACTCTTCATATAACACTTTGTAGTTCTCCAATTTCCTATATAGAACCTCAAATTTTTTATCCATTGACTCCTTAAGCTTTGAGGTTTCGACGTAATTAGGGCTGTGGTAAATCTAAGCTCGTCTTGTTGATAGGACTACTTTTTAATAGATTTCTCCACATTTTTTATACAAATCTCTTATGGTGGTAGACCAATTCTAGCTGTATTGCTAATCTCAGAGTTTTGTTCGTCTATCCTATTTCCTGCCTCTAATTGCCCATGAGTTGTCACAAGCATCTTTGAACGATTGATGCTCTGATACCAAAATATAATGAGTTGACTTTTATTGATGAAATGGAACTAAAATTCAAAACAAAAATAGAGATTTGGGATGGAAAGGTACAGAAGATGAAGAAAAAGGAAGGACAGTTACAGAGGGAAAAGAAATGAAATTCCAAATTGGATTCAACACAATTCACTTGACATCCCAAAAAAAAGAAAAAATATATATTTAATATATCTGAATGTTGGAGAAAGGAAACGTGACCGTTGATGTTGCTCTAGTTCCCTTCATAATAACCGTTCATACCAAGATTCATACAACACCATTCTAGTTAACCAACTACCCTCCTATTGCTGCCAACTACTATCATGGCAGAGCAAAGAGTCCAAATCCTTTGCGCAGAGGATAAAATGTATTCTTATTTACAAGGCGGACACAAGGCCCCCCTTCCCCCTCTCCCAATTTTTTAAAAATCCCTATTAGCAGTAGTATATTAAATTATAAATTATAAATTATAAAATATTTATATACATGACCCCCCCCCTTATTTTTTAAAAAATCTCTACAAATGATAGTATATTAAATTATGTATTACAAAATATTTGTGTGTGTGTATTATACTATTGAATTCTTCCCAAATTCATTAATTATTTACCAAATATTAGAGTTTTAGTATTTTTTGGCTTATCAAAATACTTAAAATTGTTGTTGAGGTCCACCAACTTGAGTACTTGGAAGTTCACCAACTTAAAGTACTTGTGAGGCCCAAAGGCACACCAAAGTACTTAAAAGTGCCATTTTGTTTTTGGTCAAAATCTCATTGACCCCACTATTCATACTACCAATACCAGACAATAGAAAGCTCTGCCCTTGCTTCTTGGTATTCTTGCTTGCTTCGGTTGTACCATCTCAATCTGCAGTGCAGTCCACGTGACTCTATTCTACATGTCTACTTTTCAAGAATCAAGAATCAAGCATATATTATAGAATAGAGTGGTATGTGGTCCCCCAATATCTTTATTGGTGAGTAAAGTTTTTTCTTCTATTTCTTTTTCATTCATTATTTTGTTAATTTTTTTAATTTTTTCTTCAAGTTCTTAACTTTTTTTAATTTTTATGTCTTCAATATTAATAATCATCATCATATCATTATTCTTATTACTATCATTATCATCATTATTATCAATGATGATACAACTTATGTAAATAATAATAGCACTTTTGATTATGGCAACTTTTTATTGTTGTAATTACTTTATATTTAAATATAATGTATACCAATGAGCCAGGATGATGACTCCCAATAGACCTGGGTGGTGGTGTTCTGTGTATTCTTCGATTAGTAATCATTATGTATATTTTTTAAATTCATATTTTGTTTCCATTAATATAGAATTTTATATGAAATATTTAATTATTTTGGTATGCACAAAGTTAAACAAAATTTGTTTTTTTTTCTAATTATAGTTGACGAAATCATGTACAATTGATGCATTCTTCAAAAAAAAAAAAAAAAAAAGAATTTTGAAATTTTGAAATCTGATGAAGAATCACATCCTTTTGTTAACCCTAATCTTTTGAGTTCCAATAATCATCCAACAAAGTCTACAAGAATTGAAACTAAAATAGGATTTGATAGCAACTCGTTAAAACGTGATCCAGGAAAACAATTGCAAATATGAGAGTATCATGTTAATATTTGTGATGAATTTTGAAGAGCTTATATTATGGTAGGTCCAAATCAATGTATACAATCAAATTATAAGAAATTAGGAGAAAAACATCCTCATAGTTTTTAGGCATCATGGTTTAAGCTATTTCCATCATGGTTGGAATATTCGCCTCTTTTGAATACTGCATTTTATCTTCCGTGCTTTTTATTCAATAAAAATGATGGACCTTCCGGGTAAATGCATTCACTGTTAATGGATTTAAAAATTGGAAGAACGCAAAAAGTAAATTCTTGGAACATGTGGGAAATAGTCCAACTTCTGTTCATAGAAATACTAAGATATCTTGTGAGGATCTCATTAATCAAATTGGGCATATTGACAAAAACATTATTTAATTCACTTCTTGGCAAATAGCAGACAATTGACTTCGATTAAGAACTTCAATTGAAGTAGTTAGATGGCTTGTATTTCAGGGATGTGCTTTTAGAAGTCATGAAATTAGACTAAAACATTAGTGAAAAAAAGGAATTTTCTTTAATTTATTGACTTTAATAGGGACTTACAATGAAAATGTAGCACAAGTTTTGGATAAAGCTCCACAAAATGCCTCATACTCATCATATAAAGCGTAAAAGGAAAATTTGCAAGTTTTGGCTATGAAAGTAAAGAATGCTATTAGAGAAGAAATTACTTACTCAAAATTTTCCATAATTGTTGATGAAGCTTGAGATGAATCTAAAAGAGAGCAAACAGTTATTGTTTTGAGATTTATTGACAAAAATAGTTGTGTGATTGAACTTTTTTTTGGACTTGTTCATATTAAAGACACTACTACATTGACATTAAAAGAAGGGATCTTCTCTGTTCTCTCTTGACACAATCTTGATGTTAAGAATATTTGAGGTCAAGGATATGATAGAGCAAGTAATATGCGAATAGAATAAAATGTTTAGCATTGGCATGTGGGCCGGCCGGCATGATTTTGGGTCGTAATGGGTCGGTCCCCACCATTCGGACAGGTTCGTGTCAGGCCCAGCATAGCCTAGGGCCTAGGTCCATAAGGCCCACGGGTGAGGCCCGAGCCTATCCTCTCTCTCTCTCTCCTTTTTTATTTTTTATTTTTTTTGCTTAATTCAATTAAAAATTTTAATGTGCACTTGTTTTGTAATTTTTTATTATTACTTAAATAATACGATTATTTAAAATCATAAAAAAAAAAAAAACCATCTTGAAGTGGTGAGAGGTTTGGCTTGGACTCCTACTGGTTTTATTAATTAATAAAATAAAGATTACATAAGAGGGAAACTTGATACCTAAACATCTTTAAAATATTCCAATGATCAAAATTTAAAAATAGAATAAATATCCTAAAAATAAAATTAAATAATTATATTATATTACTTATCCTAAGTTCCTAATTATTCAAATAGTAAACTAACTATTTGGCTCATCCTATTCTTCATCTGAGTCATCATCAATATTCCACAAATTGGTCGTCCTATCTTCAGCTGTGAATCAACTATTGCAACACATTAATATCTCAAAAGTATGAGGAGCCAATCGAAATTTTCTTTCATCAATTGTTCGAGTGCTCTCACTAAAGACATTTTCTGATGGCACTGTTAAGATAGGTAGTGTCAAAAGATCACGTGCCATTTTAGATAAAATTGAATATTGATTTGCATGAGCCTTCCCCCAACCACAAATGTCAAAATGTTAATCCTCATTTTCTACCAAAGGTTGTATCTCATAAATTGCCATCTCATTATAGGTGGTAGATGATCTTCTTTGACACTTAATGATACCCCATGGATAAATGCTAATGAAATTGAAAAGGAAAATCTTCATGGTGGTTGAAATTGACTGCTAGATGAAGATAATAATAAACTTTGCCTACTTAAAGTAGCAGAACTAGAAGAAAAAGACTTAAACTCATACGAATTATACATGTCAAATAGAGTTTTAGCTGTTTTATCTTTTATATTTTTTTTATCATAATTGCCTAAGTGTTTGAGATTCATCAAAATCTAATGTTTCGTAGAGATATTTAATAATACAATGAAATCCAGTAATTTTTATGTGAGGATCTAAACACATTGCTATACAATATAAAATAAGAATATCTTCATAATATTTTTTATATTTTTCAAACATACTTCTCATAAAATAACCATATTGGAGATGCTCCATATACTCACAAAAAATATGTGCTACCTTAGCGAGTGTTGGAAGAATATAATGAGTAGTGGGATAATAAGATCCCGATAAAAGTTTAGTTGCGCAATACAATTTTCAAAATGGATTTCAGTGAGTTGAGGTTGAAAATTATTACTATTACAAAATTCAATAAGTTGATTTTGAAAAGGTATAATACTTTCAAATATATCTAAAGTTGAGTTCCATATAGTTTTACAGTCTAATATAAATTTTTTAAAAGATATACCTTGTTCTCGATATAAAACCTTAAAATTTTGTTGCCTAGTTGGAGAAGTTTTAATAAATAAAATAATATTTCTAATTATATTAACAATATCATCAATACATTTATATCCTTCCTTAATACACACATTAAATATATGAAAGCACACCTAGTATGAAATAAAATACCATCTAACTAAGATTCATAGTATTTTTCAAAATTGTTATAGCAGAATCATTATTTGAAGCGTTATCTAAAGAAATAGAAATAATTTGATTTAAAATCCAATATTCACTACATGTTTAAGTAATCATTCTAGCAATACTAGTACATACATGAGGATATTCAAATAATTTAAAATAAATAATTTTTTTTTTTGCACTAACCAATCATGATCTATCCAATGATATATAATGCAAAAATAAGACTCATTAGTAATTGCAATCCAACTATCACAAGTAAAAGCAAATTTCTAATTACAAAAATCAAACATAGCAATAAGGCACTCTTTCATTTCTTTATATATCTTTATTATATAATTTTTTAATATTGTTCTAGGAATCCTTTTCCGTGCAAGTTGGCAATTGTATTACACGTATTGTGTTCATAATGTGAATTTTCTGTAAAATTAAAATGTGATTTAGTTTGAACAACCATTTTAGCAAATCCACTTCTATTTTTTTTTATGATCATATTGAAAATTACTTATAATTTGACCTCCTATAGTATGGATTTGCTATTTTTTAAGTAAGTTTTCTAATCAATTATTATGTGACCTTTTCATATATCTAGCTAACATTTCCGTCCCTCCTCCCTTCTTATATGTATATACCGCCTTACAAAATTTACATGTTGCCATATTAATATCATTATTATTTTTAAAATGATTTTATACCATATATGTTTTTTCTTTAGTTATAACTTTCGAAATTTCACCATCATCCTGACCCAAATTACGTTTATCAAGATTAACAGTTGGAGTTGGTTGTTATTGTAACACATAAACGCTAGGCCTACTATGGCCTTCATTTTCATTACCTATTTCATTATTTATTAAATTCAAGGCTAGATCTATATTGAAATCAAAATGTGCAGATGATTGTGATGAAGAAAAATAATGATATTGATTTAGATCCATTATTTCTAAATAAAAATAATCAATTAAAATTCAAATAAAAGTTCAAAAAAAATGAAATAAAGTATTAACAAATAATGAAATAAGAGAATTAAAAAATATAAATAACTTGTAAATTAACTTAAAAATTAAACAAATAACTAAAACAAATAAGCAATTAATAAAGCTAAAAATAAGAATATAAGATTATGAAACACTAACTAGTTGATGACCAAGAATAATAACACTTTATGGAGCTTTACTTCTTGTCTTCTTCAAGATTTGAACTATCCTGTGAAACCCCAGTTGAAACCAACCTTAGAGTAAGGGGATTGGGATGCATATCATATTTTATTACATGATTAAATATATTTTTATATGATTTTATGTGCTTTGGATTTATGATTTGTAGCCTAGGAGGCTTAATTGTGGTTATTGAGTAAGAAGGGTAAAATGGTAATTTTTGTTTGAGGTGAAAATAGGGAGATAGCTTGAGGATTAAATAGGAAAAATATTTTGGAGAGAAAATAAGAACGAGAGTTGTTGTGGTTTAATGGTTAAAGCTTTAGAATAAGTTTTTGAGGTCTTGAGTTCAAATTCCATCATTTGAGTTTTTGCATGATTGAATTTTATTTTTGTATAAGGAGGCTATTTTCGGCCTTGTATGCTTTAGGGGAAAGTAGAGGTGTTGTCCTAGGGGAGACATGATAGGAATATCCTAATCCTACTCTTGTGCCCTACAAAAATTCCCAAGGGAATTCATACCCTTCTTGATCCTTAGCTTTTCCTACTTATCAATTCATTAGGTTGGTCAATTTGTTCTAGCCAATTTCATTCCAAAAAATTTCAATAAAGTGATATGGCTTTGAAGGTTCAAAAATATCTAAGTGTGAGATCTTATGGACCAAAAATGGGTAGGAGTTGGGGAAGGTTCCCAAAAGATTAAACTCCATGGTTGAACCTTCGAAACCCCACTCTAGCCATGTTCATTTTCTTCATGAAGTAATTTGAAATTTTTTCTAGCTTCTTGTGCATTCAAGGTGTCAAAATTTTCAGCCATCATTCCCTCCCAAATGGTACCAGAAAATAGCTCTCTTGACCAGCTTGGAATCTGAAATTTTATGGCCAAATTCGAACTGCACAAATGCTGTCCAAACCAGAAAATTTTCTGGGCAAATTCGCAGCTTAGGTGAGCTTAAACCAAACTGTTTTCTTCCAGTTTTCTCCCAGCACCTTAGCCACGTTTTTCCTCCATAAAGAAGGCTGAAAACTAGCCTTGAAAGACCTCTGAAATCCCCTTCAAACCCTCTGCAAACTGACTGGAAAATGGCAGTAAAAGCTGCCCAGAAAATTCCAGCAACTTGCGAAATCCTGTACAGAAATTTTTCCAGCTTTATTTCCTTTTTCAGCCCTGACCGAAACTCCCTCATCTTTCTGTTCAAACTTCTCTTGAACAGCTATGAACTGAACTCCATTATCTTCCCCAACCTTCTGCTCAAAAAACCAATCATGGCTGTCCCTAAAATATCTCCAACAATTACTCCAATCAAGCCATTGATAGAAGACCAAAATTTTAGCAAATATGTTTAGTAAACTTCCATAAAACATCCCTTAAACCATCAAACATTCCTTCACAGTTGTACTTACTCTTTTCGGCCACCATTAAGCTACTTCAAATAGCTTTCATTCCAGCAAAATCCCTAGCCAACAGTCGGCCATTGCAGCTTCCAAAAAGCTCTCCATTGATCAAAGATCTTCTTGCCATATTTTGTTTTCAAATTTGATTCACTAAATTATTCTTTTAGGATTTCAAACAACCAGCCTTTCCTTTTCCTATCAAACCAGAAAATTCAATTGCCAAAACTCCTCAAACAATTTGGCCACTTCCTTCCCATAGAATTTCGACAGCTTCAATCAAATCCTCTCCATTCTCTTCAACCTCTAAGAACACATAAAATACCAAGAACACCTACTAGCATCCATATGCCTAATACCCCTCCAAACCACTTCAATCTTCTTCAAAATAATTTCAGATTTCACCTACTCACTTCTGTGAATCCATTCATACCATTTTTAACATCAAACTCCAAAATCCAACTCTCTCTCTCTCTTGGATCGAAAACCAGTATTTTTGTGAATGCTCAAGAACACCTTCAAGGTAAGCTTGTTTAATCAACTTCATCTTCACTAATCTTCAACCTCTAATGAATATATATGTGTAAAATCATACTAATGGACTCTCTTATTCTCTTCTTTCTCTCTCTCTCTCTCTCTCTCTGGGCCGGATACTCTCTCTCTCTTGACCGAATGATTCCTTCAACAATGGCCATGTTTTCTTCATCTCTCTTGGACGGATCTAGTCTCCTAGGAGTTGAGATCCATTCGAAACTTCTCCAAGGTATTCATCAATCAAGTAAGCCTCTTCAACCCCCTCTTTAAATTCTAGATTCATGTCTCTAGGATGATATTGTAAATAGATGGATTATGATTAGGATTTGAGCATGTATTGTTGTGATGAGTTGATATTGAAGCATGAATAAATGTGTGTATATGATGGAGATGGGATTGATGCATGAGTTGATTGTCTTGGTTGATTATATGATGTTTTTAGGGTTTAGTGCATGTCTCCATGTCGTGAGTGGTATTTGTGTTCATGCATGTTAGAGATTATATCACCTTTGGTGAATAGGATTTATATTCAAGTGTGATTGTTAAAGCCATGAATATGTTTATGCTAGTAGAGGTTGGATCATGTCTTGGTAAATTTAGATCTATGCCTTTATTCATGATTTGGATGATTTGATGAATTGAAGTGGAGTGTATGTTCATGATTGTGATTAGCAAGTAGAAATATGATCATGATCTAGTTGTCCCTAAACTAATTTTATTTCATCAATAAAATGATTAATATTATAATTTTTGCTAGTAGATCTCGAAAACCCTAGAAAATGTGAATTTGGTCTTTTACATAAAATAGTGATATTTTAGTAAAATAAATGATAACTTTTATTACATAAATAAAATATATAGGTATTATATAATAATAATAATAATAATAATAATAATAATAATAATAATAATAATAATAATAATATCAAATAAAACCTTTTATATGAATATTCATAATAGGTAAAATATTAATTTTATAAGTCTTATATTCATAAATACTATTAAAATTTATTTATTATCTTTCAATCAAAACCCATTAAAATTTACTTACAACTAATTTTAGTTACCAATTATTTTCTAATAATTAATTATTAATAAATCATTACCTAATACCACCTAGGACTCTTTATCAAATAAACTCTAATTTATTTTTAGCAAGATTTAAACCTTCAACTTAATAGTACTTATTTCCCAAAACCCTAATCACTTCAATATCAAACTAGACTTAACTTATAAACCCTTTTTATTTATTATTGGGCCTTAAAGCTTGGGACACTAGGATCATGGTTGTAATAAGTTGAGCTAGTTTATTTGTGAAAGTGGATTTTTGCTTGAGTTTGATTATGGTTTATATTTACCCCAGGCGGGGTTGGGTCAGTTGTTGAAGACCTTTATTGTATCTCAAGCTAAGGATTAAGTAAGCTCCTGCATAAAACATATTTGATGTAAAAAGGTCGCTATGGCAAGCCAAATGTGAAGTGTGTGAACACTCATTTTTGTAAAGGCAATTGAGGACTATTCCCTTTCTTATTTCAGTCACATAAATTATTTGAAAACCAACAAGCAGTTTTTTCTCAAACACTAAACTCTTTCTAAAACCAATTTTGACACAAATTTTGGAAACCCTTAATTGCCATTTCCAAGTAAAGCAATGTTTTATCAATTTTCTTCCAAGTGGGATAACCAACGTTAAGTACTCAATAAGGTTAGGCTAGTAGTACTAGTTTTGAAGCGTAAGAATGAGTCTTCTAGCAGGAGGCCACCTTCAGAAGATAAACTCAACTTAGAGAAATGTCAGTACTACTTAGTCATTCCGGTCTGAGCTAGCAGTTTTTAGTCATGTGGACTGTGTGTTGCCGGAGTAGACAATTGGTTTTGTTTGGGTGTAGAGAATGAGGAGAATCTTACCCGGTAGGCCAATCACCTACTTTTGTCAGTCTGCACAAAGTGTGGCAGTCTAACTGGCAGTATGCCCAACGTGTGGCATACTGACCATATGGACATGGGCCCAACGTGTGGTAACCTATGACCACCTTTTTGAGTGGTTGATTTTATTGTACCTGTACGGTTGGAAAAGCCAAAACGTCACTCTTGCTTTTGAACATCATTTATTGCTTGCCAATATTTCACTTACCTTTTTGTCAGTCTGCACAAAGTGTGGCATTATGACTGTTGTATGGTTATGGGACCCAATGTGTGGTGACCCATAACCACCCCTTTTGAGTGGTTGATTTTAATGAACATGTATGGATGAAAAAGCCAAAATGCCACTCTTGGTTTTGAACATTGTTTATTACTTGCCAGTATTTCTCTTATGAAGATTTTACCCTTTGCAGTCATGAACTATTTTCACTGAACACTCAAAGCACACACGGACTTACTGAGATTTTTATCTCATCACCCTTTTTACCATGATTTCAAGTCGATCCTGCTGTGGGGATGAGTAGCTAGTTATTGCCTGCTTGGAAGATATTCTGCTATCTATTTTATGTAATGCTTTGGGAGTTGAAAATGAATAATTTTTATTCTGGATTTGTTTTGAATTCTTAGATTGTAATAAATTTTAAGTTTAAAATATTATTTTTATTTTATTATTTTGATTGTGTGACTTAGTTATAAAGACCTCTTGTAATTTGGACGGGGCGACATCCCCGGCCCTGTTGGGCCTAGGTAGCAGGGTGTTACATATCCACTATTTTGCCACTCAATAATCTTTCAAAATATGAAGACTTTATTTGAAGAATTGAAATATATATATATAAAATAAATTATATTCTAATACTTTTTGTAGAAGAAATGAAGAGATTTGAGGATTATAAGAGAAAGATGAATGAAAATAAGAGAGTTGGAGAGAATTGGCGAGAGTTGGAGAGTTAGAGAGTGTTGGGTGAGTTTTTGGGTGAATGTAGGGTATTTATAGAGTTTTGGAAGTTAGAAGGGAGCATATAGCCATGGGGGGCCAAAACACAAATAAAAACATTCATTTGACCATTTGGGGGTCAAGTGTAAAAAAAAAAAAAAAGAAGCTATTTTGATCATTAGGGGGTCAAAATGAAAAAAAAAAAATTAACGGCTCTCTAGATAGGCTGGTCGGCGGGTTTGGGATTAAACAAACCGGCCTATACCTCGGGACTGGACCGGGCACCAACCCGCTACAGTATGGCCAGTTCAATTCACGGTCCCAGCTCACATGCCATTGCTAAGAATGTTTACGACCTTTGATTTCAAATGAATGTCTTTATGCTTATTATGTTCATTGTATGGCACATCATTTGTAGCTAGCATTAGTTGTTGCAACTAAAGAAGTTATTCCTATCCATCACTTTTTTACCAAATTGAGCTCTACAATTAATATTGTTAGTGCTTCCTGTAAGTGTAATAATCAATTAAAAGCTGCTCAAGTTGCAAATATAGCTTATTTACTTGCTAATTATGAGCTTGAAAGTGGGAAAGGACTTAATCAAATTGGTAATCTACAAAGAGCCAGAGATACTCATTAGAGCTCTCATTTGAAATTTGTTTCCCGCTTGATAAATATGTTTAGTGCAACTTGTGAAGTTTTATTGAATATCATTGAAGATGGAGCAACACCAACGTGCAGATACAGATGCATCTTAAAAGGTATTAACTTCATTTGAATTTGTTTTTATCATGCATCTCATGAAAACAACTTTGGAGTTCCCTAATTTACTTTGTTAAGCTTTGCAACTTTAATTTGAAGATATTTTAAATGCCATGTGTCTCGTTTCATCTACGAAGTTACCAGTTTAAAATTTGAGAGATGAAGGATTGAATTATTTAATTTTAATTGTAAATGCATTTGGTGAAACAGTCAATATACATATACCAAACTTAAATGCTCATTATGTTACAAGAAGAAGAAGAGCTTGCCACCTTGAAGAATCTAGTACAGTTGAGCGTCATTATAGAGTTGACATTTTTAATGTTGTTATAGATTCTTAATTGTAATAGATAAATAAGAAGTTTAATGAACATATAATGGAGTTGCTTATATGTTGTTCATCTTTGGATCTAAAAGAGATACAAGTATCATTCAGGATTGATGATATTTGTAAGTTGGTGCAAAGTTTTTATCTTCAAAACTGTACTGATAATGAGATTATGCAGTTAAGGATGCAATTGGAGCATATTCGTTTTTTTGGCACAACTTATAGAGGTTGAAAATTTGTCAATTATATCTGATTTGAGTCGATTGCTGGTGAAGATAAGAAAGTTAATTATTTATCTGCTTAAGTATAGAGTGGTAACTCTTATTCTTCCTTTTTAGTTTTTACAAGACTAGGATTTGTAGTAAGATGGAATATGAATTTTTTTTATTATTGTTTACTAATACATATTGAAAAAGAAATTGCTAAAACTTTTATTGTAGATTCACTTATAGATAATTTTCATAATTTGAAGGAGCGAAGATGTGTATTTTGATTAATTAAATTAATATTTGTTTACTTAAATTTTGACCTCCAAAATATTTGTTTTGCGTCCGCCCCTACTTATATGTTTTATTAAGGTTCTATCTATTTTATTGGATTTGTGGGTAAGGATTTACTGTCTAGTCTTTTTATTTGTGATTGCTAAAGTAATTGCATATCGAGAAAGATGATTATTTTTCCAGATATCGATATATTTGTTCCAAGTGAATCAAGCGAAAAAGGAATTAATATATTATTTGGAACTAAAGAAATCCCTAAAACGATGGTTTTTTATTAGATGGATATATTTGAGACCATCGACGAAATACCAAATAGCAAGCCAGATTTTGCTCACAATTAGAAGGGTAGAAGGAAGAAGGAGAAGCCAATATCAGGTAGTGTCTTAGGTATTCATCGCAGGAAGGGCAAGAATAGAGCCAAGACAAGGAGGAACATATCATCAGCGAGAGCATATCTATATGTCTCTCGCAGGAGGCAGTGGGAAGGAGGGTGAGAAATAGTGATACAAGAATAGCAACCACCTCATGATAATTGTCAGTTAGAGCCTCTCAATATTATCTTAGATTTGGCGGTTGATAAGCCACAACTACCAATTGATTTGATGTTTGAATTGTTAGCTAGACTTCCAATTAATAAGGTATTCTAGTTCACCTGCGTATCAAAGGTTTGATGCTTAATCATCCACAACAATCATGCAGAGGCTTACTGTAATCGCAACCCGTTGTGCCTTGTCTTGTTGTTCCCTCAGAACCACCTATAACCTTCTAGTGTCTAACCCCATATTTATTTGACTAAGTTTGATGTCTTCGAATCCATCAATCAATGTCTCCGAATCCATCAACAAATCCATCAATCAATTTGATGTCTCTATGTTTGATGACTTGGTTATAGATTCTAGTTCAGGAGTCACACAAGTGATTCACAGGCTATTTTGTTATTATGCACAGTATCTCCAGATTCTAGCCAATGTTTTTACCCATGAAACCATGACTCTTCCCTTGCCCCATGATCTTAAATCTTCTGCCAGTTATAAGCATTACTTTAGCTTTGATCCTATTAATGGAGTGTATAAATTGCTCAGTCCAAGCACCGAATACAGCCTCTAGTGTGTTAAGATTCTCATTATTTGTAGAGATTTTTCATGGAGAGAGCTCGACCATGGGAATACTACCCTTCAAAAGTTATATTTTCTAGAGGAATTTTAGCATGTGGGCTTTCTTGATTACACTTGTATCGGTAATATGTCTATCGATGAACTATTGTTGGCGGATGGTCAACCTTCCTTCAGCCAGGTGTACATGGTTGATGATACTAAATCCAAGATATTTGAGGTTGGTAAATTACCATAAGACTTGGATATTCCTTATGATGTTGTCAATGCTTCATGCACAAAGCAAAATATTGCTACACTGGATGTCTTGATTAGCAGTACTGGTTGAGGTATAATGCGTTAGACTTAGGTATATAAAAATCATGCAATTTTGTATCCATTCCCAATCACATTTAATTAAAACATTAATCTACAATAACATATATGAGCACGTATACCTACCACTAAACACAGTATAGGGAATTAACGAGTATCGATTCTCAAGGAACAAGTACATGAAAAACCTTAGAGGGGGAATAAGGTTTTTGGCAAATTTAAAATGCTCTTTAAAATTTTGTTTTAAGAAACTCCTTTGTATTTCAGATCGAAGAGAGTGCAATTGATACAACGAGAAGCTTTCAAAATGACTTAAAGATTAACTACAATCTGAATAAAATAAGACACACGATGTAATTAATAGAAGAGTGAAAATAGGTTGGTGAAAACCATAAAGATTTCTTTTAAGAGATTAAAAGAATTTTGGGCAAGAAAAATTGCAACTGGCCAAAATTAAATGCAGAGAGAGAGAACACAAAATTTATAGTGGTTCAATCTACCAAGATCTATATCCACTACCTTAAGTTCACACGTAAGAATTTTCAACCAGATTTCAATCACCCAACTTAATGGTGTATGTCTACACCAATTACATAAGAGGATCATCACACTTGATTTTACCAAAAACCTCTCAATCAACCAACAAATCAAGGTTCACCCTAAATGGGTTTTACACCACAACCTTGATACACAATGAGCATTATAGTAATGAAATAGAGATAGCTCACTTTTTTTTAGTAGATACACAAACAAATGAGCTCAAATAGCCTTTACCTTTTTGAATCAATTTGATTTCACTTTGAAGCACTATGAAAAGGAGATTTTTGTATTCTGGAGAGTAAGGGTATTTCTTAGAAAGATATTACAAAAATCTTACAGAAAATCATGTTTAAAAGCTTTTTACAGAAGCAAAAAATGAGGCTCCAACGGCTAGTTACACGCTATTAGATTTGCCAAAGTTTTGGACTCAAGAATCGGACGATGGTAAGTCCAAAATGGTACTTTTTCATATAGAATCGATTTGACACTATTCATAGAGTTTCGGACAAATCTTTTGGATGCAGAATCATCCAAACTACTTAATCTAAAATTCTGAAGACTTAAAACTTTGAAATCTTTTATTTGTCTGCTTTAAGGTAGAAATAAATTGAATCTTAAGGCAAAGAAGATATAGGAATTTACATAGATAATACCTTAACAGCGATTCCTATTCTAAGGTTCTTCCACAAGGGCTTCTTGGTGTGCAATCTCTTAAGCTTAGTCTTCTATTTGACCATCCATTCTTAGATTCCATTACTCAAGAGTTGCTTAGTAATCTTATTTGTACACCTTGAAAAAACTGAGGTCAAACATGTAGATCACACAAGTTAGTCCTCATCTATATTTGTCATAAGTCAAAACACAGGAGAATACCCTTAGGGCTAACAATCTCTCCATTTTTGAGTGATAACAAACTTGATAGGATTGTGATACAAAAAATAATGATATGTACAATTTAGACATGTTAGATCGAGAGAAATAAGAATACCTTTCATTGAAATTGCAATCTCTCAAAAAGGGCTTTATGAGACTAAAATAGAAAATTAAAGCATATACTCACAAACATGGCTCAATAAGCCTATGGCCCAACCAACCTCCATATCTTCCTTCCTTCCATCACACAACTATTCCTTAAAAGAATAGCCATAATAATAAAAAGATGTATGAATATGTACATAAGGAGGTATAGAATATAATTTATAAGATGAAACAATGCCCCTTAATATGTGCATATATGAATGTAGAATATGATATCACAAAGTGCGATTTGAAAGAAAACTAGATTCAAATTTTAGACTTCCAAAATGTGCATCCAAAACTAGGTGGAGGAGACTACGGAACTTTTGGACTTTAGGTTTTAGATGTCCAAAATAAAGAAAAGATAGACAGAAACTATCCCCTTTTTTAAAAATCATTTTTGGACTGGACCTTTGGATCAAAAAAATGTGTGTCCAAAACTCCCCCTGTGTATGTGCACGAAATAACAAGTTTTTAGAAATTTTGATCCAACCTAGTTTTCTTGAGAAATTTCAGACTTCAAGGAAAGTTTTGAGCAATGAAAGATATATGAATTACTATCCTTATCATCTGAGATTTTTAACATAGAGCATATCATAATAGCTTTTAAAATAGATTGTTCAACAACTCCAATCTCAATGATACCTTTATACACACTTCAAATACCTCTGACCAAAAACAGAATATCAAACTGGTTTTCATTAAATCACTTAAATCTTCTTAGATCGCAGCAATCTATGATCATACTCAATCAAAAATCATGAATCATACTTATCATAAATCAATATACAATCGGTTCATGATCATAAATCATAATTTATACAGAAAAAATTAGCACAGCATGCTAGTTTGATCAAACCCAAATCCTAACATGAATTCCATAGAGTGTTTCACATGATCTTGAGAAACATTCAGAGTATGCATATAAGTACATTGCAATCTAAAACATAATAACTATTTCCAATCCATAGCACAACACCGCACAACAACATCTAATTTGTAGTTCATCCAACATCAGTCCATAACAATACATAGCCAATAATAACAGTAGTCAACAGCAGTGCATAATTAACAGTATATCACAACATAGCACAACATTAGCACAACCAAGCATAATCAGTCATAACTAAGCACAATCAGTCACAATCCCAACTACCATTTTTTTTCTCCCCCTTTTGTCAACAATCAAAATGTAGAATAAGAAGAGAAATTAGTAAATATCGGGCCTATAAAGTAGAGAAGATTATATTTATTAAGCAGAGATAGTAGATAAAAACCAGAAGGTAAAATGTTCAAACACGGAAGCAGAAATAAAAATTGTCAATGGAAAAATAGTAAAGAGTTTCTAGAAGAGGGAGTCTGGAAATCAATCCTCAGAAATGATCACTTAGGAAATGTGAACAGTCTCAATCTTGGACCTGCCACCCTTTTTGGAATGCTGCCTAGTAGGGGTAGGGGGTGCTAATTCTTCCTGATATGGAGATGTCTGCCTTCCTTGTTTAGGGACTGTCATTTCCTCATCCTGCTACTCTTTCACAACTTCTTCTTCGGCCTTAGTGATAGGTTATTCTTTAGTTACCTTTTCTAGGGATGGTATTGATGGAGTAAACATTGTTTCATTCTTTGTATTTTTCTCTTCCACTGTAGTTAGACTATTTCCAAGAATCTGAATTTCTGAATTGAGGCTGTCCGCCTTAACAACCAGCAAACTAATTACTTCTAGAATGCTTTCATTGATCCATTTGTCCTGAGTTCTCTGTTTGCCTTTGCTAGAAGACTCAACTTAAGTTTCTGTTTTAGTTTTCCTTTTAGTCCCTGCAGATTGAGTAGTTCTTTTTCCTTCCTCCTTGATTTTTTTCACATTTTCTTTCTCTTTTTCTGATAGATCTCTGAGCAAAACTCATTCTTTCAAATGACTCCATGTTATACACATTTGTCTTTATTTGTCTACGTCTAAACTTATCTAACTCTACATAAAAGTATCTGAATACTTTGGTCAGAAGATTACTATATGGGAGTACCTTATATGAAGTGTTTCTTGACTGCATCATCAATTTGACTGCCAAAAATCCAAAACTGATTTGTCGTCCCTCAGACAGAGCCAGTATTAGTATCATTTGCATGATACTTACTGAGGTTTTATGCCCAAAGGTCAGGGCGACCATGGTCGACACCATATAGTGTAAGACTTTTCCAGGGCCATTCAGCCATTTTGTGTTTCTATCACCCGAGTTTTTGAAACTCTTCCTACCAAAAAATCTTTCCTCAAATCTACCCAAATAAAAAATATCTGTCCCTTCAAGGAACTTGTTCATCTTAAAGAACTGGATACTCCCATCTCTCACACTAAAAATTTGGTTCAATAATCTGTGATCAAATTCAACATTTACACATCCTACTCTGGTGCTATACCATTGCACCATGAACCCTTCTCTAGTCTCCTCAAGTCACCCATTTTTCAAATTAGCATAGAACTCCCAAACCAACGGGATGTACAACTTCTCATCAACTATCAGTAATGCTCCCCAACCTAGATTCTCAAACATATTTAGAATATTAGAGAAATTTAAGAAACCTTCAGCCATAATTCGATATCCTGAAATCACAGTTCTATTCCCATATAGCCAATCATTGAAATCAGTTTCACATTTTTTATCAAAGAAGTAGGGTACTTGTGTCTCAGAACTTTCTGGAGCAGTATGCTCTGTAGACGAGTTGGATCGTGAGGCTTCCTCAATGATTTTCTTTTTTTCTGCTTGGTGTCTAGCGATGTAGCAGCTTTTGTCTTAGCCACTACTTTCCCCATCTTGGTTCTTTTTGTGGTTTCTTTGATAGATTTTGCTATTTTTGTCATAGCAAAAATGAGGAGAAGATGAAGGATCTTTAGTTTTGTTTTACAGAAGATGAAGTTGAGAGTGACAGAAAGTAATGTCAGTTTTTTATTTTTAAGAGAGAGTGTGTGTGAAAGCCTTTTCTTTTGAGATTTCCTATGTTCTAGATAAGATAGGTACAATCAAGTGCTTTACATCAGAAACTTTTCAGAGGTATTGAAAAGAGCACGGACATTTGAAAATTTTGAAAAGTCATTTTTGGGCTCACGTTCTCTTTCACTGATAACAAAAAAATTTGGCTTTTCATAAATTGAGAGCTGCTGATATTTTGGACTTAAACTGAGTCTAAAATTATTCAACCAAAAGGTGAAATAAAAATAGTTTAACTAAGGCAATTTTGGAGTCGTGTTTTCCAAATGTGCATCCAAAATCTTTGTCCAAAAGTTGTGTCTTCAGTAGTTCTGCAAAAATAGAAGCAAATCTTTGGCAAAAAGAATGTTAGTTACATGATCTTGATAATTCTTAAACCTCTTCTTAGATTATTAAACCTTTTCTTTGATCAGAGGTTTTGTAAAAATATCAGCAAGCTGTTCATCAGTTGAAATATATTCAACACATACATCTTCTTTGAGCACATGATCCCCTAATAAAATAATGTTTAACCTCAATATGCTTGGTCCTAGAATGTTGAACAGAATTCTTAGTTAATTGATTGCACTTTTATTATCACATAATATATGTCCATAATCAAAATTGAGACCAAAATCAAGCAGTGTAGTTTTCATCCACAGAATTTGTGCGCAGCAACTCCCTACTACAATGTATTTAGCCTCGGTTGTGGATAAGGATACACAGGTCTATTTTTTCTATGGTATGACACTAAAGAGTGTCCAAGAAATTGGCAGTGCTGCTAGTACTTTTTCGTTCAATTTTACAGCCTACATAATCCGCATCAGTATAGCCTACAAGATCAAATGTGTTAGTACAAGAATACCATAAACTATAATCATATGTTTCAACCAAATAACTAAGAATGCATTTTACGGCACATAAATGAGATTCCTTTGGGCACGATTGAAATCTGGCATAAAGATAAACTGAAAACATAATGTCTAGCCGGCTAGCAGTAAGATATAGTAAACTTCCAATCAAACCTCTGTATTTTGATTCGTCTACCTTCTTACCCTTTTCATCCTTGTCAAGCTTTAGAGAAATACTTATAAGTGTACTGATTTCTTTGGCTTCATTTACACTAAACATTTTGAGTAGTTCCTTAGCGTACTTAGCTTGATTTAGGAAAATTCTATCCTTGGTTTGTTTGATTTGCAGCCCAAGGAAGAAGTTGAGTTCTTCCATCATGCTCATCTCGAATTCTTGTTGTATATTCTTAGCAAACATCTTACACAAGGAATCATTAGTAGCACCAAAAATGATATCATCAACATAAATTTGAACAATAAGAAGATCATCAGAATTTTCTAACTTAATAAATAGTGTAGTATCGATCAAGCCTCTTGAAAAATATTTTGAGAGTAAGAATCCACTAAATCTTTCATACCAAGCTCGTGGGGCTTGTTTTAAATCGTAAAGAACCTTTAAGAGTTTGAAAATGTGATTTGAAAAGTACTCATGAATAAAGTCCGGAGGTTATTCTATACATACCTCCTCTTCAATAAAACCATTCAAAAACGCACTTTTAACATCTATTTGATAAAGTATAAAATTTTTGAAAGATGCAAAGGCAAGAAACATTCTTATGGACACTAATCCAACAACGGGAGCAAATGTTTTATCATAATCAATGCACTATTCTTGATTGAATCCTTGGGCAATAAGTCTAGCTTTATTTCTAATCGCCACTCCATTTTTATCAAGTTTATTTCTGAAAACTCACTTGGTACCAATAATCGAATGATCAAGTGGTCTAGGGACGAGTTTCCAAACTTGATTTCTCTCAAATTGGTTCAGCTCTTCTTGCATAACTATTATCCAAAAATCATCATGTAAGGCCACATCAATACAGTTAGTTTCTACACTAAAGAGTAGATCAAAATTATTTATAAAATACCGTCTAGTTTTAACTCTACGGTTAGGATCACCAATGATTTGCTCATTTGGATGACTGATTTTGTACTTCCAATCTCTTGGTAATTATTGATCCATGAGCTCTTTAGTTTCTTTTTTGCTTTATTTAGCTTGTTGCTCTTCAAATTTCTCTTCTTTAGTATGAATTGTTAGGTATCTCAGGCTCGTATCCTATACGGCGCAGCGGAAAATAAAATAAGATACTCTCCTAAGACCCATCTATGTGTGGAAAATAAGACATAATGAGAGTAAAGGTAACAGCTTTTACCTTTGCATGATCGTCCGAAGAACAAAAATTTCTTCTTTAAGTTGAGGCGCAATCCAGCAATCCTCGTGATCAACCTCCACGCGAGTTGAACGTCTAACCACTATAATCACAGTGTGTGATTATCTCTAATAGTAATATACACAGAAGAATACTCAAGCACCAAAATTTCTGTGCTAGCAGAAAAAGATGGCGGTTAGGTTTTTCTTTCAAGAAGAAAACGAGAGAGAGAGAACAAGAGGCTGATTTCGTGTATCTTGCTCTAGGGTTTTTGTGTCCAATTTCAGCTTAGGTTTTTCGTGTGTATATTCACCAATATACATGAAATTCCCTTACCAAAAATAGGGAATTCTAATCCCATTAGAATTCCCTAATTGTAATTGGGAACATCAAGTTCTCATAATTACAATTTGGATCATAAATCATAACTAATTATAATTTATCCACAAAAACTTCTCTTTCTCGCAATTAACCCCACTATGTTATCAAATAACATCTTGAGTATATAATCCTCTATTGTGTGTGACATATTAGGTTTCCCAGTCAATTGATAGCGAACATGAATTAATCCAAACGTCTTTGAGATTAATAATCCATAATTAATTAGAATTAATCCAATTAATTCGAATCAGGATTGGTTTATTAATTCATCAATTGATAAACCCATATTCTCAGATCATGAGCGGTATCTAGCAACACATCATGACAACCCAGGCGTCCAAGAAGTCAAGTGGCTTGACATGAACCCTTCAATAACAAACTTCAATGCAATCAACTCCTTTCACCATACAATATCTCATTCGGTTTAGAGTAGGAATTAGTGCTAACTCCCTCCAAAATTAATCTTGGCCCGAATACAATAGTACTTGTACCAGAAACCCACTACTCTACATGTGTATCAATTGGAACTGTTTCCAATACACAATTACCTTGGCCAAGGACTTTCGAATAGTAATTCCTATAAGTGGCCGTGAGATATTCGCCCCTACTATTAAGAGTGGTGAATCCTTTATTGACCATTTCAACTGCTTTTGTTTACCTCACCATGTACCCAATATCCATCCCATAGGCAGCCCTCGATCGAGCTCTGGAGATTGGAATTAAAGTACAAGGCTCAGCAAATAAAGTACCTTGGAGATCTCAAGTCTAAGAATACTTGCACGTTTGCTATATTGAGATTATATCACTGGCACTAAATAGTTATCCATGTGATTATCTCAAAGCTAGGTCATCCAATGAACTTATTCCATTAACAAGCATCCATGTGTTAACTTTGAGTATCTCAATACTCACGGTTATGAGAACCACCACCTGATCAAATCAAGAAGTCTAACACATGCTAGTCTTAACGCATTAATGATGTCCTATCTCATTAATACTATGACTAGGGACTATTTAAGTACCAACACCATCCAGTGTAGTAGGAATCTCATATCATGATCTCTATCATGATTTTCTTAACACAGTGTTGTACTAAGGTCTTTATCGAACAGTTATATTACTTAAAGTAAACAAAAGAAACTATAAGATAAATAATGCCTTTTATTAAAATAAAATGTGTCATATACAATGTACAAGTGATTGCCTCTAGGGCACAACACTAACAAACTCTCACTTGCACTAGAGCCAATCATTCATGTATCTAATACCAAATGACTCAACATGACAATCATGTTTCTTCTGGGATAGTGCTTTCGTAAGCAGGTCAGCTATGTTCTCATCCGTGGGAACTCTTTCTATTTTTACATTATTCATATCTATGATCCTCCGGATCAGATGATAACGTCGCAGTACGTGTTTGGATCATTAGTGAGACCATGGCTCCTTTGCTTATGCAATGGCTCCGTTGTTGTCACAATACAAAGTTATTGGACCAACAACACTAGGAACCACACCCAATTCCGTCATGAACTTCTTGATCCAGACAGCCTCCTTAGCTGCTTCAGAAGCAGCTATGTACTCAACTTCTGTCGTAGAGTCGGCAATAGTCTCTTATTTGAAACTTTTGCAACTTATTACCCCTCCGCACAACGTAAACACGTAGCCAGATTGTGCTTTGAAATCATCTTTATCAGATTGAAAACTAGCATCAGTATACCCGTTTATTTTCAAATCACATTCTCCATATACTAAGAACATATCCTTAGTCCTTCGTAAGTACTTAAGGATGTTCTTTACAGCCGCCCAAAGACCCTCACCAGGGTCGGATTGGTATCTGATCGTCAAACTGAGAGTACAAGATACATCAGGCCTAGTGCATATCATAGCATACATGATAGATCCAACTGCCGAGGCATATAGAATCTTACTCATGTGATCCCTTTTAACTTGTGTCTTGGGAGACATCGACTTTGAAAGACTTACACCATGTGACATGGGCAAGAATCCCTTTTTGGATTGATCTATGCTAAACCTCTTTAGTACTTTATCTATGTATGTAGACTATGAAAGACCAAGTAATCTTTTGGATCTATCTCTATAGATCCTTATTCCAAGAATATAGGTTACTTCACTAAGGTCTTTCATGGAGAATTGTTTGGACAACCAAATTTTAACCGTTTGCAACATAGGTATATCATTTCCAATTAGCAATATGTCATCTACATAAAGTAGTAAGAAAACGATTGCACTTCCACTAACCTTCTTGTATACACAAGGCTCATCCATATTTTGAATGAAACCAAACTCTTTGATTGTTTCATCAAAACGGATATTCCAACTCCTAGAAGATTGCTTAAGTCCATACATAGACCTTTACAACTTACACACCTTTATGCAATCACTGAATGTGAAACCCTCAGGTTGTGTCATATACATTTCCTCAGTCAGATTTCCATTTAGGAAAGCTGTTTTCACATCCATTTGCCAAATCTCATAATCATGATGTGCAGTAATGGCTAGGAGTATCCTGATGGATTTCAACATGGCTACTGGCGAGAAGGTTTCATCATAGTCAAAACCATGTTGTTGACGATAACCCTTCGCCACTAGTCGTGCTTTATAGGTAACTAAGTTACCATCCATGTCTGTTTTCTTCTTGAAAACCCACTTGCACCCAATAGGTTTAATTCCTTTGGGTGGATCAACCAAAGTCCATACTTGGTTATCGTACATGGAATCCATCTCTGACTTCATGGCCTCAAGCCATTTGTCAGATTATGAACTATTCAGAATATCCTTGTAGGTAGTAAACTCATCTTCATCTATGAGCAATACGTCATTATAGTCACTAATGAGAAATTCATATCTCTTAGGTGCCATACGTATCCTACTAGATCTACAAGGTTCTTGTGTATTAGAAGGTTCATCTATTCTCTCAATAGATGTGGGGTTAGACGGTTGATCCTCGTTTGTTTGATCTTCATGAACTTCACTAAGTTCAATCTTACTCCCACTATCCCCCTTGAGTATATGCTCCTTCTCTAAGAAGACGGCATGCTTTGAAACAAACAATTTGTTTTCGGAGAGTTGATAGAAGTAATATCCAA
This sequence comes from Voacanga thouarsii, assembly GCA_026120185.1. Taxonomy (NCBI): domain Eukaryota; kingdom Viridiplantae; phylum Streptophyta; class Magnoliopsida; order Gentianales; family Apocynaceae; genus Voacanga; species Voacanga thouarsii. The sequence continues at coordinate 875,279 of JANUWF010002419.1, read as the reverse complement.
AAGATTCTTTTGGATATCCCACAAACAAACACTTGTCAGACTTACTATCAAGTTTGTCTGACTGTGGCCTTTTAACAAAGGCAGAACAATATCATACTCGCAAGTGAGATAACTTTGGTCTTTTACCAAAGAACATCTCAAATGAGGTTGTATAAATCGATTTTATCGGAATTTTGTTTAGTATATAAACAGAAGTTTCTAGTGCATGCCCCAAAAATAATTTTGGTAGGTCTGCAGAAGCCATCATGGTCCGTACAATGTCTACAAGGGTTCGATTCCTTCTCTCAAATACACCGTTATGTTGAGGTGTATGTAGCGGAGTCCATTGAGATAATTTCCTATTATCTCTAAGATAACTCAGAAACTCTTGACTCAAATATTCTCCTCCTCGATCAGATCTTAGAGTCTTAATACTTTTGCCAAGTTGTTTCTCTATTTCATTCTTGAAGTCTTTGAACTTTTCAAAGGCCTCATATTTGTATTTCATTAAATACAAATACCCGTATCGTAAGAAATCATCGATAAATGTTATGAAATAGTTTTAACCTCCTCTCGCTTGTATTGACATTGGGCCACATACATCAGAATGTATGAGTTCTAATAACTAACTGCTTGGCCCGTTCTCCTTTTCCTAGAAAATGAGTTTTAGTCATTTTGCCTAGTAAACAAAACTTGCATGTGCCATATGATTCATAATCAAATGACCCTAAGTCACCAAGCTTGTGTAACTTAGAAACATGATTTTCGTTTATATGGCCCAAACGACAATGCCATAAGTAAGAGGTGTTAGAGTTATCTATTTTAAGTTTCTTATTGTTTATATTGAGAATTGGATTGTCCAAGTCTAGAACATATAAACCATTAACCAAAGTTGCTAAACCATAATGAATATCATTCAATGAAAAAGAACAACATTTAGTCTTAAATATTAAATGAAATCCACATAAGTTTAAACACGTAACTTAGATAATGTTTTTCATTAAAACTGGTACATAATAATAGTTTTCCAGTTCTAGAATCAATCCCGAAGGCAAGTTCAGCTTGTATGTCCTCACAGCAACCTTTGCCCCCTTTGTAGTACGTAGGTCCACGTCGCCTTTTTCTAACCTTCTACTGCTCTTTAGTCCCTACAAGTTATTGCACAAATGTGATCCACATCCAGTATCTAATACCCATATATCATTTCTAAAGGCAGTATTTATCTCAATCATAAACATACCTAGAGAAGAAGTAGAAATGCTTGTATGCTTCTCATTTTGCTTCTTGTCCTTAATGGTCTCCAAATAGGCTTTGCAGTTGTACCTCCAGTGGCTCATCTTCCCATAATGATGGCATGAGCCCTTGGTAGCTGCGTCCTTTTTGTTCACACCACCTTTGGGCTTCATGAGAGCCTTCTTCTTCTTCTTCTTTTGAACTTTCTTCTTAGAAGAGGAAGATTCGACCATTAAAACCGCATTGGAATCCCTCTTCGTAGAGGACTCCGCAGTTTTGAGAAGATTGATCAACTCAGGGATAGTGGACTCAATCTTATTCATCTGATAGTTAATCACAAATTGTGAGAAATTATTAGGCAAAAACTGAAGAATTAAGTCAACACTTAAGTCATGGTCCATTGTAAACCCGAGAGATCCGAGCTTCTTATCAAGCCCAGCATCTTCAGCCCATGAGTAGCCACAGAAGAACCCTCTGCCATTTTATAACAAAATAGTTGCTTCGAGATCTTATATCTCTCAATTCTGGCTTGGGCATCAAACAGCTCTCGAAAATGTAAAATGATCGATTGAGCATCCATATGCTCATGCTGTTTTTGCAACTCAGGAGTCATGGATGCCAGCATAATACATGATGCTGTATCGCTATCCTCCTTGTGCCTCTTGTAGACAACATGCTCATCAGCATGAGCATCTTAGGCTGGTGGTGGTGGAATAGAAGCATCTAGCACGTAGAACAACTTTTTCGATTTGAGAACGATTCTCAAATTTCTATACCAGTCGAGATAGTTTGATTCGGTTAACTTATTGGTTTCCAAAATGCTACGTAAGTTCAAGTTCGTTAACATGATGCAAGTGACCTAGATGTAAAGATAGAGAGCATTAGCTACTTGTATATACACATGATATGCAAATAATTAGGACTTTAATTAAATGCATTTTTACTCCACTATTTTACTCAAACCAATAGCCCCCACTACTGATTCGGGAAAGCCCGTTGGAAGCTTTCCTAGTGGATCGGTATCTAAATTCCTCAAGAATAGCCTTGGGTTTGCCCAACAAGCCACTCTTGAGTTCATTAGTAGGTATCAAATACCAATTACATCGTATGTAACTACCGGATCATTGGGTGATTAACAGCTTTTAATCTTAAAGCCTTTTGGGCTACCTCAATTTTTCCTCTAAATTTCTTTATGCTTGAGTTTGCCCAACCGGGATAAAGAATTTAGTTAAACCCGACCCATTAATTAAGAATTTAATTCCATAGTTTGAACATGCCCAATGTCAAGTAGGCTTGGGTTTGCCCAACAACCTAGTCTTGAAAAAGGACTCTCATTCTTACTATAGTAACAGAAGGAATTAGGTGTAATATTAATTGAGGGATTTGTTCCTTTTAGTGATTTCATTGAATGACATGCATAATAATCAATAATCACATAATTGATAATCATGGTAATAAAGCAATTACATGGTATGGTTATGGACTTTACCCAAAATTAATTTCTTTGAGCCATAAAAGAAATTAATATAGTTAACCATATGTGTTCATGCATGATTTAAGTAGAATGTCTTACCTCTTCGCCTTGTTTTGGTTGCCATCTCCAGAATAAAAGAATTCTACTCCTATCTAACCTATGTAAGCTAATTATATAATTTCCTAAAGAGAGAAAATCTCGAGTTATATTCAAGGAGAGTTAGATGAGAAGAGAATTACACAAGAATTCTAGAGAAAGCAGGACACGTAGAGAAACCAAAACTGTAAAATGCATGAATAGATATAATTGGTTTTAGTCCATAACCATCCACCATGCCATTGACTATGCTTAAACAAAATAAACATATACTTTTATCATTTCAAAATCACTATTTTGGAAAGACAAAACAGATTCTAAAATCACCATTTTAGAAAGATACACTAATTTTAGATTTTCAAAATCATTATTTTGAAAAACAAAATTGATTGTCTCAAAACTAATTTTGAGAAAATACTTTTGGTTCCTATCTCTCATCAAATGAGATTTTTCCTTCCAAAATTCTGTTCCGAATTTTTTTTTTTTTTAAATATTGGAGGTTGCAAACAGAGCCGAAACGGTGCTGGTTTGGAAGCTGGAGCCGGCACTATTCTAGTTTCCAAAAAAAAATTTCTCTTCGAAAAATGATTTTCGGATATCGCGAACAGAATGGAACCGACACCAGCTTAGAAGCCGGAGCCGGCGCCGCCTGTGTTCTGCAACAATGGCGGCGATTTTCAAAAAATTCCAGAAACAATTTCTGGTGCTTTCTTCTTCTGCAAATTTTCTGTGAGAAATATTCTCAGCTATATTTTCTATTTTGAAGCTATAAACAACAACCAATTTATTAGTTTAAACAAAATCAAAATGGAAAATTAAGATGAAACGGAGGGCAACATCCATGTTGCAAGAAAACGTTTTTCTGCAGAAATTTTTCAGCACCAAAGACAGCACCTTTTCGAAATACTCTGTGACTATAACGCAATCATATTGTGCTACAGACCAACTCATAAAGATCGAAACGATTTCGACTCGTGCGAAAACGATTTTCACAGCAAACAAAGACAAACACGAAAATAGTTTTTCATACTAAAATAATGTCCGTAGACCACACATAGCATGGCTCTAATACCACTGTTGGGTATCTCAGGCTAGTATCCTATACGGCGCAGCGAAAAATAAAACGAGGTACCCTCCCAGGACCCATCTATGTGTGGAAAACAAGATATAATGAGAGTAAAGGTAACAGCTTTTACCTTTGCGTGATCGTCCGAAGAACAAAAATTTCTTCTTTAAGTTGAGGCGCGATCCAGCAATTCTCGTGATCAACCTCCACGTGAGTTGAACGTCTAACCACTATAATCACAGTGTGTGATTATCTCTAATAATAATCCACACAGAAGAATATTCAAGCACCAAAATTTCTGTGCTAGCAGAAAAAGATAGCGGCTAGGTTTTTCTTTCAAGAAGAAAACGAGAGAGAGAGAGAGAGAACAAGAGGCTGATTTCGTGTATCTTGCTCTAGGGTTTTTGTGTCCAATTTCAGCTTAAGTTTTTCGTGTGTATATTCACCAATATACACGAAATTCCCTTACCAAAAATAAGGGATTCTAATCCCATTAGAATTCCCTAATTGTAATTGGGAACATCAAGTTCTCATAATTATAATTTGGATCATAAATCATAACTAATTATAATTTGTCCACAAAAACTTCTCTTTCTCGCAATTAACCCCACTATGTTATCAAATAACATCTTAAGTATATAATCCTATATTGTGTGTGACATATTAGGTTTCCCAGTCAATTGATAGCGAACATGAATTAATCCAAACGTCTTTGAGATTAATAATCCATAATTAATTAGAATTAATCCTATTAATTCTAATCAGGATTGGTTTATTAATTCTTCAATTGATAAATCCATATTCCCAGATCATGAGCGGTATCTAACAACACATCATGACCACCCAGGAGTCTAGGAAGTCAAGTGGCTTGACATGAACCCTTCAATAACAAACTTCAGTGCAATCAACTCCTTTCACCATACAATATCTCATTCGGTTTGGAGTACGGAATTAGTGCCAACTCTCTCCAGAATTAATCTTGGCCCGAATACAATAGTACTTGTACCAGGAACCCACTACTCTACATGTGTATCAATTGGAACTGTTTCCAATACACAGTTACCTTGGCCAAGGACTTTCGAGTAGTAATTCCTACAAGTGGCCGTGAGATATTCGCCCCTACTATTAAGAGTGGTGAATCCTTTATTGACCCTCTCAACTACTTTCGTTTATCTCACCATGTACCCAATATCCATCCTATAGGCAGCCCTCGATCGAGCTCCGGAGATTGGAATTAAAGTACAAGGCTCAGCAAACAAAGTACCTTAGAGATCTCAAGTCTAAGAATACTTGCACGTTTGCTATATTAAGATTATATCACTGGCACTAAATAGTTATCCATGTGATTATCTCAAAGTTAGGTCATCCAATGAACTTATTCCATTAACAAGCATTCATGTGTTAACTTTGAGTATTTCAATACTCACTGTTATGAGAACCACCGCCTTATCAAATCAAGAAGTCTAACACATACTAGTCTTAACGCATTAATGATGTCCTATCTCATTAATACTATGACTAGAGACTATTTAAGTACTAACACCATCCAGTGTAATAGGAATCTCATATCATGATCTCTATTATGATTTCCTTAACACAGTGTTGTACTAAGGACTTTATCGAACAGTTATATTAGTTAAAGTAAACAAAAGAAACTATAAGATAAATAATGCCTTTTATTAAAATAAAATGTGTCATATACAATGTACAAGTGATTGCCGCTAGAGCACAACACTAACATGAATATCTAGCGGTGGTGCTTTGTGTTGTTCTATCCCTCTATCTTTTAAACTTCTTACATCATCATTATCTTTTCTTGAAGTATAAATGTTGGATTCATCAAAGATAATATATATGGATTCTTCCACACATAGAGTTCTCTTATTATACACTCTATATGCCTTTTTATTAGAAGAGTATCCAAGGAATATAGCCTTATCAAATTTGCTATCAAAATTTTCAAGATTGTTTCGGGTATTAAGAACAAAACATTTGTAGCCAAATACTTTAAAATAGGAAATTGATGAAGTTTTGTCAAATATAAGCTCAAAGGGTGTTTTTCTTAGAAAATGTCTCAACATCACTCGGTTTACAATATAACACGTTGTATTTACAGTTTCAGACCAAAAGTATTTTGGAAGAGAGTTTTCACAAATCATGGATCTAACTATTTCTTGCAATGTTCTATTTTTCCTCTCAACAACACCATTCTATTGAAGGGTTTTAGCAGTTGACAAGTTGTGAAAAACTCTATTTTCATCACAAAAGTGTGTAAACTCACTGTTACAAAATTTCTATATCATTGTCATTTCTAATAGAAATCAGTTTGCATCCAATAGAGCTTTGGACGTGCTTGAATAATTTTGAGAATTCAGAAAACACTTCATCCTTTTGTCCAAGAAACAAAGTCTAAGTAAATCTTGAGAAGTCATCTATTAAAACATAAACATACCTCTTACCACCAAGGCTAGTGGTCCTCATTAGTCTAAACTAATCCATATGTATTAATTTAAGAGGTTTTGAGGTAGAAATCGCTTTCTTGGGTTTAAAAGAGGTTTTGATTTGTTTTGCAAATTGGCATGCATCACATATTTTGCTTTTATCAAATTTCATTTTGGACAGTCCCCTAACAAGCTCTTTTGAAGATAATTTGTTCAGTAAATCGAATGATACATGGCCTATTCTTCTATACCAAAGATAGCCATCATTGTCATGCACGAAAAGACATCTAATATTATGAGCTATAAGATCATCAAGATAGAATACATAAACATTCCCAACACGATTAGCAACAAAGATTATTTCATTATTTGAGCTATTCATAATAGAGCAAAAATCTTTCTCAAAAATGATTTTGCAACCATTGTCACATAATTGACTAATGCTAAGCAAGTTGTATTTCAACTCATCAATTAATAATACTTGTTTGATAATAGTTGAAGAACATTTACCAATGTTACCTATGCCAAGAATTTTTCCTTTCTTCTTATCTCCAAAGGTAACGAGATAGTGTTGTGCTCTAGAAGCAATCACTTGTACTTTGTATATGATACATTTGTTTTATAATATAAGGTATTATTTATCTTTCAGTTTTTTTTCTTTACTCTCATGTAAAATAACTGTTAGATAAAGTCCCTAGTACAATACTATGTTAAGGAAATTATGATAGAGATCATGATGTGAGATTCCTATTACACTGTATAGCGTTAGTACTTAAATAATCTCTAGTCGTAGTATTAATAAGATAGGACATCATTAATACGTTAAGACTAGCACGTGTTAGACTTCCTGATCTGATCAGGCGGTGATTCTCATATCTATGAGTATTGAGATACTCAAAGTTAAAATGTGAATGCTTATTAATAAAACAAATACATTGGATGACCTGACTATGAGATAATCACATGGATAACTATGTAGTGCCAATGATAGAATCTCGTTATAGCAAACATACAAGTATCCTTAGACTTGAGATCTCCAAGGTACTTTGTTTGCTAAACATTGTACTTTGATTCCAATCTCTGGAGTTAGATCGAGGGCCGCCTATGGGATGTATATTGGGTACAATGTAAGGTAAATGAAAGTAGTTGAGAAGGTCAATAAATGATTCAACCCTCCTAATAGTAGGAGCGAATATCTCACAGCTGCTAGTTGGAATTACTATTCGTAAAATCTTTGTCCAAGGTTATTGTGTGTTAGAAACAATTCCAATTGATACATATATAGAATAGTGGATTTCTGGTACAAATACTAATATATTCAGACCAGAATTAATATTTATTTTGGAAGGAGTTGGTACTAATTTCGTACTCCAAACCGAATGAGATATTGTATGGTGAAAGGAATTTATTGCACTATTGTTTGTTATTGAATGATTCATGTCAAGCCACTTGACTTCCTGGACTCTTGGGTGATATGATGTATTACTAGATACTGCTCATGATTTTTGAATATGGATTTATTAATTGATAAATTAATAAACTAATCATGTTTAGAATTAATAGATTAATTCTAAATTATTAAGGACTACTAATCTCAAAGAAGTTTGGATTAATTCATATTCGCTACCAATAAACTGGAAAACCTAATAGGTCACACACAATAGAGGACTAGGTACTCAATATGTTATTTGATAATATTATAGGGTTAATTGTAAGAAGAAAAAGTTATTGTTGTCAAATTATAATTAGTTATAATTTTAGACCAAATTATGATTGTTAAAAAATTATGGTTTCCAATTACAATTAGTAAATTTTGATTGGATTAGAATTTACAAAGACGTGTTTTTCTGTACAATATTGGGATATATCTTTGATATATGTTGAGAACGGTTCTCACGGCTTTGATATGGAAAAACACAGAACACACACAAAAACCTTCCTTTCTTCTCTGTGAGTTTACCCTAGTCATCACTCTCTGCTAGGACAAAGACGGTGTTTGGTTTCTTGAGTCTTCCTCCGTGTGACACTGCTAGAGGGAGTTCTAGGCTTGGACTCCAGTGGTGAAGACGTTGTTCTCTTGAAATCACTAGGGTTATTGTTAGATCGCTCCTCAGTAATTGGCTGGAAATTTTGATTTGTAGCCCTCAATAATCAAAAGTTTTTAGACGTCAGAGACATCATTGAAAGGTATCTCCCTTGTCTTTTGATCCGTCTTTTACACATACATGTGGTCCTCTTCATAGAATCCTTGTATTCCGCTGTGCAATGCATGTTTGATGCATCTAGGGATTCTAACAACCCATCATTTTTTGCTTACACATCTTCTAATAGAGCTACATTTCCGGTCATGTGTCTTGAACATCCAATATCTAAGAACCATTTTGTGAAGCTCATTTTCTCTAATGAATGTATCTATACATGAGAAGGGAGAGAGATTTTTGGTACCCACATTTTCTTGGGTCCACGGGGGTTAGTAATGGTTTCTCTAATTTTCCGAACTGTTCTTGCACTAAATTCCACTTTCTTCTTAACATAACACCTAAATGCTGTGTCTAGAATTTTCACAATATGTCCAATACTTTTGTGTCATATGTGATGAGGCAACTTTTACAAAGTGAAATTTGTAATTCTTAGCTTTGATCTCATGCCTATAACCTAAACCATTTCAGTTTACAGCTATGTATTATGCACCAAGCAATTTTTCTAAATTATTTTTACCATTTGTAAACTTTTCAATGCATATAATGAGATCAGCGACTCTATTTTTCATATCATCAAAATTGCTAATCATAATCTCAAGAGAACGAATTTTATTACATAAGCATTTATTTTCTACAGACACAAGATGTAAGGAAGTAATGATATATGTGTGACTCAAGAGAGACTTTGTTCTCATTCAACAGCTTTACATTCTCATCTAACAAGTAGTCAATTTTCATCTTCATTTTTTTATTTTTTCTAGACAGTTTTTTTAGTTCATGAAACATGTCAAATAGCAATTCATTAGGACCATCATACTTTTCATGATCAGAATTATGTAAATCAGATATGGAATTAGTAGTAGTGGAATTTACCTCATTTTCCATTGTCATGAAGCATATGCTAGTAGTTTCATTTTCAAAGTCTCCATCTTCCTCGGATTTAGACTCATTTTGGTCCCAAGTTCCCATTAGTCCTTTGCCCTTCTTTGCTTTCAGATCTTTTTTCTTCTTTTTAAGCATTCTGCCTTCTTTTTCTTTGGCTATTGGGCAGTCAGCAATGAAATGTTCTGTGCTCTTGCATTCATAGCATTAAGACTCAAATGATGAGATCTATCCCTTTCTTTTCACGAACTTCTTTTCTCTTTTAAAGTTTCCTTTATTGAACGTTCTTCTGAATTTCTTTGTAATCATGACCAATTCTTCAGTGTCTATTTCAGTCTCATTACCACTATCAAATTGGCTACTTTCAACATCCTCATTAGCAGCTTTCATTGATATTCCCCTTTTGCCTTTGTCATGATCATCAGATTCTTAAAACCTCTTGGGTTGCATTTCATGCATAAGGAGTGAGCTAATTATCTCTTCAGTCGGCAAGGTTTTCAGATCTTTGGATTCTTCCATAGCTAGAGCTTTCGATTGCCAGCTCTTAGACAAAGCATCCAGAATTTTTCTGTTTTATTCGTCAAGAGAATAGATTTTTCCATAAGCTTTAAGTCCATTTGCAACATTTGTGAATCTGGTAAATATATAGTTATACTCTCATTTGGCTTCATCGTGAACAATTCATAATCATGAATCAAAAGTCCCAACTTAGACTCCATCACTTGATTTATCCCCTTATGGGTGACTTCAAGTAATTTCTACATATCATGGGCTGAATCATAGCCACTAACTTGGTTATATTCAGTGGCATCAAGGGTACAATACAGAATATTCACAACTTGAAAATTTAATGTCATTTTGGCATTGTCTTCAACATTATATTCGTTACTTTGTTTAGGCACTTTTCTGCCATCAACAAATTTTGACGGAACAAATGGATCATTCTCAATCAGATTTCACAGCTTAAAGTTGATTGAACAAACATAAATCTTTATTCTATTTTTCCAAAATATATAATTGTTTCCATTGAACAAAGGAGGTCGATTTGTCGAGGATCCTTTAGCATAAGGAAGAGCAGATGAGTTTACCATAATTATCTTTTCTACACGGTTGCTAGACCGAAAATAGAGTAGACCAAAGCTCTGATACCAAATGAAAAACCACAGATGGGGTGAATAAGCTTTTTGGCAAATTTAAAATATTTTTTAAAAATTTATTTTGAGAAACTCCTTCGTATTTCAAATCGAAGAGAGTGCGACTGATATAACGAGAAGCTTTCTAAATGACTTAAAGATTAACTACAATCTGAATAAGATAAGACACACGATGTAATTAATACAAGAGTGAAAATGGATTGGTGAAAACCATAAAGATTTCTTTTGAAGATTAAAAGAATTTTATGCAAGAAAATTTGTAGCTGGCCGAAATTAAATGCAGAGAGAGAGAACACAAGATTTATAGTGGTTCGATCTACCAAGATCTACATCTATTACCTTAAGCTCATATTTAAGAATTTTCAACTAGATTTCATTCACCCAACTCATTGGTGTCTATCTACACCAATTATATAAGAGGATCACCACACTTAATTTTACCAAAACCTCTCAATCAACCAACAAATCAAGGTTCATCCCAAATGGGTTTTATACCACAATTTTAATACATAATGAGGATTATAGTAATGAAACAGAGATAGCTCACTGATGCACTTTTTTTAGCAGATATACAAACAATTAAGCTCACACAGCCTTTACCTTTTTGAATCAATTTGATTTCACTTTGAAGTACTATGAAAAGGAGATTTTTGTATTATAGGGAGTAAGAATGTTTTTTAAAAAGATATGACAAAAATATTACAGAAAATCATGTTTAAAAGCCTTTTATAGGAGCAAAAAGTGAGGCTCCAATGGCTACTTACACGCTGTCAGATTTGCCAGAGTTTTGGACTCAAGAATCGAATGATGGTACCTCCAAAAGGTAAGTCCAAAATAGTACTTTTCAAGCAGAATCGATTTGACACTATTCACAGAGTTTTGGCCGAAGCTTCTGGATGCAAAATTATCCAAACTACTCAATCCAAAATTTTGAAGACTTGAAACTTTGAAATCTTTTATTTATGTTCTTTAAAATAAAAATAAACCGAATCTTAAGGTAAAGAAGACATGGAATTTACATAGATAATACCTTAACAACGATTCCTAGTCTAAGGTTCTTCCACAAGGGCTTCTTGGTGTGTAAACTCTTAAGCTTGGTCTTCTACTGGACCACCCATTTTTGCATTCCATTGCTCAAGAGTTGCTTAGCAATCTTATTTGTATACCTTGGAAAAACTGAGGTCAAACATGTCCTGTAACATGTATATCACACAAGTTAATCCTCATCAATGTTTGTCATAAGTCAAAACACAGAAGAATGCCTTTAGAACTAACAGTACACGCTAATCTCTTCTCATTCATTATTTAACCCACCAATTAGAGAGATAAAGAACAAAAAATAAAGATAAAGATAAAACATATGCACAACTCTTGGAGGGAAAAACACGAAATTAAATAGTTATTCTTGAAAACATGATATGAACTATCCAACACTTATCCCAATCAATCATTGTCTTGACATCATGAAGGAATAAAGATAGAATCCACTTTTTTCCAATCTAAGAAATTACTATCTTTTAATTAAATTAGCAAATTTTCCAATCATACCAACATAACCAAAGAAACACATTAAACTCATTCCTCATGAATATCCCTAGACTCTAGGTAATATGAACATGAAATTAGCTAATGACCTTATACTCTAGGAGAAATAAACTAACCTTTGATTATTTAAGCTCAATTCTTAACCTTCTTTTCTAATTCAGTTAAGATAACATTTATATAGAATTAATTAAATTGAACTGAATTCTAACTTCGTTTCCTAAGTCCATTAGAAAGGAAATTCAACTTCATCAATCCACCAAAGAAAAATAAATAATCAAATATCAAGAACAATAATTAATTGATTAAAGATTAAATACATTACAATATCATGAATTTGACAATAACATTCAATTACAATTAAAGTATTAATCTAATCATTGTTCAAAGAATTAGGAAATAAATGTTCTAGAAAGAACTCATAGACAAGCTCCCTTCTTCCTCCTTTGAAGACTTCCTTGAAACAACGCTCCCTGTGTGATGAATTCCTCTTCTAATAAGTAACTTCAACTTTGATCCTTAAATTCATATGTTAATTCTCACATTTTCTTCTTTAAATAGGCCTTTTGGTTGCCAAAAAAAAACGTTTCCTAGAAGTTCTGGATTGAGTACAGGTTAAAAACAATTAAACCTCCTAGAAGTCCTCATTTTCTACCAGAGATTACATTTTGTAGATTGTCATCTCATTATAAGTGGTAGATAATCCTTTTTTTTTTTTTTTACACTTCATGATACCCTATTGATTAAATTTTGATAAAACTGAAGAGGTAAATCTTCATGGTAATTGAAATTAACTATTAGATAATGATGGTGAACCTTCCCTAATTATAGTAACAGAACTAGAACAAGAAAAATCAAACTCATACATGTTTTACGTATCAGATAGAATTTTAACGATTTTATCTTTTATATCTTTTATCATAAGCTGCTTAAGTGTTGAAGATTTATCAAAATCTAATATTTCATAAAGATATTCACTCATACTATGAAATTCATGAGTTTTTACACGATGATCTAAATACAATACCATATAAGATAAAATAGAAATATCTTTGTGATATTTCTTATATTTTTTAAACACAGTTTTCATAAAATAACCATATTCGGGATGCTCCATATACTCAATAAAAATATTAGCTATCTTAACAAGTATAGGAATAATATGATGAGTAGTAGGATAATAAGATCCCGATAAATGTTCAGTTGCTTCTTTAAAAGTAATTAAAAATGTTGAAAGCACAATATAATTTTCAAAATGTGCATCAGAGGGTTGAGGTTCAAAATTATTACTGTTACAACATTCAATAAGTTGATTTTGATAAAGTATAACACTTTCAAACATATCAAAAGTTAAATTCCATCTAGTTTTACAATTGAAGGCATAGAAACAGAAAACACAGGGCACCCAGCGGCAGTGAAAACAAAACAAAATTAGAAAAACTCAAGAATAGGGGAACCGAACAAAGCCGGCGCCGACTCCGGCAGCCCTAGCCGGCACCGGTCGTGTTCTACACAAATTCTGAGGTGTTAAAAAAAATACCTCTTTTTCTCGTTCTAAGAATTGGTTAGACCGGAATGTGCGCAACTGAGGTAGGTGTACTGGTGAAAACCTCTGATGTGATTCCTGCAAGTCTCCTACTCCGTCTTTGCATGCAGGTGAATGCCAAACTCTCGGTCTTTCAGTATATGGCTTGCCTAATTCCGTTTGGTGAACAACTTACAAGGCTAGGGAACTTTCTTGGAGAGAGAGAGAGAGAGAGATCGTTAAAAACAACGTTCTATCTAATCCTCTCATTTAACCTAAATAAAAATTCTAGGTTAAACTAGATTGGGCCATTGGACTCTTAATTTAACCTTTTTGGGCTTAATTACTTATTTTAATTAAAACCAAATAAATGGCCCAATTAATAATTAATTTTTCAGCCCAAATATACTAGTCCAATTAACAGGCTTGTATTAGTTTAGTCTCAGGTTAATTTTTAATTATTCAAATTGGGCCAAAACCCTGAATAGTTAATTAACCCACCAAACTAATTTAATTAATTCTCTCTCTCAATGGACCTTTATTTTATTCTATCCTAACAATTAAATAGGCTACTTAAATAAAATAAATTCCATTTAATTTAAGATCAATTCCTTAGCCTGTATTTAATTAGGACTCACAGTCTATACTGGGGACTAAAAGACACACCGCATTGGCTATTAAAATGACCAAAATACTCTTATCATATAAATAGCTATATCTTACATTTTAAATATTTCCTAATATCACCATAAGGAAATATTGACCCCAAGGACAATGCTGCATTAGCAAAATCTCCGACTTATAGGTGTAATGACTAAAATACCCCTCTATACATCGTTGTACATTTAGAGAAGAAGAAGTGTACTAACACCTCTCTAAATGACATCTACCATTCTTAGACCTCTAATCCAATTATCCACGACTTCCTGGATTGTTTTCACTTTCCAAGGGAGCTACTCTAAAGTAAACACCTAAGTCATGTTTCTCAGGGCCCTGGATATTTAGATCATTCAAGCAACCACAGAAGGTGATATAGTATAGAAACTATCTTATACAAGTATGTCTTAACTAACTAGTCACACATACCCAACATGCAAGTATATTAGCCCTACAATAGAACCTCAACTATAGCATATCAAAGTATATGCTTCCAGCTTCGTCAGACCACCAACTCATACTCAAGTCATAGAGTACTAATCCACACTGTAATGGTAGTAGTCTAGGTTTCTACCATTTAATACTTTAAGAAACCACTACTACATGTCATGTTCTACGTATTTAAAATACGCTTATGTCATGAAGTGAATGGACTACTCACTAGCTAAAGGTAAGCCATTCCCCATTTAGAATTCACAACATAATAACCTAAATATGATGAAATTCTCATTCTCATCAATCGATTAAGAACGAATGTTTATGTGTTAAGTAACTCGTGATCCATACCTTACTGTGAAATACCTCCATTCACATAGACCACTTACTTAAACACGATGAATCTTTTCCAAACGTAATTATGCACAAATAAAAATGTAAATTCACAAACAATTTCTGAAAATAAATTTTTTTATTAAAACATTCGATATTTATATTAGAAATCTAGTCTAAGAGGGCATATCTCCCAACAAAAATATAATCTAAATCTTTTAAAAGAAATACCTCGTTCTCGTCATAAAACTTTAAAATTTTGAAATCTAGTTAGAGAAGTTTTAATAAATAAAATAATATTTCTAATTATATTAACAGTTTCATTAATATATATATATATATATCCTTTCTTAACATACAAATTAAGTATATGGCAAATACAACTAGTATGAAATACAATTTTATTTCTATAGGATTCATATTATTTTTCAAATTTATCATGGTAGAATCATTATTTGAAGTATTATCTAAAGAAATAGAAATAATTTTATTTAATATATTATATTCACGTGATTTGTTTGAATAATCATTCTAGCAATACTACTACCTACATAAGAATATTTAAATAATTTAAAATAAATAGTTCTTTTTTGTACTAACCAATTATGATCAATCTAATGACATGTAATGTATAAATAAGCCTCATTAATAACTGCACTCTAACTATCACAAGTAGGAGCAAAGTTCCAATTACAAGAATCAAACATAGCAATAAAATACTCTTTTATCTCTTTGTATAACTTTATTATTTTATTTTTTAATATTGTTCTAGGAATCATTTTAAATGCAGGTTGGCAATAGTATTGCATGAATTGTTCAAAATCTGATTTTTTTTTGAAAATTTAAAAGGTAATTTAGTTTTAACAAGCATTGTAGCAAATTCAATTCTAGTTTTTTATGATCATATTGAAAATTACCTATAAATTGACCTCTTGTAGTATGGATTTGTTACTGTTAAGTAGATTTTCTAACCAATCATTATTTGTTGTTGTTAAATAGGTTTTTTAACCAATTATTATGTGACCTTTTCATATATCTAACTGATATTCTCATTCCTCCTCCTTTCTTATGTGCATATACTATCTTACAAATTTTACATATTGCCCTATCATTATCATTATCCTTTTAAAAAATATTCTAAACCATAAATATTTTTACTTTAGCTATAACTTCCGAACATTCAGTATCAACTTGGTCCTGAGGCACACCTATATTAGATTCATCAGGATTAATAGTTGGAGTTGGTTGTTGTACACTAATGCTAGGGTCTTCATTTTCATTACATATTTCATTATTTATTAAATTCAATGTTGAATCTCTATTGAACTCAAAATGTACAGATGATTGTGAAGAAAAATGATTCTATTGATGTGGATCCATTTTTCAAATATTTATTATATAAACTAAACAAGAACAATCAATTAAAATTTAAATAAAAGTTTAAATAAAAAAATAATAGTTTAAATAAAATGAAATAGAGCATTAAAAAATAATGAAATAAAAGAATTGAAATATATAAATAATTTGTAAATTAACTTAAAAAATTTAAAAAATAGCTTAAAAATAATTAATTAATAAAGTTAAAAGATAAGAATGTAGAATTAAGAACCACAAACTAGTTGATGGCCAAGAAACAATAACACTTTATTGAGCTTGACTTCTTATCTTCTTCAAGATTTGAACTATCTAATATTTCGCCACTTAATAATCTTCCAAAATATTAAGATTTTGCTTGATGAATTCAAAAAATATATAAAAAATAAATTATATTTTAACACTTTTTGTAGAGAAAATAGAGAGAATTGAGGATTATGAGAGAAAGAAGAATGAAAATAGAGATTTAGAGAGAATTAGAAAGAGTTAAAGAGTATTTGATGAGTTTTGAGATGAATTTGGAGGTATTTAGAGAGTTTTAGGAGTTGGGTGAAATAGCTGTTGGGAGGCCAAACAACACCAAAAAAAAAAAAAAAAAGTAGAGAGCCATTGGACTACTGCTCTCTACGCGGGCCAACCTGCTATAATGGAGCCGATTCAGCTCCCAGTTCCAAACAAGCGGGCTGAACCAACCCACATGTCATTGCTAAATTGTACTATAGGGGACTATTTTACTACTATTAACTAATTATTATTAAAAATAATTTCAAACAATGCTTCATCAACTTAGCAAAATTCGAACAATTAATTAAAAATTTAAATTAATTAAAAATAAAAAGTTTATTGTGAATCCTTGAATATAAAAAAATAAATAATAATAATTTAAGCATATAAAATAAATATTTGAAATTATTGAGATTTAAATTATTTGAAATTAAAAATTAAAAATTAAAATAAATGAAAAATAAAATTTTATTTTCAAATCGGTCTTTCAAAATCAAATAAAAGAAGCAAAAAAATCATGAAATGTAAATTATTATTTTCAAATTTTCTTTGATTTTTCAACTCTTACTCAGATTTATTTAAAATATAAATTATTTGAATTAAAACATAAGGAATTATAAATTCATATATTATTTATCTATATTTAATTTAATTTTTATCAAATGTATTATGTGTTATTTTAAATTTTTACTTTGTTTTTCAAATTTTGAAATATTAATAAAGTATAATATTATAAAATTAAAGATAAATAAAAATGAAATTTTAATTACAAAATAAGAAAATTACATATAAACATTCCTTCGCGTTGTCGTCTTCAGAGGAATGGTATTGCTAAGCTGTGGAATCTCTGAGAAGATAGAATGGCCGGTTTTTTTTACTGCTATTTGTTGGGTGGAATGAGGACCTCGCTCGGCCAGATGCGAGTGGCAGAAGCGAGGTGCTCAGGTTCACAGAAGGTTTGTGGTTAACGTCAAACCTTTCTAACAAAGTGCTCCAATTTTTTTTCTTTTTGTTTTAAGCAAAGGGTCTAGGATTTTAAAGCTAAGCACCAAATGTGAATTATTAAATATTATTAACTCATCGTATCATATTCATCAGCTTTCATTACTCTTAGTAGCATTTTTTTACTAAATATTTTTTGTTTAATTAGATTTTCAAATTTGAGAAGAACAACAAATTCAAGCCAAGAAGGCTAATGAGTGTTGAATATTGATTTGAAGCAGAGAAAACCTGCAAAAATACCAAAATGTGGATAGATTTGAAGAAGGAGTGGATGATAGCCAAGATTTGACTTTATTTCCACAATAATGTCATACCACTACTTTAAATATTTTATATATTTAATTATTTAATCAATTTATTAGTATTTAGGATATTTTATATAATTATTAAATACAAGAAGCCTCTATCACGCCCCACTTCAAATCTGGATCTAGTTTCAATGATAAGTTTCAAAAGGGACTCATTTTGGTCAAACCCCTTGCAAGTTACAAGTAGAACCCACAATTCGTTAAGCAAGATATTCGTGCAAATGTCGAGCTTCCAGTCAAACCGTCGCTTCAAGCTTAATGGACAGTAACGGGATAATATATATTGTTAACAATGGACTTATCCATTTTATGGTATTTTCAACAAAATCAAGAATAAAAAAAATATTTGAAGGGCATTTTTTAAATAATATGCTAAACAGGCCTGTTTGTTAACTCATTAATATTTAAAATTAATTAATTAAATATATTTAAAAATAAATAATAATAATAATAATAATAATAAATATTTATTTATTTCAATACGTTTGATAATATATTTTTATTATCACTTAATTAATTAATATGTATAAAAATATGATTATAAATTTTAAATAGAATAAAAGTTAAATTTGAAATTGAATATGTAAAATATATGTCTAATTGATAAATATTATTTTCTATTTGATAGAATTATAATAAAATATTGTATAAAAGTAAATTATAATTAATTCAATCTTCAAATTTAATTTTTAAAATTTAATATTTAAATATTAATTTTATCAAACGGATCCTACGACCGAACAATTCTTAAAATTTCATATTTACCCTTAATTAGGCATAGTTGTCCATGGCCAGTATGGTTGTAAAGGAAGTGAACGTTCACAAGTTCGTTCAAGTTTTTTCGTGTTAAAATAAGGTTCGATTAAATTTCGATTCAAGTTCAAACAAAATATTAGATTCGATTAATAAATAAATAAACTTGAACATACTCGCGAATATATTCAAGCATTCGTGAATTTATTATAAACTTTATAAAAATGTAATTATATTATATTATTTATATAAAATTATTTTATATTATATTTACTATATTCATTTATATTATATTATTTAGATTTAGATTTTATAAAAATTATACATTAAAACAATTTAAATTTGAATATTAGTTGAGTTTTTCAAACTTAAATTCAAATGAAATCGAATATTATCAAATAATAATAAAAAGAATTCAAATAAGAATTCAAACTCAATTAATAAACAAATAAATTTAAATACATTCTAACTCGAACTCAAGATGTTATGTTGGATTCGCTTGTTTTCAGTTACAACTCTATTAGGGTAATCAATTGTCAAACTCCCAAAAATTTGGTGTGCTAACCCTTTATTATGCAAGGACACTAACCTAAATACCATTGGAGTGGCGTTGGGGAATCCAACCCCTGTTGTACGACCGGCCCTCCTCATCTGAGGAAAAACGCAGATCAGGCAACAGAACGATATCAACGGCGGAAGCAATTCAGAGACGAAATTTACAGCGAGCTTTTTTTTTTTTTTTTTAATTATGTGTTTCCTTGATGAAAATTAATTTTTGAGAAAATTTTCTTTTTGAATTATACTTTCCACTCTCAAAATTTTTTTAAAAATTATAATATTATTCTCTAAGATGTCTTTACATATTTTGTTCCCCAAATTCAAATTTTTTATTTCATTCCTGATGAATTGTTTGATAGCTTACTAAGGCGTGAGTTTGGATTAATGAATCTTTGCTTTCAGACAATGTAATTTTGCCTGTAGAGTAGACTTGAGACTGATACATTCACATGGATGATGTATTTGAAAGGTATTTTGCAACTACTATTCGTTGGTTGATTTGGGTTGGTAATGTGGCAATTGGGGAGTAGGTAATTGGTACACTCATACATAAGTCCTATGAAATTCCCTGTGAAATCCTTTATTTTCTAATTTCAAAAATTCTAAGATGAAGGGATTTTATAATAGACTATATACTTTTAGCAAGTTGTACAGTATAATTTGCGATGTGGTACAATTTATTAAAACAGTGATCTTACACCTTAGAATTTCCCTTCTGATTTGGTCAAGACTTCTTATGAGTTTTAGGCTAATAATTGGACGGTAAAAATGATGTCTCTTTGGCATCTGCAAAATGATCAAGAATTGCAGCTTTGTAAAAGATGGGAATAGCGTACGGTATTTGGTTCAATTAAGTATCATCACCAGGTTAATACACATCGCTTGACTCATGATTCAATGAATACTAAAGACTCAAACTTTAGTTCCCTTTCCAAAATTACCCAACTAAGAGTTAATTCAAAATGCTTAAGTTGACCTTTAGTTTCGTGGAGCAAAATATGAACTTTTGCGCTCGGCCAAGTTAGATCAAAATGACTGTTATATTGCTGTAATAATAATACTCGGAATTCTTACAGATTTCAAAAAAAAAAATAATGATTTGATACAATCTTCTGTGGATAATTATTCAAATCCACTTGAGCAAAATTTTCCTTCACTCAAGAAACAAATGCGACACCATTCTTGGTGTTTAATTGCTGATCCGTTGTGCAGCGTTTTGTGTTCCTAGTTTGTGATAGATCAGTCTTTTTGCATGATTGCCTGTTAGCATTTAGGAAGATCACTAGGTGGAGGCAGAAGAGACTCTTTAGGCCCTTTTCCATTGTCAACCAAGAATGCCATCTTTAGTCCCCATGTGGTATGCACCTCCAAATGACAATGCATGAACCAGACTCCTGTGAAAGTCACAGATTTTAAACCATGTAGCAATAGCACAGGAAAGATATCCAGAAGATGGAGAGGAAAACTAATGAGATTGGGATTACTGGCCTACCTGGATTGTCTGCGCGGAATCTAATAGCAATCCATCCACCAGATGGTACTCCAATTGTGTTCCTCTCAACGGGATCAACAAGATTAAATTTCTTAGGATCTGTTGCAGGATTGAAGTTTCCTAGACCCCTACCAATCGCGAAGAAGTTGAAGCCATGGAGATGGACTGGATGGTTCTCAAGAGCAATGATACCTGTGTCTTGAAGAACGACTTGAACTGTTGAGTTATAGGCTAGTCTATAAAGTTTGGTTCCCCTGGTAGTCTGTAGGTTTGTTGGGGGGGTTCCGGTAAAATTGAAAGCAAAAGGTGGATTTCCTGGGAAATCAGTGGTGAAGACTCCTTTGATGTTGAAGAAATGTGCTTGTAAGAGAGCTGTGGTTGGCATCACAAACGTGACATTATTTACACTAGCTACTACACGGCTACCATTAGTGGCTTTGCAAGTTGAACATGGGCTAATTCCCAAACCCACTGTAAAGTAAAGGGAATGATCAACAGTCAATGGGACGTTGGCTGGGTATTTTTTGGAATTAAGGCTTCGAAGAGAGTTTGTGAAGTTGTTGGCAACTGGGGTTGCATTCAGTGGTGGTGTCCTTGTGAGGGTGGTCTGCAAAGTAGACCGTGTTCCTACATAATGCAGTGTGGCAGTTGCAGTCATGTTATCGACCGCAATAGGGGAGTCCATAAAGGTAGAGGCAGCAACCAGGTACTTCCCGGCGGATTGATGAGCTGTTACTATGACATTGGTTGTCTGGCCAGGCGCAACTAGGATGGTTTTAGTCTTAAAGGGCTTGACATACGTTGCATCGACTTCTACTACAATCATGGGATGCCCTGCGATCTTAAAGAAGAGTTCTTCATTGAGCGCAGCATTGATAACTCGTAGCATATAGGTTTTTCCTGGTTCGACATTCAATGTGAACCCACCTGGAAGATCAGAGATGAATTGCTTGTTTTAGAGATTTTTCAATGAAGTGTATTAGCTTAACTAGCTAATGATTTTTCTTACCTCCGGTTGAGCAATTTCGGACCGGTCCTGGATGGCCATTGATGGTATGAGCGTCGGAAACATTGGGCGCCATACCTGATTTGAGTGCTTCATTGATCACAGCTTCAGTATCTGATTTCCACCATTCACCTACAATTTCCGAGTTGAGTTCAGACAAATAAAGATCATTCTAGTGATTTTCTAGTAGGGCACGAACTTCGCAACTTTCTCTTACTTTATACTCGCATCAAATTCTGCCCTCTGATGGTTCTCCTAGTGTAGTTAGCTAGATGATTCAGAAAGAACTTTAATTCCAAGGGTAAGCAATTATTCAAGAACTGATTTCTATGTTCAAGATGATACCACCATTGGGATAAATTCACAAGGCAATGATGCTTCACGAATATTCTTCTCCGACTCGTCTCAACCTTCTTTTATTAGGACAAATGTTGAAATTGAATTACAAATGCATGTCTCGCATTCAAAAAAGCATAGGGCTCTTAATTAAGGCCAAACAAACAAAGATGTCTTCCCTTTGGCTCTTAAGGATTCACACAAGGGGTTTTTAGATTCTGACCTTCATGTTGATTTAGTTGAAGATGCTGGTTATGATTATGATGAATATGTCTTTACTCTGACTCAATCGGTCACAAAAAAGGAAAAGAAATAAGGATGTTACAGTTTCCAAGCGTGAAATAATCACAAGACAAGTTGCACGTAATTATCAATACAAATTTTATACTAATTAATATTTACTAGTATATACTTTCTACAGTATAATTTTTATATGGCATCCCATTGAATTTTTATAAATCATTAATAAAATTTTCCCACCTTCTTGGTGGTTTAAAAAAAAAAGTGCCGCAATTCTATAAGTTTTCGCCTCACCTAAGACCACCACGGCTTCATGGTTGGGTTTGGGAAACGGGTATGGCACACCACGCTTAGGCAAGATAACCAAAGCACCATGCAAGGTTGCCCTAAGCCACAAGATATGTGCATGCCAAAGAAGAGTACCCCTCTGCCCTGTGATGGTAAAATTGTAAACATAGCTTTGCCCTGGCTGGATTGGACACTGAGTGATATACGCCGGTCCATCGGCCCAACCTGTTCTAAGTTGTCTGATTCCGTGCCTATAACACAAAGAAACCAAATTATAAACTCGCATCTAAAAAAATTGAAATTTAATCGCACGCTAAAAGAGTTGTTACAAGGACTTTCTACTGATCGTACCAGTGGATTGAGACATTGTACTTAACATGGTTGACAACCTTGACCAGGACTGTGTCATCTTCCCTAGCGTACAGAGTGGGGCCCGGAAACCTTCCGTTGACGGTGACAATGGGCTTGGTCGAGCATAGACGGGTAGTGTTTGTCAAAACCACCTACCCCAGAGAAACCCAAATTATGGGTAAGCAACTAGATTAGTACGAGGAAGCAGCTAGAAACGCCCAGAATCTGAATCTTGTTAGGTGTAGTTAGTTACACGTGAGTAAAAATTACAGAAAATCATGCTGTCTTGAATTTGGTTTTCTGGGTGCACCTTCCTGTCTGCTATATAGTTTTCTGAAATTTTCTTCAGCTGATTTTGGTTCGGATTATCCACCTCCACCTGCTAATTGTGATTTACTTTGCCTATATTTTCTTTTAAGTATCATTTTTCCAATTTCTACTGAATTAATCATATATATTTTCTCTTAGAATAATTATTTTTTCCCCAAGTTTTCTATTTACCACGTATTTTGTGTATCTTGAGATGATAGAAGAAAATATTATAGATTTTGCAAAACTTTTTAAGAAATGAAAAGTAAAATTTGCAAATTATTTTTTAAAAATTGTAATTTCTCTTAGAGAAAAAACAAGAATTTCAATAATTTTAGTGGGAGAAACAGCAGCCCCGCTTCCCCCTCGGCTCCGAAGGAGAGTACCTGTAACTGGTTACAAACTGCTAAGCTTAAAATGGAAAATGCCCATAGTGCACAAACCATTGAAGCTTTGAATCACAAAAAGACATGAAATTCCATTAGCGTGCGCCATGCACGTACATTACATGTATACAAGTTGATCACGGAGTCGTACTTACATTGAACTTATAATGACGGACTCTGCATTCAACAAGCGTTGGAGCTAAGCACGCTGCCAGTAGAGCCAAAATCAACCACTGCAGTACTCCCATTTTCACTATCTCTCTCTTTCTCTCTCTGTAAGTGGCTTTCCTTTTAGTTCCAATGTCGTTTCTGGCTCCTTACCTCAGCCACGACTGGCTAACGCAAGTTTATATAGGTGATAAGGTCCTTGCTGCTATGTCGTTGTTCTTCGTTAGGTGAAGGGATGGATCCTTTGGAAACACGATTTCTTGTGCAAATAAAACGTTTTCTGCCCAATCATTTCTTGCATGTTACATAAAGTATTTAATCTTCTTCTTCATCCTACTGTTGGGCTGCCCGTTCCATTGACTTACTAATTTGACATATCAACAATTTCAAGATAATGCCTTCATCATCACTATCACCTTGTGGAAATATAAGCTCTTGATTTGCTCTATATTTTAATGAGTAGTTGAACTGGTTATAATTTTGCTAGTCAGGCGTCACTATTCAATTGATTTATAGTTTTTTATCTGCTTCTAGAGATTTTTCTTTCTAATGTTTGCATTATTGAATGTCATAAAAACAAAGGGCATTGACTTGGGTAATAATTCTCTATGGGTCAAAGCACGTAAGAGTTTGAGCTATAACATTGTTTGGTGGGTTAGTCCGTCACTGACATAGCCTCCAACGAAGCTAACCACCTAGTGTGTTAATACTCAATTAACTACAACTCATAGCACGAGTTAAAATTTATTATTAATTTATAAACAAACACTAAATTTAAATATACGTAATATATATATAATGATTTTGTGAATAGTCCAAAAATATTGAAAAAATGACCAATCATTTACAGTTATGGCTTTTTCGTGTTTTTAGCCAGGTCCAAGTCAAACCCTCCGTGCATCTGCTGTGATTTTTTTTTTTTTTAAACAAATGTTTTGTATATGGAATATTCATATGGAACAAAAGTTCGAGAGAATATGAACGTAACGCAAGATAAGAAAAAAAAAACACAAAAAGGTGACAAGACAGTCGTTCGAAAATAGAAATGAATGAATTTGTTCTTTTTGCTCTTTTTCTTTTTGTCAAATAGATGTCATCATTAAAGCGTCTTGTTTCATTTTTAGTGTCAATTCAGGGCAACAACACATATAATTAATGCAGCATTCTAGAAGATCTTTGTGTTATATTCGTTTTTCTCTTTGACAACTAACTATAATCATAAACCTTTTAGAACGTTCCTTCTTGACTTTTTAGAACAGCAAAAATACTTCCTCATCTTCAAAAAACTAGATGCCTTCATTTTAATTTTGAAATTCAATAACAAATATTCATTTCTAAAAAAAACTATATATTTTCAAACACAAATTTTTACCACTATTTCCTCACTTTTTTTTAATAACAAAAAAAAACTCCCAACCACAATTAAAAGATACGTTATGGGTAAACTTCACTCTTGTACAATAATTCACAAACTATATAAAAGAGGTAAATCATACTAGATAATTTCAAATTCGTAATGACAGTATAATAAGAATCAATATTTACCATCGCAATCAACACCCCAAACCACTATATCCGCACTTAAGAATATGAACTTGTAAACTCTTAGAATATATGGGTTTATTACAGTGTAAATCTATGTGCGTACATGTAAAATATTTAAGTGATTTACTTTTTTTTTATTTACCGAAGCAAAGATTTATCTCTACTATTAAAATCAAAGAATAAAAATTAAAAAATTTTAAAAAATAATTTTCACTTGTTGATGAAGTCAAATGTTGGTATATATTAGTATTTAATAAATTAATGAATTGCAAATAGATATCAACTTAAACAAAACCGATAGGACAAGTTTAGAAATAGATTAGTGTCTATCATAGAAATTAACAATTACATATATTTTTTGAATTGAGCATTATTCAAAATTTCGATACCCCGCAACTTTTTAATCATGACAAAACAAAAAAAAAAAATCACGTTTCAAAATTTCAAAACTAATGTTATTTTTGCTATTGATGGTCTAACAAACAGCATTTGCATGTCAAACCCCCATTTGAAGTGGGCAAAAACTCCTCTACATGGTTCTTAATTGTTCTATAACGATAGATATGATCACATAACTAATTACTATTCAATTTCACAATATAAATCGTTTTAAACTTATGTATAGAAATTAAGGGTCCATAAATTCTGGACAATTTTAAAACTGAAATTTTAAAAATACTCCTAATTAAATTTTTATATACTTTAGTAATTAGAGAAAGTTGTGTCATAATTAATGAAAAGAGAGAGACGGTAAGGAGTGATAGAATTGGAAAAAAAATAATAAATTTTTATAAAATTTTGTAAAACGACCTATATTATAAAAAAAACTTTTCAAATTTAAAATGAGTGACATGAAGATAATAACTTATAACTCATAGGAAAGCTTGTTTTAATCAAATACTATTAAGAATTGGAATTTGTTGTTGGGCAATTGTCGTTGGAGTATGTATGAAAGTAATGGCACTTTAAAACTTGGAGATCAGAGCCAGTATGAGAATACCATATTACACCATACCCCATATTACCCACCCCAATTCAACCTACTAATTAGGTGTGGTTACAAAATTCCTTTCATATACATTATTTGATGTGTATGTATCAGTCTCTGGGTTCTACATATTGCTGCCAACACCGCATCATTGCATTGTTTGGAAGCAAAGAATTCTTTAATCCTAACTTTGGCCTTTTTTAGAAATGAACTAATAACTCATTAATCGCGTTCGTTATTCGATGTTTTTGTCTGATTTGTTTTTAATTTGGGAACGTTGTATCGCAATGTTCTCTAAAATTTATAGACTTTCGGTTGAACAATTTAGAAACTCTAAATTACCAAATAATTTCCATTTATGAAACCATTTTCTCCATTTTAAAATATCAGTCATTTTTCTTAAAATTTTTGTTGTTTTAAATTATCTGTTATTTGTGAAATAAAAAAATTATATTGTTTATTGGTTTTTAAATTTTAAAACAAATTTACTTTTTTTAGTGAAGGTAATTTATTTTTTCTCTAAAAACATCATAGATATTAATATTTTTTAATAGGTGTAATTAATTTGTCTAATTGTGATAATTATTTTAAAATTAAAACATATTTAAAGGTTATATATATATATATATATATATATATATATATATATATATATATATATATATTCGTGAGATTGCCAAATATCTTGAGGATGTCATCATCCTCGGGGGTCGATTTCGCGTGCTTGAAAATTCAGGCTAGTTTACCCACTCTTCCTTCCGCTCCTCTTCATGAACCAAACAGAGTGTAAATTATAATTTTTAGCTGATTCTTGCTTTGATCACTAACTTCATGAAAACAATGTTTTTGGGGATGCGACACTTGGTACTGTTATATGTTTACATTTGATCATATTGAATTTACATAGAGATTTTTTTTAAAAAAAGAAATGTGAAGAATTTTTTTAAGTTAAAATATCAAATTTATCTAAATTTAATAGATTCAAATCATGACAAATATTAAATTTACATGAAGAACAAGGGAATGTATTCTTTCAATTAAGTTAAGTTAATTTATTTACAAATTAATACTTATCTACTAATTTAAGTTATCTGTAAATTAATACTTCTCTTAATCAAATAAAAGGTCATCTCACTTAATTGGATACAAATGATTCTACGTACATGGTATCTAATTTAGGATGACTTTTTTTTTTTTCTAAAATAAAATAAAGTTATTTTTTTAAATAAAATATGAAGATTATTTAAATTCATTGAATTCAAATGTAAGTTATAACAACCCGTGAAACACACAAGGAATCAAACTAGTGAAAACAATGTTATCCAGTTGTTGCTGTCAAAATAAGGAACTGATGCAAACGGGAATCGGCTTCGTATCCGACAAACACAAACGATCCAACGAGGAGTAACAGCAAATGGTATCAGACCTTTTTTAAATTAGGGACCGGGTTCCTTGAGCTTACTAAAGAAATGGCTCAAGAAGGTCAATTGAGAAGGCTAAACGGAAGGACTTTTCTGGAACATGGAATGATATTTATACTGATCATCTCAACGGAAAGTACGGAAAAAGCTGATATTGAAAGTATGAACCAAAAACTGTAAAAAAGACTGTAAACAAAGGTAGTAAAGGGAAACTAGAACAAAGCAGTAAGAAAGCTGTAAAGAAACAAAATCCTAAACTAGAAAACTGGAAATGATGATGAGGAAAAAGAAAATGAAATTGAACTTTACTGATTTGATGGTTTCATCTTTTATACTTGCTGCAAATGAACCACGAACAGATCGTGGAGTTTCTTCAGGCCCAAGAATGTTCCCAATGATCGTGCAGAGTCCCTCGCGCCGAAAGATCAGGATTCTATTTGTTCTTTCTTATCGGCTCAGAGATGCCGATGTTAACCATGGCTATCGGCTGTTCGAAAAGGTTGACTTTATCGGCTCGTCCTCATTTATCAAATCGGCATCGACTCAAAGCAACTATTGCGTCGGCTCAGCAAAGTTGACGTCAACACCAGTGTTTCCCATATTTCTAGGATCTTGATTTCGGATTGTGATGATGATTGATATATATTTATTTAAGTGTGATATAAGATTAAATGAAGTAATTAGGTTCAAGCATCTATTGAGATATAAGTCATGTGCATGCTTTCAAGTAACACATTCGAATTCTCTTATTAATGAGAAAAAAAAGTATGGTATAGGCTTGAAAAATTGTAAATCGAACAATATAGAGATGATAATCATTACGGTATACCGAGGAAACCTAATCTAGGGATTAGACTAGCATATGATATTCTTTATTTATTTATTTATGCTTTTTTCTTTTTGTTGAGAGAAGCCGATAAACAACATATCTAGGCATAGCAACTAGTGTTGTTGGGATTAGACCGGACCGGACGGTCCGATCGGTCCTCCAACCGATCTAGTCTGGCACTTCAGACCGATTCTCTCAAAAATCGGTAGTTTTTGAGAGAATCGTGTTGGACCGGCCAGTCCAATCGATGAACTGGTGGACCGATCGGTTCAACATTGAACTGATTTCTTTTTAAAAAAGTGGGGCAAATTTTATAATTTTTGGGGGATAAATTAAATTATATAATTCAATAAACTACTTTAATGTGTTAAATTGTTAGTTATAAACTAAAAATGACTATTTTTAATCATAAATTTGAATATTTATGTCTTTATGGATTTAAATTAAACTATATTATTAATCAATTTTTTAAAAAAATAATTATATTTTTAATTTTTAAATTACAATATTATCGGTTCAATTATGATCTAATTACGGTTAGACCATTAAATCGTAAATCAATAACTTTTTCGGTTCTGAAAACATTGATAGCAACGGTATAACTTTCTCACTATTCATTCGCGAAACCGGATGGTGGTCAATAGTATAAAAACTGTTAGACCACAATTTGCGATTGAAAACCACAAACTGAAATTGGGATTGAGCAGACCGGATAGAGTTGGAGGTTTCCTACAATCGTCAACCGACGATTATAATTGTTAGTTTTTTAATTTTTT
This sequence comes from Voacanga thouarsii, assembly GCA_026120185.1. NCBI lineage: Eukaryota > Viridiplantae > Streptophyta > Magnoliopsida > Gentianales > Apocynaceae > Voacanga > Voacanga thouarsii. The sequence continues at coordinate 845,627 of JANUWF010002419.1, read as the reverse complement.
CTGTCATGTGCCAACTTGATAAGCTAACACGTGGCAGAATCAAAATTTTAATTAAAAAAAAAAAAGAAAAGGGCCAAGCTATATCGCCCATTTGAAAATATTGCATATAGACCAGATTGCATAAAACGGCCAATTTTTTGGCCGTTGTGTTTTTTTTTTCTTTTTCTTTCCTTCTTTCTCTTTCTATAAATACATCTCTTATTTCTCTTTCAGTTTTACATTTCTCTCAACTCTCTTTCAATTCTTAACTATCTCAATATTATCACAAAATCCAATTAGTAGGTATATTCCTTCTCTTCTAAATTTTCCTTACTTTTAGTTTAAAATATATTCTTTTATATTTGTTTTTCTAATTTATTTAAAAAAAACTCACCCAACTAATTTCAAGGGTAAGGAAAAAATAAGTGTTAATTATGATCCAAATTTCCATGACATTTAATACTCTATTCGGGTATTAACCGACTTCCAGTTTTTATTCAAATTTTTATTTGGACATTTTTTTTTCTTTGGTAACCGACCAACCAATAGAATTTAAAGACGATAAAGGTGAAGTTCGACAATTACCTTATATTAATACCCAAGAAAATTTTCAAGCTCCAAGTGAAGTACACAATGAGTTCAAGACCAAGAATATGTAAAACCCGTCCTTTTGGAAATATTTTATTTATGGGGATATTTTATACTTTATTAAGATTTTGGAAGTAGAATTTTAATAAATAAGAATTAGAATCATTTGTGGTTAATATTTTAAGTAGCAACGTGAGTGAAAATACTAAGAAGTGGAGAGAAAACCCCAACACTATGATTTATTAAAAAATACTTTGTTAATGTAGCCATCAACAAACACAGAAAGAAAGTGAGAGTTCAATTAAGGTTTAAAGGGAAGAATACCATAAATTGTTGCAGTCTTCAGATGTTGATATCAAGATGTCAGTAAGAAGGAATCTCTTTTATTTTCATATACGAGTAATGTAATGAAAACTTTATTTTTTGTTTAAAATCCTGAATAGAGTATGCTATTTTGTGAGGCCACTACTCTTTACACTTTTGGGCCTTTTCCCTTATTGGGGTGCTTTATTTAGTTTGGTGGGCTTGCAGACCATGTAACTTGGGGAGAGGGGGTTTATTTGGCATTAGTGTGTATTTAGGGGTTAATTGACAATTTTGCTAGTTAGGGGTTGTTTAGCAATTATTTAATTAATGTATTGACTCATGTTGTTCTGAACAAAAGACATTGTTGTTTTTGGAACTGCTTTGGAAGAGAAGGAGAGCTATGAGAGAGAAGAATTTGATAAAGAAGCTGCTCCAGTGACTTCTGATTTAGGTGAGTTGGTTCTTTTGTGCTTTAGGTAGGCTTTTAATTCTGTTCTAGGGATTCAAACGTGGATTAAGGTACAAATTATGTAGGATTGTGTAAGATTTGGAATTGGAGAAATTTAAGTTTTGTCTTTAATTCTGAAATTGGTTGTGATTCTTGGGTTTAGTAGGTGTTTAGACAAGTTTGATGGCAAATAAGGGGAATTGTTCTAATTTTTGAGTTGCCTGATAATGGAATTATGGTTTTCCTGCAATTTCTGACTTCTTGTTCTTTTGCGAAATTGTGAACCTTTGTTATGAAAGCTATTTTGATATACATAACTGGATTAAGTATGATGTATTTTGGTTATCTTTTCAGTATGTGTTCTTATATATGAATGGATTTGTGAAGTATGAAGTATGATCAGTTCTGTTATGATGTTTCACGAGTTTGATTATGCTTGTTGATGATTGTGGTGGGAATATCCTAATTTCAATTATAAGGCCCTTGACTAAGGGGATATAGCACTAAAATAAGGCCATTTGCTAGGGGGATACAATACCTAGTATTAGTTATAACGGGATATAATAGTTAGGAGTTAATATTAGTTAACCAGAAAATACCCCAAGGATGTCTTAGATTCTGAATTGCGTTATGTGATAAGTAATGTTTTGGTGGGGGTGTGTGTGTATAATGCGAATTCTGCTTCAAAAAAAGGGAGGGGGGAGGGGGGGGGGGATGATTGTGTTGGTTGCTTGGTGTTTTGTTGGGTATTCTCAACTTTGTGAAAACTGAGGTCAAAGCCCAGTTTGTGTCTTGTTCTGCATTGAGGTGAAAACTGAGGTCGAAGCCTAATTACATATATATTATATATGTAATATTTTATTCGTAAAATTTTTGAGGTCATATTATAAATATTCTAAAATTAATGGATTAATTTACAAATTTATTGGGGTCATATTATAAATAGTCAAAAAACTAGGGACTAATTTATAATTTTTTTTGAGGTTATATTATAAAGATTCAAAAATTTATGGACCAATTTATAAAATTTATAGGAGTCATGTTGTAAATATTAAAAATTTTACGATAACATTCAAAAACTTAAAGTATTTACAAAGGTAACCTTATCAAATTAACGTTCTAACTGTCAAATTTGTAAAAATTACTATGACTAAATTCGAAGGTAATCGGATATATTTTACTATATAATTTGGCATAATCTTTATAAAAATGCTTGAAACTTAATGCATTTACAAAAATAAGTGTACCAAATTGACGATTAAACCATTAGATTTGTTAAAATTGCTAAAAAAAAAAAAGTATTATGACCAAATTTGAAGGTAAACATATTTAATTTGAATTATTATTGAAGGATTTTACTTTGTATACATACACACGCAACATATATTGTAAATATTTAAAAATTTAGGGACTAATTTGTAAAATTTTTGAGATTATATTATAAATATTCTAAAATTTAAAGACCAATTTAAAAATTTTTCGGGATCATTTTATAATTTTACTAAAATTGAAGGGCCAATTTGTAAAATTTTGGGGTCACATTGTATGTATATTTAAAATTTTAAGGATCAATTTGTAAATGTTTTGGGGTCATATTATAAACATTTCAAAATTTAAGAACCAATTTACAAATTTTTTGAGGTTATTTTATAATTATACAAAATTTAAAGACCAATTTATAAATTTTTTGGTTTCCTATTGTAAATATTTAAAAATTTAAGGGCATATATTAGATAAAAAATATAAATTTTGTCTCTAAAAGTATTATTAATAATTATAAAAGTTAACATTTTTAGTTAGGAAATGAATTTTTATAATTTAATTAGAAAATAAAATTTCATCTATGGTGATACATTATTAGCTAGGAAACTTAAATTTTTCTCGCTAATACACTTATTTCCTAGCTAAAAGCCTAGGAAATAAAATTTGTGTGGATTTTAGCTAGGAAAACAAAATTTTGTCATCGAAAGTCTTAATCAGTAGGACAAAATGTTTTTGTCTCTAAAGAAAAAATTTCCTCGCTAAATGATACTTTTAACGATCAAAAAAATTTTCCTAACTAAAGTCGTGTCACCAATGTATCATTTTTTTGTAGTGTAGAGACAGAGTTCATCCGCCACGATGTTAACTCCACGTAGAACTTCAGGGGCACCCTCCAATGAAGTTAGCTTGCCTCCACCTCCACTGTTCATACCGCCGTCAATCACTACTATACCCTTGCCGACTACAGTGAACCCACCTACTAGGGCTTCTATGTTTGTTCCTCTAGGTATGCCAAGAATTAGCACACCACTGGACATGTCCACTACTTTAGTTGTGGTAGCCCAAGCAATGCAAAGTCTGCAAATACTGCAACAAGAGCATATAAGAGTTTAGTAGGAGTAGCTTAGACTTCAGGTTGAATAGCAAAGGTTGCAGTGGGATCAGGAACGCAAGTTTCAGAGAAATGATTCTGGAGCAAGAGCTTTGTATGAGATGAGGAAGAAGATGGAGCTGCTAACGTTTAATGGTGTAGAAGGTCCAGAGAGGGTTGAAGAGTGGATTAAAGAGCTGGAGCATTTCTTTGAGACCATAGAGGTCCTGGATAAGGTCAAACCAAATGTGGAAATTTCGTTTTTTGTGGGAAAAGCTCTAAGATGGTGAAAAGGTATAAAGGCAATCTATTAGTAAAGGGAAGAACCGTTCACGTAGGAGAAATTCAGAGAGATATCCTTGGAGCAATATTTTTTAGGTACATTTAAAATGGAGAAGGAAAAATAATTTTTTGAACTGGTATAGACTAAGCAAATGAGTATGATAAACTATGCACTCAAGTTCAACGCTTTGGGAAAATATGCTCTTACAATCACACGAGACCCTATCTAAAAAACAAACAGGTTTGTTTGGGGCCTATAGGCGAGGATCTAGAGATGGATATCAGTGATTATGCCAAATAGTTATAAGAAGGCCTATCAGAAGAGTCTGGATATTAAGATAGAATTCAGACAAACAAATTCTGAGATGGACAAGAAGAGGTCTCGCTCAAAATTTGACCAGGGGCAGAGTACTAGAACGGTGAATAGCTAGAGGCAAGGTATATAACTGGTGCACATCCAAAGACAAAGTATTGGGTCAGGTTTTCATATGGGGTTAGGATCTAGGTCAGTTCGAATGGGTTAGATGATGTTAAGAGAAGAGTTCTAATTGGTGTTCCCAGACCAGCTATTTTAGGACCCCATACAATAAGTACCACAGGATCTACAGTATCCAATTCAAACACGGTGTGGAAAGACTGTACTACTTGTGATAGGAAGCACTTGGGAGAGTGAAAATAGACTATAGGTAGTTGTTTTAAGCATGAAAAGCAATGTTACAAGATTGGATAGTGTTGAATTTGAGTCAAGCATCGACTCAGGTAGTTGCTAGTATACAACCACCTAAGACAAAGGACTAGAAATAGAAAACTAATGCTTGAGTTTTAGCCCTCACCCATGAGGGGGCTGATGTAGCAAAGGATGTTGTTTCATGCACTATCTTAATTAATTCGGTGCTAGCTAATCTGTTATTTGATTGTGGTGCATTGCATTCTTTTATATCCTGTACAAAAAGTTTTAAGACGACTCTGTTGAGATGTATGCTCTTTTAGACTAGGTTTTTGATGTAATTTTGACTTGCATTAATAAAAGTATTTTTCTAAAAAATTATTTGTAAAATCTTCTTTATATTTGTGCACAATTTTTATTGAAAAAGACCCATTGTATTTAAGTAAATGGTTCATGTGAATGGAAGTCTTTCACAGTAGGGTATAGACCATAGGATATTTAACACATAAACTGTTATTCTTAATCAAATGATGAGAATGAGGATCTCATCATAGTAAGGTTATTGTGTTGTGAGTTCTAGATAGGGAATTGTTTACCTTTAACTAATGAGTAGTCTTCTCATCTCATAACACAAGCGTATTTCGAATACGTAGAACGTGATCTATAGTAGTGGTTTCTAAAAGTACTATGTGATAAAAACCTAGACTACTACTACTACTACTACAGCATGGACTTGTACTCTACAACTTGAGTATGTGTTAGTGATCTGACGAAGTTGGAAGCGTATGCTTTGATATACTATAGTTGAGATTCTTTAAAAGGATCAATATACTTATATGTTGGGTATATGTAACTAGTTAGTCAAGAAAGACTTGTACAAGATAGTGTCTACATTATATCACCCCTTGTGGTTGTCCGGATAATCTAATTATTTAGGACCTTGGGAAAACATGACATTCCTTAGAAAGCAAAAATATTCTAAGAAGTCGTAGATATCTTTTAGAAAATTATTAGTACACTATTTCCTCTCTAAATGCACGACGGTGTATAGAAGGGTATTTTAGTCATTTCACATCTAGGTCAAAGACATGGCTAACACAGCATTGTCTTTGGGGTCAATACTTCCTTACAGTGATATTAGAAAATATTTAAAATATAAAATACAACTATTTATATAGTAAGTGTATTTTGATCATTTTAATAGTTAAGGCGATATGTCTTTTTTATCATCGGAATAGTCCGTAAGTCTTAATTAATTTTAAATCGGGGAAATGGTCACAATAAAAAGGATTTTATTTTATTCAGGAAGTCTAATTTATTTTTAGATTAGAATAAAATAAAGAAACGAGAAAAATTGAATTTATTATCTTGTTTAATTGGTTAATTAATTATTCAGGGTCTAAGCCCAGATTGAATAATTAAAAAATTAACTTGGGCCTAAACTAGTTAATAAAAGGCTTAAATAACTATTTTAGTTCATTTGGGCTCATTAATTATTTATTATGTTATTTTAATAAATCTAGAAAATAAATAATTAATGATTATTATTTTGGGATCATTGAAAATAATAATTTATTATTGGCCCAATAGCCTGAACTAAATGGTTTTTTTAATTTACGGAACAGAAAAGTTTAGGCTAAGCCAAACCTCTTTTGTTAATAGCCTCCGAGAGTTTTGAAATATCAAAACCCTGGTGTTTTTTTGTTATCAGATATAGTGAATAGTCGTGGGTTTCATTCTTGGTAGAGAAACAGAACATACGACAAGGTTGGAAAAAAAAACCCAGAAGCTTATTATCTCTTTCTTTCTCTCTTCTCTCTCGTTTAGTTTTTCTTTGTGACCTCTTGATATTGCTAAGCAATAGCAAAGAATCAAGAAGAGCCTTTCCTCGCCTAAGTTGTTTCACCAACTTGTATTGGGCAGTGGAATATTTTGAGAAGCAAAGGCTTCTGCGTTCATGCCCCGGAGGAGTAGGCGGATTGCTGGTTTGCAACCGGAAGCTTTAACAAGTGAAGAAGCCGTCACTGTTATTCCATCATCTTCTTCTCGGCCAAACAAACCAATGACAAGCAGAGGTATTATATTTTTGGCTTCCGTTGTGCAGTATCATGTTTTTTTTTTTTTTTTTGTTCAGTTTCATGCATGCTCTGTTTGATTTCAAAGCTACAGACTCCTACCCATCTAATTAACTCATACAGGATGTCTATTCCCAACGGTTTGGTGTTGATGTCTAACCTTATTCATAGAGAATGTCATGTGAATATTGGTGATGAGAAGTTAGATGCAAATTTAATCCAGATTAATATAGTGGACTTTGATGTCATTTTGGGAATAGATTTGTTGTCTAGCAATCATGCACTGGTGGACTGTTGGGAGAAAAGAGTGCAGTTCACTTTGCGAAGTAGAACAGTACTCCATTTCCAAAGTAAGGGAAGAGAGATTGCCAAAGGATCAATACCAATGGTTTTCTGCAATTAGAGCTCATAAGAGCCTCTAGAAGGGGTATGAAGCGTACCTAGAATATATGGTGGACATGAAAAAGCAGGAATCAAGAATTGAAGACATAGCTATGGTAAACGAGTTCATGGATGTGTTTCTGGAATATTTGTCTGGGATACTCCTGGAGAGGGGATGGATTTTGAGATCAATCTAATAACTATGGTTGAATCAATTTTTAAGGTCTCATATCAGATGGCACCAACGGAATTGAGGGAGCTAAAAACACATATGCAAGAGTTACTAGATAAGAAATTTATATGGCCTAATATTTCTTCATGAGGTGCACTCGTTCTATTTGTGAAGAAGAAGAAGAACGGAAGTATGAGAATGTGCATTGATTACCGAAAATTAAAAAATATTACCGTGAAGAACAAGTATCCGTTACCAAGAATTGATGACTTATTTGACCTGTTAAAGGGAGCCAGAGTATTTTCCAAAATAGATTTACTTTCTGGGTATCACCAATTGCAAATCAAACAGAAGGATATACTGAATAGTGCTTTCAGGACTCGATATGGACACTATGAATTTTTTGTCATGCTGTTTGGTTTAATCAATGCACCAGTGACGTTCATAGAGTTGATGAATAGAATGTTCAAGAACAAGCTTGAAAATTTTATAGTAGTGTTGATAGATGATATTTTGGTATATTTCTTGTTAGAAGAAGCTCATTGAGAACATCTTATGGTGGTTTTGCAAAGACTTCGGGAGTAGAAGTCATTTGCCAAATTTAGTAAATGTGAGTTTTGGTTGAAGAGTAAAAATTTTCTAGGTCACTTAATTTCTAAGGAGGGTGTTTTAGTGCCCGCTAAGATGATCGAGGCGATTGTGAATTGGCCTAAGCTGTTGCTGCTACTGCTGCTGAGGTTAGGAGCTTCTTAGGTTTAGCCAGTTATTACTAGATGTTTGTAGAAGATTTCTCTAAGATAGCCACCACGTTGACTCAGGAAAATGGTTCAACTTAAATGGGGTAAGGCATTCAAGAAAAAACTTTAGAAGTTGAAGGAGTTACTTGAAGGCTTCGAAAAGGGAAAATACAGAGCACGTAGCGGAAGCGAAAATTGAAAAATAGGAAAAACTAAAGAATAGGGGAATTCCTGAACAGAGCCGGCTCCGGCAGCCCTAGCCGACGCCGGTTGCACTTTATCCAGATTCCAAGGGAAAAAATTTCTAACTTTTTCTCCTTGTTCTCAAAGATGGCTGGACCGGAATGTGTGCAACCGGGGTAGGTGCGCTGGTAGAAACCTCTAATGCGATTCCTGCAAGACTCCTACTCCGTCTTTGCATGTATATGAATGCCAACCTCTCGATCTTCCAGTATATGGCCTACCTAATTCCATTTGATGAACAACTCACAAACTAAGGAACTTTTCTTGGAGAGAGAGTGACAGAGGCGTCTCTTTTCACAAAGAATAAGCAGTGAAAACAACGTTGTTTTCTTAACCCTGAGAAGAGTAAAAAACCACATCCTATTTATCCTCCTGTTTAACCTAAATAAAACCCTAGGTTAAACTGGATTAGCTCATTGGACTCTTAGTTCAGCCTTTTGGACTAAATTAATTATTCTAATTAGAACCAAGTAAATGGCCCAATTAATAATTAATTTTTCAACCCAAATAAACTAGTCCAATTAATAAACATATATTAGTTTAGTCCCAGGTTAATCTTTAATTATTCAAACTGGGCCAAAGCCCTGAATAATTAATTAACCCACCAAATTAATTTAATTAATTCTCTCTCTCCATGGACCTTTATTTTATTCTAACCCAACAATTAAATCAGGCTACTTAAATAAAATAAATTCTATTTAATTTAAAATCAATTCCTTAGTCTGTATTTAATTAGGACTCATGGTCTATACTGGAAACCAAAAGACATACCGCCTTGGCTACTAAAATGACCAAAATATCCTTATAATATAAATAGCTATATTTTACATTTGAAACATTTTCTAATATCAGCATAAGAAAATATTGACCCCAATGACAGTGCTGCGTTAGCAAAGTCTCCGATCTACAGGGATAATGACTAAAATACCATTCTATACATCGTCGTATATTTAGAGAGGAAAAAGTGTACTAACACTTCTCTAAATGACATCTATCATCCTTAGGCTTCTAGTCCAATGATCCACGACTTCCTAGATTGTTTCCGCTTTCCAATGAAGCTACCCTAAAGCAAACATCTAAGTCATATTTCCCAATGCCCTAGATATTTAAATCATTCAGACAACCACAAGGGGCAATATAGTATAGAAACTATCTTGTATAAGTTTGTCTTAACAAACTAATCACACATACCCAACATATAAGTATATTGGTCCTACGATAGAACCTCAACTATACCATATCAAAGTACATGCTTCCAGTTTCGTCAGACTACCAACTCATACTCAAGTCATAGAGTACTCGTCCACGCTGTAGCAGTAGTAGTCTAGATTTCTACCATATAGTACTTTTAGAAACCACTACTATAGGTCATGTTTTACGTATTTGAAATACGCTTATGTCATGAAGTGAGTGGACTACTCACAGGCTAAAGGTAGGTCATTCCTCATTTAAAATTCACAACATAATAACCTAGAATACATTATGAGATTTCCATTATCATCAATCGGTTAAGAACGAACGTTTATGTGTTAAGTAACTCGTGATCCATACTTTACTGTGAAAGACCTCCATTCATATGGACCACTTACTTAAACACAATGGGTCTTTTTCAAACGTAATTGTACACAAATAAAATGTAAATTCACAAATAATTTATGAAAACAAATTCTTTTATTAAAACATTCGATATTTACATCAGAAACCTAGTCTAAGAGGGCATATTTCCCAACAATCTCCCACTTGCACTCTAAGACTAAGTAAGTCTGTAGGTATCCACCTCTATGGCGTCTAAGTGTCTCTTGAAGACTCTCTCGGCCAAAGGCTTAATGAATGGATCAATTAGATTGTTCTTGGAGGCAATCTGTTCCACTACGACTTTCCGTCTCTGGATGAAATCTCGGATCAGGTGGTACTTCCTCTCGATGTACTTCCCCTTCTTGTGGTTCCTAGGTTCTTTGGATTGTGATACTACTCCAGTGTTGTCGCAATACATCACAATCAGCCAGTCCATGTATGGCACGACTCCAAGTTCTGAAAGGAACTTCCGGAGCCAGACTGCTTCCTTGGATGCCTCTGAAGCTGCCACAAACTCAGCTTCTATGGTTGAGTTAGCAATGCATGATTACTTGATACTCCGCCATGAAATGGCTCCTCCAGATAAGGTGAAGATATATCCACTAGTGGATTTTCTCTCATTCTTATCTGCTTGGAAGTCTGAGTCTGTGTATCCTGTAGGATATAAGTCATCAGCCCTGTAAACCAACATACAATCTTTCGTTCCCTTGAGGTACTTGAGAATATGCTTTACTGCTTGCCAATGAACCTCCCTAGGGTTTGACTGATATCTGCTAACCAAGCCAACGACAAAGCAGATATCTGGTCTAGTACATAGCATGGCATACATGAGATATTTCACAGCCGAAGTGTAGGGAATCCTACTCATTCTGTCCTTTTTTTCTTGAGACTTAGGACAGTCCCTTGAAGAAAATAACAATACATGTCTGTAAGGAATCAGAGCTCCCTTGCATAAGTCCATGTTGTACTTGGCCAGCATATTGTCAATATATGCCGCTTGGGATAATCCTAACATTCTCTACTTCCTATTTCTAAGAAGTTTAATCTCGAGAATGTAGCTGACTTCTCCTAACTCCTTCATACTAAATTGACTAGACAGTCAAACCTTTATAGATGATAATGACCCTATATCATTTCCAATGAGTAGAATATCATCCATATAGAAGACAAGAAAAATCACATTTATACCTTCAAGTTTCCTGTACACGCATGGTTCATCCTCGTTTTGAGTGAAATCGTAAGACTTTATAGTCTCGTCAAAACGAATGTTCCATACTCTTGATGCCTGTTTAAGTCCATAAATGGACTTCTTAAGCTTGCAAACTATATGTTCTTGGCCTTCAGCAATAAAGCCTTCTGATTGGGACATATAGATATCTTCGCTAAGATGCCCATTTAAAATACCGTCTTAACATCCATTTACCATATCTCGTAGTCATAATAACATGCGACGGTAAGGAGGATACGAATGGATTTAAATATGGCTACCGGGAAAAAGATTTTCACATAATCGATACCCTCTTTCTGAGTATACCATTTCGCCACAAGCCTAACTTTGAAGGTTTCCATCTTCCCATCCATTCCCCTCTTTCTCTTGTATACCTACTTACACCCAATGGGTTTTATCCCTTCAGGTGAAGTTACAAGATCCCAAACCTGATTGAGGTACATAGAATCAATTTCGGCTTTCATTGCTTCATGCCATAGATTTGCATTGGCATCAGCAATAGCCTCCTCATATCTAGTAGGGTCTTGTTCCTGATGGTCGAAGACTAGCTCGAAAGCTTCTCCAGTCCATCTCTCCGGAACCCTAGACACTCTCCCACTATGAAGAGGCTCCATTTGTACAGGTTCTTGAGGCTATGCCTCTTCTTATTCTACAATCGGGCCAGAAGAAGTTGATTCCGAAGATAATTTCTCCTCAAGTTCCAACCTAGTTAAACCTTTCATGGATGTACTCTGATCATCCTCTAAGTATCTAGCATTAGTACTAACCAGTACTTTCTGTTCCTTAGGATGATAAAAGTAACCACCATTTGTCCCTTTTGGATACCTAACAAAATAGCATAATTCTGATCTTGGTTCCAACTTATCTTCCTTAACTAGTACATAAGTTGGACAACCCCACATCTCATAGGGAGTTCTAGGTACTGACTTGGAAGGTACCAAGTTCAGAATGTATGCCGCTGTTTCCAGGGCATATCCCCAAAAAGACACTGAAAGAGTAGCATGAGACATTATACTTCAGACTATTTCCATTAATGTCCTGTTCCTCCTCTCAACTACTCCATTTTGCTGGGGTGTCCCCGGCTCAGAGAGTTGGGATTCTATCCCATGATGTACTATGTAGTCCTTAAATTCACCAAGGAGGTACTCTCCACCACGATTCGATCATAAGGTCTTGATCAATTTACCTGTCCGACGCTCCACTTCAGCCTTAAACTCTTTAAACTTGTTAAAAGAGTCAGACTTACGTTTTATCAGGTAAATATAACCAAACCTCGTATAATCATTCGTGAAAGTGATGAAGTACTCAAAACCCCCTCTAGCTGGTGTAGACAACGGACCACACATATCAATGTGAACAAGACTCCATACCTCCTTGGCTCTATCCACCTTAGGGGTAAATGACCTTTTGGTCATCTTTCCCATTAAGAAGAATTCACACTGAGGCCAATTTTCCAATTTCAATAAGCCCAAAGGCCCATCATGGATTAACCTCTGAATCCTGGTTGAGTTGATATGACCTAACCTTAGCTACCAAAGATAAGAATCATTGACATTGGTCTTTCTCTTCCTTGTTAAAGGTTCAGATTGAGCGTTATTTAATTAATTGTTAATAGGGTTTAAGAAAAATAGATTCTCATACATGTGCCCAATATATAAAATTTCTCCATTTCTACTGATAGAAATACCAGAATGGAAAGATACATAATATCCTTGATTTATTAGTTTCGCAACCGAAATCAAACTCTGTCGAAATCCAAGTACATATAAAATATCTTTCAAAACCATTATTCTATTACAATAAAAAACAAGATCCAGCTCTCCCACTGCAAGGAATCAAAATTGTGCTCCATTTCCCACACGTAGTCCATGTTCACCCTTCTGGAGTCTTCTAATCTTTCTAAACCCCTAGAAGGAGTTACATATATGATCAATGGCTCCTGAATCAACAATCCAAGTAGAAGTTGATCCAATTATTAATATAAACTCTAGAAATAAAATATTACCTGTGGGGTTTTTCTTGGCTTGAAGATTCGACACTCCTTTTTTCAGTGTCTCTTCAGTCCGCATTTGAAACACTTGCCCTTGGGTTTGTCTTTGGGCTGGGTCTTGAGCTGGGCCACTGCGTTTCCTTTCTTCCTTTTGAACTTTCTAGGCTTGGGCCCAGTTCTAGAGGAAGAAGCCTTAGCAATCATAGCATTTGATTGTGCTTCATGACCTTCTCCGCCATCTGGAGTTCCTTCATCAACTCAATTAAACTCATGTTTAACTTGTTCATGTTGTAATTCAACTTGAATTGAGTAAAGCAACCCAGTAGAGATTCGAGAACCATGTCCACTTGACTCTCAGGGTCAATGACAGCCCCTAAGATTTCTGCTTCCTCGAAAGCAGTAATCATCTTAAGCATATACTCTCTAACTGATGCTCCATCAGCCATCTTAGTGTTAATGATAGTTCGAAAAGCCTTTTGCCTTGCAGGCCGGCTCTTATCTGTGAACATTGTAGCTAATGATTGACTTATGTCGTACGCAGAAACCATGTGCTCGTGTTTTGATTGGAGCACATTAGACATGGAGGCCAATATGTAACAACAAGCCATCTCGTCAGCCTTTTTCCATGCCTTCTCAGCCTCTCATTCCTCAACAGTGGAACTCTCCCCGATAACAGGGCAAGTTTCGTAAAGAACATACTTATACTCTTCCACTATGAGCATTATGTCCAAGTTCTTCTTCCAGTCCACATAATTTGGTCATGTTAGCTTATTCTCTCGGAGAATAACGGCCAATAGACTAAAAGAACCTCCCACCATTTCTAAAAAATCAAAAAATAAAAGAAAAATATTTAGTTTGTGAAAACAAAATAAATTTGTGTACTTTATCCTTATTATCAAAACTGATAATAAATTATTTGGAGCATAGGAAAACTAACATAACTTCTTGGGAAGATTAATAGTTCCCTAAGTTAGGTGTGTTAACCACCACAAATTAATTTTTCTTCTAGGTAATGATCTAGAAGATAACTCCATCGAGGGGATGGTTGTTTCCTCTCATTTCGTATGGACATACCTCGCACTATAACCTCCAACGAGGGGCTGACCAATCATAGTACATGTTCCGGGTTATTAATTACATCCCTTCATTAGATCTAGATCCTTGTGGTACTCCCATTCTATACGGGTTTACTCCCAAGGTGACGCAAGGGGCCCCACGATCTCTAATGAGGAACGTGATGGAAGCCGTTGGAACCCCTCTCCCACTTAGTCTTTTAAAATAAGGGTTTTTCTAAAAAATATCCTTTTGAAAATTTTCATTATGTTTTCCCTTTTAACTCAAAAATAAAATATCTAAATCCATTAAAATCTCTATGTCAAGATTTATATCCTTTGAGAGATTTTTCCATGGACTAATTTTATTTAAGTTAAAAACTTAATAATTTCAAAAATTTTCCAATTAATTTGGTCTCAAGTTTATTTGACAAAACAATTTTTCTTTGTGCTAAAGTAAAACAAAATGGTTTTCTATTTTAACTTACAAAAATATCTAAATCTAATATATTTTCTATGTCAAGGATTAAATCCTTTGAGAAAATATCCAAGGATTAATTTTTGTTCAAGTTAAAATAATCATTTAATTTGGAGAAAAATATTTTCTTGTCAAAAATATTCCCAAAGATTTTGGTCTTTGAGAAAATGTGTACATAGATACATAAAAACTAAATAGCATGCTAGAAAACAGTAGACATTTTCATGTTTTTCTATTTTTAAACCTAAGTGCCCAGATAATAGAATTAAACACATTAATTAATTAATTAATTGTCTTATTTAATCCTAAAATCCCTTACTAATATTTTTCATGCAAAAATATTCTTTGAATATTAACTATTGTAAAAATATTAACTTCACCTGGTATGGATCCCAAAACCAAAAGAAATTGCAAGAAAAATTATAAGGAAAATTAAAAATTTTCTCCATGGTCCACTGCACCCGCCGCACTGGATTAACCACTCATTTGCACTGTGGACAGTCTGTGGTCCACTACACCTGCCACACAAAACCAGGACCTATGGGCAACCAGCGCGCGAACCGAATCCCAGACCCGAGTTGGCACCGGTTGCGGTCTGCCGGGTCTTCTTCCTGCAGTTTTTTTTTTTTTTTTTGCGATTTTCTTCTACGAATTTTCTCTGTTTTTCTGCACAACTTCTGCCTTCATTGACTCTCCGATTTCAACCCAAATACAATGAAATCAACAAAAACCAACAACCGTCTATACCCATTAATATTGGGCTTACACAATTTGCTAAGAAAAATAGTAAATTACAAATCTCCTGTACCTCAACCCGAGAGATTTAACAAAGAATCTATCCATACCAAAATAGCAAAGGATCATAGTTTAATCACACACACGTGTCCAGTTTTATTCATCTAGATGCATGCTCCCTATATTTTTACAAAACATTCATGCTCGAATACCAATTAAAGGCCTTGAAAGGGGAAAATACTGAGCATGCAGCGGAAGCGAAAACTGAAAACAGGAAAAACTGAAGAACATGGGAACTCCCGAACAGAGTAAGCGCCGGCTCTGGTAGCCCTAACTGGCACTGGTTGCGCACTGTCCATATTCCGAGGGAAAAAAATTCTAACCTTTTCTCCTTATTCTCAAAGATGGCTGGATCGGAATGTGTGTAATTGGGGTAGGTGCGCTGGTGGAAACCTCTGGTGCAATTCCTGCAAGCCTCCTACTCCGTCTTTGCATGTATATGAACGCCAACCTCTCGATCTTCCAGTATATGGCCTACCTAATTCCGTTTGGTAAACAACTCACAGACTAAGGAACTTTTCTTCGAGAGAGAGTGAGAGAGGCGTCTCTTTTCACAGAGAAGAAGCAACGAAAACAACATTGTTTTCTTAACCTTGAGAAGAGTAAAAAACCACGTCCTCTTTATCCTCCTATTTAACCTAAATAAAACCCTAAGTTAAATTGGACTAGCCCATTGGACTCTTAGTTTAGCTTTTTGAACTAAATTAATTATTCTAATTAGAACTAAGTAAATGGCCTAATTAATAATTAATTTCCCAGCCCAAATAAACTAATCTAATTAATAAGCATATGTTAGTTTAGTCCTAAGTTAATCTTTAATTATTCAAACTGGGCCAAAGCCCTAAATAATTAATTAACCCACTAAATTAATTTAATTAATTCTCTCTCTACATGGACCTTTATTTTATTCTAACCTAACAATTAAATCAGGCTACTTAAATAAAATAAATTCTATTTAATTTAAAACCAATTCCTTAGTCTGTATTTAATTAGGACTCACGATCTATATTGGGGACCAAAAGACACACCGCCTTGATTTCTAAAATGACGAAAATACCCTTGCCATATAAATAGCTGTATTTTGCATTTTAAATATTTTCTAATATCATCATAAAGAAATATTGACCCCAAGGACAGTGCTACGTTAATAAAGTCTCCGACCTACAGGTGTAATGACTAAAATACCCCTCTATACATCGCCGTACATTTAGAGAGGAAGAAGTGTTACTAACACCTCTTTAAATGGCATCTACCATCTTTAGGCTTTTTGTCCAATAATCCATAACTTCCTGGATTGTTTTCGTTTTCCAAAAGAGCTACCTTAAAGCAAACATCCAAACTATGTTTCCAAGGCTCTGGATATTTAGATCATTCAGACAACCACATGAGGTGATATAATATAGAAACTATCTTGTATAAGTGATGCGTATTTATTTGGATATAAAAATTATATAAAAATAAGCACATTCCTAATCAAGTTTAAATTAAAACGTTAACCCCAAATAACACATATGAGCAAGCGTACTCATCATTAACATAGCATAGGGTTCAAACGAGTGTCGATCCTCAAGGAACAAGTAGACATTAATCAATTTTCTTTCATTGTTTAACCTACTCAATAATGTAAAAAATAAAACAAAAGAAAATAAAAAAAACAAAAATATATACATGCCAAGGATGGAGAAATATGTAACTTAAACCATTATTTCGACAAACATGATCTTAACGTACCTAATCATTATCATAATTAATTATTCTCTTGACACTATGAAGGATTAAGATAGATTCACTTCTTTATTCAATCCATGAAATCACTATCCTCTAGAAAAATTTGCATCACTTGGTCTGTCTCAACTAATTCATCCAAAAGGCACATTAAACACAATATTTGATTAAATTTCCTTGGTCTGGCAAATTTAAAGAATGAAATTAATCAATGAATCCTTTGTCTGGTAGACATCAATTAACATTTAATTACTCAATCCTTAGCAATTAACCTATTTGGTCTAACAAGTTAACAGCCAATAAATATGAAATTGATCAATTGCAACTACCACCAACCTCTTTGGTCTAGCAAGTTAATGAAAAGAAACAATCAACTAATCTCGTAATACGCCCAAGTAATTAAATACCAAGAAAAATAACCAATTAATCAAAAGATCAAATAACTCTAAAAATCATGAATACCTAAAATAATATCAAATTACAATAAAACAATTAACATATCATTGTTTAAGAAAAAGAAAATAAAGTAAAAGAAAGCACTCATAGACAAACCTCCTTCTTCTTCCTTTGAAGACCTTCTTGCACAACCCTCCTTGAATTGAAGAATTCCTCCTTTGATTTGAGCAATGTTCTACGATGATCAATGAATTCTCTCCCATTTCTCTTGTATTTTCCATCTATTTATAGGCTTAAGAAGTGCCTAAACTCGTTGGTGTAAGGTTCTTGGCCGAATAGAAGTAGGAAGATACTAAAACTCTACAGATTACCTAAAATCGCGTGAAAAATCAAGATCCCATCTTTTCCTCAGGGCACAACCGACACTTCCTAGGCTACTGGAGCCGGCGCCGATTGTGTTCTGTTTCTCCAGTTGTTCGCCGATTTTTTCTTGATTTCCACGTAATGTTGTCCAGAGTGCAGCCGGCGCCAGTTCGGTTCTATTTCGGTCTCGTTTCAACAATTTTTTGTCGCTTCGAAGTTCATGTCATCAGCGCATGGCCAGCGCCGGCTCCTCTGTCCTGGCCGGCACCGCCTCTATTCTGTTTTGCGACATTTTTGCTTTGTTTTACCCTTAAAATTTGAAATAATGCATAGAATACCTTTCTAAGGGTAAAATCTCAAATATGAGGGAATATGACTAGTTATTGAACAAAATGCATCACAAAAGAACCTCAAATAACTAGAAAAAATATGACTAATTTAGCCCCTATCAACAAGTCTGTTTTAACTAATTAGTCACACATACCCAACATATAAGTATATTGGTCCTACGATAGAACCTCAACTATAGTATGTAACACCCTGCTTCCTAGGCCCAACAGGGCCGAGGATGTCGCCCCATCCAAAGGATAAGGGGTCTTTATAACTAAGTCACACAATCAAAATAATAGAATAAAAATAATACTTTAAACTTAAAACTTATTACAATCTAAGAATTCAAAAACAAATCCAGAATCAAATTATTCACTCTCAACTCCCAAAGTACTACACAAAAATGAATAGTAAAATTTCTTCCAAGGCAGACAACACTAGCTACTCATCCCCATAGCAGGATTGACCTGAAATCATGGTAAAAAGGGTGATGAGATAAAAATCTCAGTAAGTCCGTGTATGCTTTGAGTGTCTGGTGAAAATAGTTCGTGGATGTAAAGTGTAAGAATCTTATAAGAAAAATACTGGCAAGCAAAAAATAATGTTCAAAAGTAAGAGTGGCGTTTTGGCTTTTCCAACCATGCAAGTATAATAAAATCAACTACTCAAAATGGGCGGCCATGGGTTACCACACGTTAGGCCCCATAACCATACAACGGTCAGAATGCCACATTTTGTGCAGACTGACAAAAATTACTGGTAAGCAATAAATGATGTTCAAAAGCAAGAGTGACGTTTTGGTTTTTCCAACCATACAGGTACAATAAAATCAACTACTCAAAAAGGTGGTCATGAGTTACCACACGTTAGGCCCCATGTCGCCCCATGTCCACATGGTCAGTATGCCACGCGTTGGGTATACTACCGGTCAGACTGCCACACTTTGTGCAGACTGACAAAAGGTAGGTGATCGGTCTACCGGGTAAGATTCTCCTCATTCTCTACACCCAAACAAAACCGATTGTCCACTCTGGCAACACACAGTCCACATGACTGAAAACTACTTGCTCGGACCGGCATGACTAAGTAGTACTGACGTTTCTCTAAATTGAGTTCATCTTTTGAAGGTGGCCTCCTACCAGAAGACTCACTCTTGCTTTTCAAAACTAGTACTACTAGCCTACCCTTATTGAGTACTCAACGTAGTTCATCCCACTTGGGAGAAAATTGATAAAACATAGCTTTACTTGAAAATGGCAATCAAGGGTTTCCAAAGTCTTTATCAAAATTAGTTTTAGAAAAAGTTTAGTATTTGAATAAAATTGCTTGTTATTTTCCAAACAATTGGTTTGACTGAAACAAGAAAGGAAATAGTCCCTAATTGCCTTTACCAAATCAGTGTTCATAAATTTCGGGTTTAGCTTGCCATAAAAACCTTTTACAACAAACAAGTTTTATGCAGGAGCTTACCTGATCCTTGCTCAAAATAAAAGTCTCCAATAGTTGACCTAACCCTGCCTGGGGCAAACAAAGCCATAATTAAACTCAAGCCAAGATTCACCTTTACAAATAATTCTAGCTTAACTTACTGCAACTATGATCCTAGTGTCCCAAGCTTAAGGCCAAATAATAAATAAAAGGGTTTATAAGCTAAGTCTAATTTGATATTAAAATAATTAGGGTTTTGGAAAATAGGTACTAATAAGTTGAAGGTTTAAATCTTGCTAAGAATGAATTAGAGTTTATTTGATGAAGAGTCCTAGATGATATTAGGTAAAATAATAATCTATTAATAATTATTTGTTAGAAAATAATTGGTAATTAAAATTAGTCGTAAGTAAATTTTAATGGGTTTTGATTGAAAGATAATAAATAAATTTTAATAGTATTTATAAATATAAGACTTATAAAATTAATATTTTACATATTATGAATATTCATATGGAAGGCTTTATTATTATTTTCTATATAATTTATTTTATATAAAATCTATATATTTTATTTCTTTAATAAAAATCATTATTTATTTGACTAAAATATCACTATTTTATATAAAGGACCAAATTCACATTTTCCTAGGGTTTTCGAAATTTACTAGAAGAAATTATAGCATTAATTATTTTATTAAAGAAATAAAATTAGCTTAGGGACAACTAAGTCATGATCATATTTCTATTGCCAACCACAATCATGAACATATACTCCACTTCAATTCATCAAATCATCCAAATCATGAATAAAGGCATAGATCTAAATTTATCAAGACATGATCCAACCTCTACCAATATAAACATATTCATGACTTCAACAATCATACATGAACATAAACCCTATTCACCAAAGGTGACATAATCTCTAATATGCTTAAACACAAATACCACTCATGATATGGAGACATGCACTAAACCCTAAAAACATTATACAATCAACCAAGACAATCAACTCATGCACCAATCTCATCTCCATCATATACACACATTTATTCATGCTTCAATCTCAACTCATCACAACAATACATGCTCAAACCTCAAACATAATCCATCTCATTTCAATTTCACCCTAGAGACATGAATCTAGAATTTAAAAAGAGAGTTGAAGGGGCTTACTTGATTGATGAGTACCTTGGAGAAGTTTCGAATGGATCTCAACTCCTAGGAGACTAAATCCGTCCAAGAGAGATGAATAAAACATGGCCATTATTGAAGGAATCATTCGGTCAAGAGAGAGAGAGCATTCGGCCAAGAGAGAGAGAGAGAGAGAGAGAGAGAGAGAGAGAGAGAGAGAGAGAAAAGAGAAGAAGAGAGTCCATTAGTATGATTTTACACATATATATTCATTAGAGGTTGAAAATTAGTGAAGATGAAGTTAATTAAACAAGCTTACCTTGAATGTGTTCTTGAGCCTTCACAAAAATACATATTTTCGATCCAAGAGAAAGAGTTGAATTTTGAAGTTTGATGTTAAAAGTGGTATGAATGGATTCACGGAAATGAGTAGGTGAAATCTGAAATTTTTTTTGAAAAAGATTGAAGTGGTTTTGGTGGCCTTAGGCGTGAAAAAGTGAGTAGGTGTTCTTGGTGTTTTGAAGGTTGAAGAGAATGGAGAGGATTTGATTGAAGCTGGCCGAAATTCTGTGGGATTGGAGTGGCCGAATTGTTTGAGGGGTTTTGGCAATTAAATTTCTGGTTTGATAGGAAAAGGAAAGGCTGGTTGTTTGAAATCTTAAAAGAATATTTTAAGGAATCAATTTAGGAAACAAAATATGGTAAGAAGATCTTCAATGGAGGAGAACTTTTGGAAGCTCTAATGGCCGGCTAGTTTGCTTAGAGTTTTTGTTAGATGAAAGCTGTTTGAAGAAGTTTAATGATTCCCGAAAAGAGGGAGTATAATGGTGAAGGAATGTCTGGTTGTTTAAGGGATGTTTTATGGAAGTTTACTAAATATATTTGCTGAAATTTTGGTCTTCAATCAATGGCTTGATTGGAGTAATTGTTGGAGATATTTTAGGGGTAACCATGGACAGGTTTTTCGAGCAGAAGGTTTGGGAAGATAATGAAGCTCAATTCATGGCTATTCAAGAGAAGTTTGTACAGAAAAATTGTGAAGTTTCGGTCAGGGCTGAAGATGGTGCAAGGCTGGAAAATTTCCTGTACAGAATTTCGCTAGCTGCTGGAAATTTTTTCTAGTCAGCTTGCAAAAGATTTAAAGGGGTATTCAGATGTCTTTCAAGGCTAGTTTTCAACCTTCTTTATGGAGGAAAAATGTGGCTAAGATGCTGGGTGAAAACTAGAAGAAAATAGCCTGGTTTAGGCTCACCAAAGCTGCGAATTTGCCCAGAAAATTTTCTGATTTGCACAGTATTTGTGCAGTCCAATTTTGGCCATAAAATTTCAGACTTCAAGCTGGTCAAAAGGGCTATTTTTCTAGCAGCATTTGGGAGGAAATGATGGCTTAAAATTTTGACACTTTGAATGCACAAGAAGCTGGAAAAATTCCAAATTACTTCATGAAGAAAATGAACATAGCTAGAGTGGAGTTTTGAAGGTTCAACCATGGAGATTAATCTCTTGGGAACCTTCCGCAACTCCTACTCATTTTCGGCCCATAAGATGTCTTACACTTAGACATTTTTGAACCTTCAAAGCCACAGTACTTTGCTGGAATTTTTTAGAATGAAATTCGCTTGAATAAATTGAACATTCTAATGAATTAAGAAGTAAGAAAAAATAAGGATCAAGAAGGGTATGAATTCCCTTAGAAATTTTTGTAGGGCACAAGAGTTGGATTAGGATGTTCCTATTATGTCTCCCCTAGGACAACACCTCTACTCTTCTCTAAAGCACACAAGGTCAAAAATACAACCTTCCCAAATAAAAATAAAATTTAATCGAGCTAAAGCTCCAATGATAAAATTTGAACCCAAGACCTCAAGAATTAATTTCAAAGCTCTAACCACTAAACCACAACAACTCTTGTTCTTATTTTCTCTCCCAAATATTTTTCCTATTTAATCCTCAAGCTATCTCCCTATTTTCACCTCATGTAAAAATTACCATTTTACCTTTCTTGCTCCACAAGCACAAATAAGCCATCTAGACTACTAATCACATATCCAAAGCACATAAAATCATATAAGAATATATTTATGCATGTAATAAAATATGATATGCATTCCAACCCTCTTACTCTAAGGTTGGTTTCAACTGGGGTTTCACATAGTATATCAAAGTATATGCTTCCAACTTCGTCAGACCACTAACTCATACTCAAGTCTCAGAGTACTAGTCCACGCTGTAGCAGTAGTAATTTAGGTTTCTACCATATAGTATATTTAGAAACTACTACTACAAGTCCTATTCTACGTATTCGAAATACGTTTATGTCATAAAGTGAATAGACTACTCACTGGCTAAAGGTAAGCCATTCCCTATTTGGAATTCACAACATAATAACTTAGACATGATGAAATTCTCATTCTCATCAATCAGTTAAGAACGAACGTTTATATGTTAAGTAACCCGTAATCCATACCTTACTGTGAAAGACCTCCATTCACATGAACCACTTACTTAAACACAATGAGTCTTTTCCAAACGTAATTGTGTACATATAAAATATAAATTCACAAATAATTTCTAAAAATAAATTCTTTTATGAAAACATTCGATAATTACATCAGAAACCTAATCTAAGAGGACATATTTCCTAACATTACTAACTTTCATGCCTGTATTGGCACTACCTTCTGAAACGGGAGGTTTCACTATCTACAGTGATGCTTCGAAGAATAGATTAGGTTATGTGTTGATGTAAAATGGAAGAGTGATAGCTTATGCATTTTGCCAATTGAAGTCTTATGAGTAGAATTACTCAACTCATGAACTAGAGTTGGCTGCAGTGGTGCTCGCATTGAAGATTTAGAGACATTATCTGTATGGTAAGACATGTGAGGTTTTCAAGGATCATCAAAGTTTAAAGTATCTGTTTACCTAGAATGAGTTACACATGAGGCACAGACGATGGTTTGAGTTAACAAAGGATTACGATTTGAGGATAAATTACCATCCAGGAAAGGCCAATCGGGTGGCGGATACTCTTAGTAGAAAATAGACTGGGACTTTGGCAGCTTTCCTCACAAAGTAAGAACAACTGATTATAGAATTTGAGAGGTTAGAGCTGGAAGTTGTACAACCAACTACGCATTATTTGGTTATTTTGATAGCCCAATCATCATTAGTGGAATGAATAAAAGAAGCCCAATCAGGAGACCAACAGTTAGAAAAGAAAAGAACAATCACTCTTATTGGAGAGCAGTTGAAGTTCGAGATCCATGGGAATGGGAGTTTGCAATTCAGGAATAAATTATGTGTTCCTGGTGATGAGGCATTGAAAGTAGAAGTGCTTAAGAAGGCTCACAATGCAAAGCTCTCGATTCATCCAAGTGGGACTAAGATATATAGGGATCCTAAGAAGAACTTCTGGTGGAGTAGGATGAAGTGGGACATAGCAAATTTTGCCTCCAAGTATTTTATATGTCATCAGGTTAAGATAGAATATCAAAGCCCTACTAGGTTGCTGAAGCCTTTGAAAATTTCAATATGGAAGTAGGAGCACACCACCATAGACTTTGTCACGGCATTACCAAAGTCTAAGATTAGGAAAGATACTATCTGGATTGTAGTGGATTAATTTACCAAGTCAGCGCATTTTCATACCTATGAATGTGACTACATCCATGGAGGAGTTAGTTTGAATGTACATGGATGAAAATTTTAAATATATGGTGATACGGTAAAACGCAGAGGCCTCTTGATTTCAAAACAAGAACTATAGAGTTGGTCACCTAACTCCCTACCAAATTCACACATACAAATGAACTAAATGCAAATGTACTTAACCCAATAAGAATTGGTAAATCTAACCTACTTCAAAATATCTAAATACCCTAATCTATCAAGAGATTAAAACAAAAATATGGGATTTGAAGGCACCTAAAAACTCAACCTATCAAGAACACTAGAGAGAATACTAGCACCTAAGAATAGAGAAATAGATTTAGATTATCCCTTTGAATGTTAGAGACATTGAATCAAAGATGGGACTAAACCCTTTAATTTAGTCTTGAAATGGGAATCACCTTTGACACACTCTCCTCTAAAGAGAATTTGATTTATATACCAAAAATATTCTAAGTCTCTTGAAAATGAGCTTCACCCATGGAGGCGTGTGTTGTGTCTTTGTCATCCTTCCCCCTTCTTTAGAATGGCCTTCATGCCTGGAACGTTTCCTATCATTCTCCCTTCTTTGTGATGATTTGTCCTCGAATTGTCACCTACATAAAAATTCAAATAAGGATTTTTCGGTGAAGGCAAAAATGTGGTCTTTTGAACCTTGACATGCTCTTTCTTTTTTCCTTTCATCGCCCACATTTTTCCTCTCATTTTACCTCCACTCTATTTTCTTTTCTCACCTTCTTGTTTGACACTCATTTCGTTTTCTGTTAAATTTGAAGAGGTCACTCTATTTTTTTCTATTTCTCCTTTCCCTTTCTCCACTTTGTTCTTAACCTCTTCTTTTGTTTTCACCTCTTCTTCTTTTCTCTCAATCTTTTTCCCCTCTTTCTTCTCTCTCCTTTTGTTTTCATTTTCCTTCAAAATATTTTGATCCTTTAAAACCTCACTAGGGGATAAGAGAGCTAAAGTGAACTTTTTTTCATCATTCTTCAAGGTATAAATGTTTTTCCTCCCCTTGTAGACTACATCCTTATCAAACATCTAAGGTCTCCCAAACAAAATATGCCCAACATGCATGGGGTACATCACATAACACTTTATCATGGTATCCCCTCATGTAAAATTTAACATTGGCTTGCTTGCTCACCTTCACTTCTCCACAATTATTCAACCAATAAAGCTTGTAGGAATTAGGGTGTTTCAAGGTTTCTAACTCCAATTCTTTCACCAATGTAGTACTAATCAAATTTTTACAACTTCTCCCATCAATAAACATACTACATGGTTTTTTCTTGATAAGACACCTTGAAAAGAAAATATTTTCCCTTTGTATCTCATCTCCTTCTTTACCCTCACAAGCATCCCCATCTTTTCTTGCTACTCCAATCAATGGACAAATTGGCTCAATCACCATTCCTCCTTTACTACTTATTCCAACCCCTCCAATTTTTTCATTTTTCACATCTATAGATTGATTAAGTAGAGGGTTGGCATGAGTAGTTTACTTTGGGCCTACTCTCTTTTATGGTTGTTTCTCAACATTCACATATTTTCCTTTTTCGTCTTGTACTCCATTAAATCTCCTATGTGCCAATTTGTTGGGATAAGTAGCTTTGGTGTGTCTATGGGTGAAATTTCTACTACCTTGCAACTTATCATTCCTCTATTGTGGCTCATTAAGACAATTGTAAAAGTAATGATCTTTTCCCCAACAATTAGAGCAATCATACTCATTTTTCTTTTGTACATACTCTCTCTTTTTTTGCACTTCATTATTTGAGTAATTTTGCACTCTATCATTTGCTCTCTTTGGAGGTCCTTCCATAAGTATTCCATCACTCTCATAATTTATACACTCAATTCTTCCCTTTTCACATGCACTATTTTTATCTCCACTAGTGTTTTGCTCTTCATCACAATCATACAAGAATTCACAATTATCTTCACATTCTTCATAGTCCCATTCTTCCTTATTATAGCTATCACATTCTCCTCTACTTGAGTAAGATATTTCATAGAAATCACTCACTTTACCTTGAGCACTCATAGAAGATGAATTATATGAATTCTCATAAGGTTTTTTTTTTTTTTTTAAGAGAAATGTTGAGTGAAAAAAACACACAAGAAAAGTTCATCACTTCACTCCCTCACGTGTTTAGCACACAATCAATGTTACTCAACCCTCGTGTTTGCACTCTTCTTTGGCTTTTGCAACAATGAGCTCACCCTCTTTCCTTTTTCAATCTACTCAAGTGCTTTCTAAGCTCAAAACTAATTCAAAGAGAAATAAACTTTCTAATAGTTACAAGAAAGATTTATCTCACTAAGAATAATCTACTATGCTAGAAGACAATGTAGTTCATGAATGGAAGCTTGAGATAGTTATAAATGAGCAATTATAAGTTGTGTGCACCTTATAATTCAAGGGGTTTCAAAAAATTTCACACTTGTAACAACCTACAAACTCAAGAATCACAAGAAAAATTACTCCCCAATTATTATACTAATATCAAGGAATAATTTCAAAGCAAAAAACTTAAATATTTTAGCCCCCCAAAATTAGCATAAAAATGAGTTATGGGATTTGTTATGTCCAGAAATTTTTGCAACAAATATACTCAATAAATTTCAAATTTTCTGCACTTTAACACTTCAAATAACTTCTTAATCATCAACTAAACATATAGGTTCAATTTGACAACAAATCCATGGCATAATTTGAAGTTCTATACATTTAAAAATAACCCCAAATAAGTAACGAAAATCTGAAATTCTTAACAAGTTCTTAAAGAAAATTGTACTTTTATCCAAAGAAAGTTGTATTAATTAAAATCAACACGGTCTTGCTCTAATACCACTTTGTACGATAAAAATGCAAAAGCCTCTTAATTTTAAAACAAGAACCCTAGATTTGGTCACCCAACTCCCTATCAAATTCACACACACAAATGAACTAAATGTAAATGCACTTAATCCAATGAGAATTGGTGAATCTAACCTATTTCAAAACACCTAAATACCCTAATCTATCAAGATATTAGAACAAAATGATGGGATTTGAAGGCATCCAAAAACTCAACATATCAAAAATACTAAAGAGAATACTAGCACCAAAGAGTAGATAAAAAAATTTAGATTATTCCTTTGAAGTTTAGAGACATTGAATTAAATGTGGGATTAAACCCTTTGATTTGGTCTTGACATGGGAATCATCCCTTACAAACTCTCCTCTAGAAAGAATTTAATTTCTCTACAAAAAATATTCTAAGTCTCAAAAGTCTTTTGAAAAAGAGCTTCACCCATAGAGGCTTGTGTTGTGTCTTTGTCTTCCTTCCCTCTTCTTTAGAATGGCCTTCATGCTTGGGACGATTCCTATTGTATGGGGTACTTGTGAGCATTATAGCAGACCGGGATAAACAATTTGTATGTCAAGTTTAGAAGAGTTTCAATGAGGCTATGTGAACTACTATCGCTTTCAGTACTGCTTTTCATCCTCAGACCAATGGACAGTCTATGAGGACAATTCAGAATTAGAAGACATGCTTCGGGCATGTGCTTTGGATTTTGAAGAAAGTTGGGTTGATAGTTTGACATTGGTAGTGTTTTCATACAATAACAACTATCAAGCTAGCATTAGAATGGCACATATATGAAGCTTTTTATGGTCGAAAGTGTAAATCGCCAGTATGTTGGGATGATATAGGTAAAAGGAGAATAATTGGACCAGATTTGGTGTAGATTACTTCGGAGAAGGTGTTGGTCATTCGAGAAAGGTTGTAAGCTGCTCAAGACCATCAGAAGAGTTGAGTAGATAGTAAACATAGGCCAATAGAATTTTAATATAGAGAAAAGTTGTATTTAAAGGTCTTCCCTATTAAGGATGTAATGAGATCGGGCAAAAGTGGGAAGTTGCGTCCCAGGTATAAGGGGCCATATAATCAAAAGGGTTGGTGAGTTGGCTTATCAATTATCTTTGCTACCAACATTATCCAGGATTCATGATATTTTCTATGTGTCACAATTGAGAAAATATGTGCCTAATCTAGGTCACATTTTAGAGTTGTCACCTTTACAAGTGCAAAAGGATTTGACATATAAGGAGATACCAATAAAGATTATGGATAGGAAGTTATAGGTTCTAAGACAAATGATCATACCTTATGTCAAAATGTAATGGTCTAACCATTCAGAACGCGAAGCAATTTGAGAGTTAGAGGAGGATGCACATCAGTAGTAACCCCTTCTCTTTGATGATCAAAGTACATTAGTTTTGAGGATGAAACTTTTTGTAAATGGGATAGAATGTGAGGCCATGACCCTTTCCACTTTTGGGCTTTTTCCTTTATTGGGTACTTTATTTAGCTTGGTGGGTTACAACTTGGGAAGGAGGTCTATTTGGCAGTAGTGCGTATTTAGAGGTTAATTGACAATTCTACTAGTTGTGGGCTATTTAGCAATTATTTAATTAAGGAATTGACTCGCGTTATTTTGAGCAAAAGACATTATTGTTTCTAGAACTGCCCTGGAAGAGAAGAAGAGCTGTGAGAGAGAAGAATCTGAGAAAGAAGCTGCTCCAGGGACTTTGATTTAGGTGAGTTGGTTCTTTTATAGTTTGGGTAGGCTTTTAATTCTGTTCTAGGGATTCAAATGTGGGTTAGGTATAAATGGTGTAGAGTTACGTAAGATTTTGATTTGGAGAAAATTGAATTTTGTCTTTAATTCTAAAATTAGTTGTGAATCTTGGGATTTTGTAGGTGTTTAGACAAGTTTGGTGGCATATTAGGGGAATTGTTCTAATTTTTGAGTGGTTTGCTAAAAGAATTATAGTTTTCCTGCAATTTCTAACTTCCCGTTCTTTTGTGAAATTGTGAACTTTTGTTATGAAAGCTATTTTGATATAAATAACTGGATTGAGTATGATGTATTTTGGTTATCTTTTCAATATGTGTTCTTATATATGAATGAATTTGTGGAGTATGAAATTTGATCAGTTCTGTTATGATATTTCATGAGTTTGATTATGCTTGTGGGTGGTTGTGGTGTGAATTTCCTAATTTCAATTATAAGGCCTTTGGCTAGAAGGATATAGTACTTAGTCTTCAGTTATAAAGCCTTTTGCTGGAGGGATACAATACCTAGTATTAGTCAGGCCTTTCTCCAAATAGGATATAATATTTAAGAGCTAATATCAGTTAACCAAAACTTACCCCAAGCATGTCTTAGATTCTGAATTTCATTATGCGATAAGTAATATTTTGAGGAGGGATGTGTAATGTGAATTCTATTTCAAAAAACAGGGGGTTGGTTGCTTGGTGTTTTGTTGGGTATTATAAGCTTTAAGAAAACTAAGGTCGAAGTCTAGTTTTGTCTTGTTTTGAACTACTTTAGCCCTATGTTATTTTTGCAATTTCTGAGAACAGCAAGTGTAGGTTCATAGTTCTATGCAGCGCTGGTTCATCTTCAGATTGTTATGCAGTCTTTTTGGTTAAACAACTATTTGGTTCTTCATGTTTGTTCGCCTCGTAATTCATTTGCTATAACTCTTTGTTCTTTGGGGTGTAACCAACCTACCAAAGAAATTTATTTTGTGTTCAAAGTGTTCGTTTTAAGTGTTTTTGAAAGTTAAATACATAACTAACTTACTCAATCCTAGGAAAACTATAGTTTCCTTACTGCGCTAGTAAGCTTACCCTTTTTGTTAACTTTTTGCAGATCTCAGTTAGAGGAAGATGAGTTAGATGAGTGGTTTGAGGATGATTTGGAGTGATAATCTAAATTTAATTCTGAATTGTTGAACTTTTGTCTAGTTTCTTTTATGGATAGTATGTTTTGTTAAGTTATGTTGGATTTAACGTTGAGATTTTACTTTTGGCTGTGTTGCAATTTGTATTTAGAAGACTATGTATTTAATACGCAGTTAATGTTAATTGGGTTGCTTAGTCTTAAGTTATTTAACTTAAGTTTAGATTCAACATTCTATTTTAGGATATTGCCGTGTCATCCTCAGTTTCAAGGCATGGCATATATTCTCAAAACTTATGTTTTAATGAATAATAATAGCATGGTGTGTAGTATGGTGTTTGTGTGCCGTACGTTATACGTGAATGCATTTGAGAGATTTTGTACGTGATTTGTATATGATGAAGTATGTTATACGTGAATGCATTTAAGGAATTTTGTACATGATGAAATTTTTTTTATGTTTCTCTAAATATGATGCCAATAAGGTGAGCTAAATTTTTTTGGAACAATACTAAGATTGCACTCGTCTTTTTGGAATTTGTGCACACTACAAGAAAACTATATTTTTTGCAACCAGATTATTTACGTCAGATGAATTTTGGTTGCAAATGAATACTCAATTGCGTCAAAATGAATATTCATTGCAAATATCATGAACTTTTAATGCCATACAACAAAAATTAACCAATTGCAACCGAAGTATGTAGTTGCATAAACCATCATTATTTACGACCAAAATGATAACCTTTTGCAATGAAAAAAATAGTGGGGCTTATAATTTTGAATATTGATATTTTATTTCAAAATTTAATTTAAAACACTTTTAAAAAAATTTAAAATTAATAATATTTATTAACTGACTAATTTTAAAATAAATATTATTAAGTGATGTAATTATCTATTTATTTGTGAGAAAAAAAAAAGAATACCATCCATATATATTTAAAAGGTTTCAAAGAGATTTTTACCCCCCATAAAATATTACAAAATATTAATTTAAAAAAATATGATTTCTGAAAATGTTTACAAATTTACCTAACAAATTGTGATGGCTTATCTATATATAAAAAGAAAAACTTAAAAAGAACAATTACATTAAAAGAAGTCTTCAATGTAATAAGTAAAATAAAAAAACTAAAAAGGACTAAAAATACTTGCGGAAGAAAAAACAAAAAAGAATTTTAAAAAAAACTAAACACATAGTGTTGGTTTGCTCTTGCGGTCCGAAATCCGAGCGGCAGATCCCAGACCTCACTCTCTTAGAGCGAGTTCTCTAAGCCGTGCTAGGGATTTTTTTGCTTGACCATGGCTACGGTATCTATGTCTTCCAAAACCCATATCTGTGGCTACCTATTTCACAATTTCGCGGCATTTTGTTTTTTGTTTTTCTTTTTTTTTTTTTTTTTTTGCGCCTTAGTTTTCTACGAGGGAAATCGAGTTACCTAAATCTATTATGATTCTTCTTGCGATTCTATCTTTATAGTTTTGGAGGTGCTCGATCATCATCAACATCACCAATTTTTCAAGGTTTTGTTTCTGTATTTCTATTCTCTATTCTGTTGTTCACGTTTTTTATTGTCTATTCTGGGGCTAAAATACATATGTTTTGATTTGTAGTGAGTGTATGAATTTTTAATAGGTATATTGCCCTTGAACCCATTTGCCACACTTCTAATTAATCTTCCTGGTATGGTGCCGCACAGTAGTTGGATAGTTATGTTTGTTGCTTTTTCTTGAGGGGTAGGGGTGGCAGATGGGATTTGTGATTGCATGAAGTTGAATTATTGATATGAATTTTGGTCTTCTTTGGCCTCTGTTAATGACGTTCTATGCATCAAATCAGATATCATAGCGACTGCCTAAAATTCCTTAAATCATTTTCTTCAGACTCTCTAATATGCGTCTTCTTTGGCCTTTGTTACTGAGGTTCTATGTAGCTGAGATTCTTTATTATTATGTATGTTTCTTAAATCATTTTTTTTAGACACACTGATATACATGTTCTTTGTTCCATGTGTTGATGATGTTGGGAAATATGCCTTCTTAGACTAGGTTTCTGATGTAAATATCGAATATTTTAATAAAAAAATTTATTTTCAGAAATTGTTTATGAATTTATATTTTATTTGTGCACAATTTCATTTGGAAAAGACCCATTGTGTTTAAGCAAGTGGTCCATGTGAATGGTGGTCTTTCACAGTAAGGTATGGATCACGGGTTACTTAACACATAAATGTTCATTCTTAACTGATTGATGAGAATAGGAATCTCATCATGTTTAGGTTATTATGTTATGAATTCCAAATGGGAAATGGCTTACCTTTAGCTAGTGAGTAGTCCACTCACTTCATGACATAAGAGTATTTCGAATACATAGAACAGAAAATGTAGTAGTGGTTTCTTAAAGTACTATATGGTAGAAACTTAGACTACTGCTACAGTGTGGACTAGTACTCTACGACTTGAATATGAATTGGTGGTCTGAAGAAACTGGAAGCATATATTTTGATATGCTATAGTTGAGGTTCTATCGTAGGACTAATATACTTACATGTTGGGTATGTGTGACTAGTTAGTTAAAACAGACTTGTACAAGATAGTTTCTATACTATATCGCCCCTTGTGGTTATCTGAATGATCTAAATATCCAAGGCCCTAGCAAATATGACTTGGATGTTTGCTTGAGGCTAGCTCCCTTGGAAAGCGGAAACAATCCAGGAAGTTGTAGATCATTGGACTAGAATCCTAAGGATGGTAGATGTCATTTAGAGATGTGTTAGTACATTTCTTCCTCTCTAAATGTACGGCGATGTATAAAGGGGTATTTTAGTCATTAGACCTGTAGGTCGGAGACTTTGCTAAAGTAACATTGTCCTTGGGGTCAATATTTCCTTATGATGATATTAGAAAATATTTAAAATGTAAAATACAGCTATTTATATGACAAGGGTATTTTGGTCATTTTAGTAGCCAATGCGATGTGTCTTTTGGTCTCCAGTATAGACCGTGAGTCTTAATTATATACAGGCTAAGGAATTGGTCTTAAATTAAATTAAATTAAATTTATTTTATTTAAGTGGTCTGATTTAATTATTGGATTAAAATAAAATAAAGGTCTACGAAAAGAGAGAATTAATTAAATTAGTTTGGTGGGTTAATTAATTATTCAGGGTTTTCGCCCAGATTGAATAATTAAAGATTGACCATAGGACTAAACTAATATGGACTTGTTAATTGGACTAGTTTATTTAGGCTGAAAAATTAATTATTTATTAGGCCATTTATTTGGTTCTAATTAGAATAATTAATTTAGTCCAAAAAGGTTAAACTAAGAGTCTAATAGGCCAATCCAGTTTAACCTAAGATTTTATTTAGGTTAAACAAAGGGATAAAGAGGATGTGGTTTTTACTCTTCTAAGGGTTAAGAAAACAACGTTGTTTTTTTTCATGCTTCTGGTGTGAGAAAAAAAAATCAGACGCCTTCTCTCTCTCCAAGAAAATTCCTTAGTTTGTGAGTTATTCACCAAATAGGATTAGGCAGGCCATATACTGAAAGATCGAGAGGTTAGCGTTCATATACATGTACAGACAGAGTAGGAGGTTTGCAGGAATCGCACCAGAGGTTTCCACCAGCTCACCTACCGCAGTTTTACACATTCCGGTCCAACCAATTCTAAGAACGAGAAAAATAGGTAAAAAAAATTTTCCCCTCGGAGTCTCCCCAGGCCATGACTGACGCTGGCTGAGGCCACTGGAACCGGTGTCGGTTGTGGCCTGGGAGTTTCTTATTCTTCAGTTTTTCTAGTTTTTGCTTCTGCTGCGTGCTTTGATTTTTCCGTTTTGGACCTTCAATTGGTATCAGAGCATAAAGGTTTTGTAAAAATATAGGAAGCATGTATCTAGTTGAATAAAACTAGACACATATGTGTGATTAAACTGTGATCCTTCGCTATTTTTGATATGAATAGATTCTCTGTTAAACCTCTCTGATAGAAGTATAGGAGATTTGTAATTTACTATTTTTCTTAGCAAATCGTGTGAGCCCAATATTAATGGGTATAGACGATTGTTAGTTTTGTTGATTTCATTGTATTTGGGTTGAAATTGGAGAGCCAACGCAGCCAGAAATTGCGTAGAAAAATAGAGGAAATTTGCAGAAGAAAATCGTAGAAAAATCTGTAGGAAGAAGACTCGGTTAGACCGGAACCAACGCCGGCTGAGGTCGTCCAAACCGGTGCCGGCTCGGGTCTGGGATCCGGCCCGCACGCTGGTAGCTCGCGAGGTCTAGTTCTGTGCGGCAGGTACAGTAGACCGCAGTGCAGATGGGTGCTCATCTAGTGCAGCGGGTGCAGTGGACTAAGGAGAAATTTTTTATTTTTCCTTGTAATTTTTCTTGCGTTTTCTTTTTTGTTTTGGGATCCATATCAGGCGAAGTTAATATTTTTGCAATAGTTAATATTCATGGAATATTTTTGCATGAAAAATATTAGTAAGGGATTTTAGAATTAAACAAGACCATTAATTTATTAATGTGTTTAATTCTATTATCTGGGCACTTATGTTTAAAAATAGAAAAGCATGAAAACGTCTACTGTTTTCTAGTATGCTATTTATTTTTAAAGTACCTATGTGCACGTTTTCTCAAAGACCAAAGTCTTTGGGAATTTTTTTGACAAGAAAATATTTTTCTACAAATTAA
Source organism: Voacanga thouarsii (assembly GCA_026120185.1). NCBI lineage: Eukaryota > Viridiplantae > Streptophyta > Magnoliopsida > Gentianales > Apocynaceae > Voacanga > Voacanga thouarsii. Next base: position 810,790 of record JANUWF010002419.1, on the reverse strand, counting down.
ATGGTTATTTTAATTTAAACAAAAGTTAATCCTTAGATATTTTCTCAAATGATTTAATCCTTGACATAGAAAATATATTGGATTTAGATATTTTTGTAAGTTAAAATAGGAAGCCATATTTGTTTCATTTTCGCACAAGAAAAATTGTTTTGTCAAATAAACTTGAGACCAAAGTCTTTAGAAAGTTATAATTGGAAAATTTTTGAAATCATTAAGTTTTTAACTTAAATAAAATTAGTCCATGGAGAAATCTCTCAAAAGATATAAACCTTGACATTAAGATTTTAATGGATTTAGATATTTTATTTTTGAATTATGGAAAAGCTTAATGGAAATTTTCAAAAGGATATTTTTCAGAAAACCCTTATGTTAAAAGATTAAGTGGAAGAGGGGTTCCAACGGGCCCATGGCTTCTATCATGATCCTCATTAGAGATCGTGAGTCCCCTCACGTCACCCTAGGAATGAACCCGTATAGAATGGGGATACCACAAGAATCTAGATCTAATGGAGGGATGTAATTAATAACCCACGACACGTACTATGATCAGCTAGCCCACATTAGAGGTTATAGTGCGAGGTATATCCATATGAAATGAAAGGAAACGGCCATCCCCTCGATGGAGTTATCTTCTAGATCATTACTTAGAAAGGAAATTAATTTGTGGTGGTCAACACACTTAATTTAGGAAACTGTTAATCTTCTCAAGAAGTTATGTCAGTTTTTCTAAGAGCCAAATTAATTATTATCAATTTTGATAAAGTGCACAAATTTGTTTTGTTTCCACAAACTAATTTTTTTTTTTCTTTTATTCTCGATTTTTCAGAAATGGTGGGAGGTTCTTTTAGTCCATTGGCTGTTATTCTCCAAGAGAATAAGCTGACAGGACCATACTATGTGGACTGGAAGAGGAACCTGGACATAATACTCACAGCAGAAGAGAATAAATATGTCCTTTACGAAACCTACCCTGTTATCGGGGAGGGTTCCACTGCTGAGAAGTGAGAGGCTGAGAAGGTGTGGAAGAAGGCCAATGAGATGGCTCGTTGTTACATATTGGCTTCCATGTCTAATGTGCTCCAGTCAAAATACGAGCACATGGCTTCTGCGTACGATATAAATCAATCATTAGCCACAATATTTGCGGGTAAGAGTCGGCCCATAAGGTAGGAAACTCTTCGAACTATCATAAACACTAAGATGGCTAAGAGAGCATCAGTCAGAGAGCATATGCTTAAGATGATTGCTGCTTTCGAGGAGACAGAAATCTTAGGGGCTGTTATTGACCCCGAGAGCTAAGTGGACATGGTTCTCAAATCTTTACCGGGTTCCTTTACTCAATTCAAGTTGAATTACAACATGAACAAGTTAAACATGCGTTTAACTGAGTTGATGAAGGAACTCCAGATGGTAGAGAAGGTCATGAAATCACAATCAAAGGCTATGATTGCTAAAGCTTCTTCCTCTAGAATTGGGCTCAAGCCTAAAAAGTTTAAGAAGAAGAAGGGAAACGAAGCGGCCCAACCCAAGACTCAGCCTAAAGACAAACTCAAGGGCAAGTGCTTCAAATGTGGACTGAAGGGATACTGAAAAAAGGAGTGTCCAAATCTTCAAGACAAGAAAAACCCTACAGGTGATATTTTCTATCTAGAGTCTATATTAATGGTTGGATCAACTTCCACTTGGATTGTTGATTTAGGAGCCACTACTCACATCTGTAACTCCTTGCAGGGGTTTAGAAAGATTAGAAGACTCAAGAAGGGCGAACATGGGCTACGTGTGGGAAATGAAGCACAAGTCTGGGTCCTTGCAGTGAGAGAGTTGGATCTTACTTTTTATTGTAATAGAATAGTGGTTTTAAAAGATATTTTATATGTACCTGGATTTTGACAGAATTTTATTTCAGTTGCGAAACTAATAAATCAAGGATATTCTGTATCTTTTTATTCTAGTATTACTATCAATAGAGATGAAGAAATTTTATGTACTGGGCATATGTATGGAAATCTATTCTTCTTAAACTCTATTAACAATTAATTAAATAATGCTCAATCTAAACCTTTAACAAAGAAGAGAAAGACCAATGTCAATGACTCGTATTTTTAGCATCTAAGGTTGAATCATATCAACTCAACCAGGATTCAGAGGTTAATCTATGATGGGTCTTTAGGCTTATTGAGATTGGAAAATTAGCCTCAGTGTGAATCCTGCCTAATGGAAAAGATGACCAAAAGGTCATTTACCCCTAAGGCGGATAGAGCTAAGGAGGTATTGAGTCTTGTTCACACTGATGTGTATAGTCATTTGTCTACACTAGCTAAAGGGGATTTTTGAGTACTTCATCACTTTCACGGATAATTATACAAGGTTTGGTTACATTTACCTGATGAGACACAAGTCTGACTCTTTTGATAAGTTCAAAGAGTTTAAGGCTGAAGTGGAGCATCAGATAGGTAATTGATCAAGACCTAACGATCGAATCGTGGTGGAGAGTACCTCCTTGGTGAATTCAAGGACTATATGGTACATCATGGGATGGTATCCCAACTCTCTGCGCTTGGGACACCCCAATAGAACGGAGTAGCTGAGAAAAGGAATAGGACATTGATAAAAATAGTCCGAAGTATGATGTCTCATGCTACTCTTCCAGTGTCTTTTTGGGGATATGCCTTGGAAACAGCGGCATACATTCTAAATTTGGTGCTTTCCAAATCAGTACCTAAGACTCCCTATGAGATGTGGACTAGGTGTAAGCCAAGTCTAAATCATCTCAGGATATGGGATTGTCCAGCTTATGTATTGGTCAAAGAAGACAAATTGGAACCAAGATCAGAATTATGCTATTTTGTTGGGTATCCAAAGGGACAAAGGGTGGTTACTTTTATCAACCTAAGGAGTAGAAAGTACTGGTTAGTGCCAATGCTAGATACTTAAAGGATGATCAGAGTACTTCCAGGAAATATTCAACTAGGCTAGAACTTGAGGAGAAGTTGTCTTCGGAATCAACTTCTTCTGACTCGATTGTGGACTAAGAAGAGGAACAGCCTCAAGAGCCTATACAATTGGAGCTTCGTCGTAGTAGAAGAGTGTCTAAGGTTCTAAAAAGATGGACTAGAGAAGCTTTCAAGCTAGTCTCCGACCATCAAGAACAAGACCTCACTAGATACGAGAAGGCTATTGCTTATGCCAATGTAAATCTATGGCATGAAGCAATAAAAATCGAGATTGAGTCTATGTACTTCAATCAGGTTTAGAATCTTGTAGCTTCACCTAAAGGGATAAAACCCATTGGATGTAAGTGGGTATACAAGAGGAAGAGGAGAGTGGATAGGAAGGTAGAAACCTTCAAAGCTAGGCTTGTGGCGAAATGGTATACTTAGAAAGAGGGAATCGATTATGAGAAAACTTATTCCCCGGTAGCCATGCTTAAGTCCATCCGTATCCTCCTTACCATCGCATGTCATTATGACTACGAGATATGGCAAATGGATGTTAAGACGGCATTTTTAAATGGCCATATTAGTAAAGACGTCTATATGTCCCAACCGGAAGGCTTAATTACTAAATGCCAAGAACATATGGTTTACAAGCTTAAGAAGTCCATTTATGGACTTAAGCAGGCATCGAGAGCATGGAACATTCATTTTGATGAGACTGTAAAATCTTACGATTTCACTAAAACGAGGATGAACTATGCGTGCACAAAAAACTTGAAGGCATTAATGTGGTTTTTCTTGTCTTGTCTGTTGATGACATTCTACTCATTGAAAATGATGTAGGGTCATTGTCATCTATAAAGGTTTGGCTGTCTAGTCAATTCAGTATGAAGGATTTGGGAGAAGCCAGCTACATTCTCAGGATTAGACTTCTTAGGATTAGGAAGTAGAGAATGTTAGAATTATCCCAAGCGACATACATTGACAAGATGCTGGCCAAGTACAGCATGGACTCATGCAAGGGAGCTCTAATTCCTTATAGACATAGGTTGTCATTTTCTTCAAGGGACTGTCCTAAGTCTCAAAAAGAAAATGATAGAATGAGTAGGATTCCCTACGCTTTGGCTGTGGAAAGTCTCATGTACACCATGATATGTACTAGGCCAGATATTTGCTTTGCCGTAGGCTTGGTTAGCAGATATTAGTCAAACCCTGGGGAGGTTCATTGGCAAGCTGTAAAGCATATTCTCAAGTACCTCAAGAAAACGAGAGATTATATGTTGGTTTACAGGGCTGATGACATAGTTCCTACAGGATACACAGACTCAGACTTCCAGGCAGATAAGGATGAGAGAAAATCCACTATGGATATGTCTTCACCTTGTCTGGAGGAGCCATTTCATGGAGCAGTATTAAGCAATCTTGCATTACTGACTCGATCATGGAAGCTGAGTATGTGGCAGCTTCGGAGGCATCCAAGGAAGCAGTCTAGCTCCAGAAGTTCCTTGCAGAACTTGGAGTCGTGCCACACATAGACAGGTCGATTGTGATGTATTGCAACAACACTGGAGCAGTATAGCAATATAAAGAACCCAGGAACCACAAGAAGGAGAAGCGCATCAAAAGGACATACCACTTGATTCGGGATTTCATCCAAAGACGGAAAGTCATGATGGAACAGATTGCCTCTGAGAACAATCTAGCAGATCCATTCACCAAGCCTTTGGCTAAGAGAGTCTTCAAAAGACACTTAAACGCCATATGGGTGGGTACCTACGGACTTACTTAGTCTTAGAGTGCAAGTGGGAGATTGTTGGGAAATATACCCTCTTAAACTAGGTTTCTAATGTAAATATCGAATGTTTTAATAAAAGAATTTATTTTCAAAAATTATTTATGAATTTACATTTTATTTGTACATAATTTTGTTTGGAAAAGACCCATTGTGTTTAAGTAAGTGGTCCATGTGAATGGTGGGCTTTCATAGTAAGGTGTGGATCACGGGTTACTTAACACATAAACGTTCATTCTTAACCAATTGATGAGTATGAAAATCTCATCATGTCTAGATTATTATGTTGTGAATTTCAAATGGGGAATGGCTTACCTTTAGCCTATGAATAGTCCACTCACTTCATGACATAAGCGTATTTCGAATACGTAGAATTGGACATGTAGTAGTGGTTTCTTAAAGTACTATATGGTAAAAACCTAGACTACTATTGCTACAGTGTGGACTAGTACTTTCCGACTTAAGTATAGTTAGTGGTCTGATAAAGTTGGAAGCATGTACTTTGATATGCTATAGTTGAGGTTCTATCGTAAGACCTATATACTTGCATGTTGGGTATATATAACTAGTTAGTTAAGACAGACTTGTACAAGATAGTTTTTATACTATATCGCTCCTTGTGGTTGTCTGAATGATCTAAATATCCAAGGCTCTGGAAAACATGACTTGGATGTTTGCTTAAGGGTAGCTCCCTTGGAAAGTGAAAATAATCCAGGAAGTCATGGATCATTAGACTAGAAGCCTAAGGATGGTAGATGTCATTTAGAGAGGTGTTAATACATTTCTTCCTCTCTAAATGTACGGCGATATATAGAGGGGTATTTTAGTCATTACACCTGTAGGTCGGAGACTTTATTAACGTAGCACTGTCCTTGGGGTCAATATTTCTTTATGATGATATTAGAAAATATTTAAAATGCAAAATACAGCTATTTATATGGCAAGGGTATTTTCGTCATTTTAGAAATCAAGGCGGTGTGTCTTTTGGTCCCCAATATAGATCGTGAGTCCTAATTAAATACAGACTAAGGAATTGGTTTTAAATTAAATAGAATTTATTTTATTTAAGTAGCCTGATTTAATTGTTAGGTTAGAATAAAATAAAGGTCCATGTAGAGAGAGAATTAATTAAATTAATTTAGTGGGTTAATTAATTATTTAGGGCTTTGGCCCAATTTGAATAATTAAAGATTAACTTAGGACTAAACTAACATATGCTTATTAATTAGATTAGTTTATTTGGGCTGGGAAATTAATTATTAATTAGGCCATTTACTTAGTTCTAATTAGAATAATTAATTTAGTTCAAAAAGCTAAACTAAGAGTCCAATGGGCTAGTCCAATTTAACTTAGGGTTTTATTTAGGTTAAATAGGAGGATAAAGAGGACGTGGTTTTTTACTCTTCTCAAGGTTAAGAAAACAATGTTGTTTTCGTTGCTTCTTCTCTGTGAAAAGAGACGCCTCTCTCACTCTCTCTCGAAGAAAAGTTCCTTAGTCTGTGAGTTTGATTAAATTAAATTGAATTTATTTTATTTAAGTAGTTTGATTTAATTATTGGGTTAGAATAAAATAAAGGTCCATAGAAAGAGAGAATTAATAAATTAGTTTGGTGAGTTAATTAATTATTCAGGACTTTCGCCCAGTTTGAATAATTAAAAATTGACTTGAGACTAAACTAATATGGACTTGTTAATTGGACTAGTTTATTTGGGTTGAAAATTTAATTATTTATTGGGCCATTTATTTAGTTCTAATTAGAATAATTAATTTAGTCCAAAAAGGCTAAACTAAGAGTTTAATAGGCCAATCCAGTTTAACCTAGGGTTTTATTTAGGTTAAACAAGAGGATAAAGAGGATGTGGTTTTTACTCTTCTAAGGGTTAAGAAAACAACGTTGTTTTTTTTCATACTTCTGGCGTGAGAAAAAAAACCAGACGCCTTCTCTCTCTCTCCAAGAAAATTCCTTAGTCTATGAGTTGTTCATCAAACGGGATTAGGTAGGCCATATACTGGAAGATCGAGAGGCTGGCGTTCATATACATGCATAGACGGAGTAGGAGGCTTGCAAGAATCGCACCAGAGGTTTCCACTAGCGCACCTACCCCAGTTTCACACATTCCGGTCTAGCCAATTCTGAGAACGAGAAAAAGCGGTAAAAAAAATTTCCCCTCAGAGTCTCCCCAGGCCGTGGCCGACGCTAGCTGAGGCCGCTGGAACCGGTGCCGGCTGTGGCTTGGGAGTTTCTTGTTCTTTAATTTTTTTCAGTTTTTGCTTCCGTTGTGTGCTTTGATTTTTTCGTTTTAGACCTTCAAATGATTGTTAAAGACTAGTGTCTAAGCTCATAGAAATTGTTGTTGGCTATGAGTTCATGTGTTCTCTGTTTTCTTAGATTTACTAATTCAAGCACCAAATGCATATTTAGTTGCAGAGTGCAGAACACAATGACTCAAGGCAAATGTAGAGCTCAATAGTCAACCATGTAAATAGCTCACCTTGGGGAATAATGCTCGACAAGAAGCACACCATATGCCATAAAATTCAATGACTGCTAATTTATCTCCAGCTTTACTTAATGCATCTAAAAATTCTTCACTTGAATGAATGTCAATCATATTTGAATGCATCTGTTTTCCCACCATTTTGCCTGCTCAGTCTCAAATGCAATTGCATATACGTGAAGTTTTTAGAAAAAACTTCATTTATTAGACCTGATCAAAAGTGACATTCTTATGAAGGTCATTGATGTAATTGATAAAACTATTTTTTTTAGTCATTCAATAGATGTCTTCATGTTATATTTTATTGTCTTGCTAAAAAAATCGAGACTTGATGTGAGCAAGGTCTTTCTCCTTCTCAGAATGCTATGTTTCATGGCAGCTTGAACACCTAATTGCTGTTTCAAAAATGTCTTCCAGTTGTTCAGATGATTTTGCTTATGTCAAATACATACATATATATATATATATATATATATATATATATATTCAGTGATTGAGGCATTTAAGGCTGGTCAATGTAGAAATCATATAGTTAGAAGGATTTTCAAGAATCCCATTCAGTTTTCTATTCCTTTCCGCTCTGTTTTTCAGTTTTTTAGTTTTCTCATTCTCACTATAAAGAATGCAGTTAGAACTATGGTGTAAATTCATTAAGATGGCATTAGGTGTTCTGATGAAGTGGTTTTTTTCCATGATAATATTATAGGATTGTTGCATAATTTATGTTGCGTTTTGTCCTTCTCTCTTTGCTTGATTTGTATGGCTCTTCAAAGTTTCTTTTATTTCTTTGGCATACTCTTTCAATTTCAGTACAGTGATAAACGGGGCCTTATTCTTGAGTTGGGCTCATTTGTGGCTAGAGTATTGATATCAACAACAGATTTTGCATAGTACACTTTGGATCATGTACTAATTCATTCATGATTAGATTTTTCCCATGCTTTGCATTCTTCCTTATCGTGTAGTAGAAAAACTCTATTATATGCTTCTAGGAATACACCTCCTACATGAAAGGTGACTCTTAAGGTTTATTGTATACACCCCCTGCACAGGATGATATATGCATATGATGATAAACATCTAAGGACAAGCACATGAAGGCTTACATAGAAATTTAAGTGATTGAATGATAATTAAGGACTCCCAACTCATGATCAATAGAACTAAATTTGGACACATTTAACTTTAGGTAGGTATAGATATTGTTATATTACATTAACCATATAATTAGTTTTCCAAGCATCATTTTTGGAACAAGGCATGTAATCAACAAGTCTATTAATCTCGTAGCATTTTTGTAAATTATAATAGTGCCATTAGTTCCATGTTATACTTTCAGCCTGGTGTATGTTTCCCCCTTACCACAAGAACAACGAACTAAAGACTTAGCCTATGGAACTTAGCCCGCTGTATTTGTATTAAAAATATTCCTGCTTTTCAGAAAAAGACACATTTCTTTTTTATGCAAACAAATGTTAGATTTGTACTTAATTTTTGGTCAACATGGTTAGAATGATTGCCCCTATTGTGGAAAACAAAGTACCAATTTTAGTTTTTCTTCAATATTCTATGCTAGCAAATTCAGCTCTTCTTAGTTTTCTTCAATATTCTATGTCCTTTTGCTTTGGCAATCTTTGTTTTCAATTTGGTGAAGTTGTAAACATTGATATTTTTACTTAATGTTAGTTTACTTTTGTATTAGAGACCACAGGTACTTCATTGTTAAAGTTAATTTATCAGTGTCCTTCAGTGTGTGTTAGTGATAAGTTTTGATTTATCAGTGTGTTAAAATGCAAAAAATGTCAAAATATTATGCTCTATAAACCCATTTGCTCATACAGCTTTTCAGTAGTAATTGGCAATGAGACAGTGTTTCATTACTTTGCTTGCTTTTTTTAATTCCTATTTTTTGTGATCGACTTAAACTATGTGTTAGTTTATAAGCTTAACTGAATTCTTTTTTAAGTCTTACTGACTGTATTTTTTTTTTTTTTTTTTTGGTGGCATGAAAAAAATATTTAGATGACAAGTGCAAATGTACCTGTGGACAAAAGTTGGATAGATAATTTAAATACAAGGACAAGTGAGTACATATACGGAATTAAGAGATTCTTAGATTTTTCCTATACTTCAAGGCTACCTAATTCAAAAATATGTTGCCCATATAAGAAGTGTAAAAATCATTTTTTCATGAGTAAAAATGATGTGTTGTCCCATTGCATTCTTAATGGGCTTTTGGGAGGGTATAATAAATGGACATATCATGAAGAATCTTTTTGTTTTTTTTTTTTTCACAATGTAAAGGGATTTATATTGATTAAAATATATATACAAGGATGTTTACTAGTTCATAGTCAGGATGACTATTAGCTAGCAGTGGTGCAAACCATTCTCTAACATAGACAGAACATTAGGGTACAAAGTAAAAATAACAATGTACACATGTGTTTTGATCTTTTTAGAAATATCCATCAATTGACAAACCATCCCCTCAAATAGTGCTTTGTTACGTGTAGACCAAATGTAATAGAATGTGGCTGCCATAGCAATAGCTTTAGCCTTTGCCAACCAGGAAGATCCGCGGTTTGCATGCTTGTACCACCTAAGACAAGATCCAACCGAATTCATTGCTTGTGGTAATCCTAACCACACTTTTATTTCCCTCCAAATAGATGTCGAAACAGAGCATTTGAAGAAAAGATGGCTAGTCATCTCCATATGTGCTTTACATAAAGGACAAGTTAAATTATCCAAGCGGAACACAAATGCATCTTTAGTCTTCAAACGCCTCCTAGCACACAGCCAGACCATGAATGAGTGCTTTGGAGTAAGCCCTTGCTTCCAAATAGTATTTACCTAGAAAACCTTCGAGCAAGGCACCCTAAGATAGTCATAAGCCAATGATGTGAAGAAGGAGGCAGATATAGCCCAGGTACAGAGAAGATCAGAAGCACAAAGAGGATCATTTTCCTGCTCTAGGATTAGGTTCCGAATTGCTAACACTTTACGAAACAATAGAGAATGATCCCTGTGGTGTTCAATCTCCCACACTGATCTGCCCTTAATATAGTAATGATCCAACCATTGGACCCATAAGGATTGTTTCTCAGATTGTATGTCCCAGATAATTCTAGTTAATAATGCCGCATTCCAAGTCTGTAGATGACGCAAACCAAGACCCCCCGCATTCTTAGGTAGGCAGATATCCTTCCAGACAACCAACGCCTGTTTTGAATCCCATAGGAAATCTCGAGCCATCCTATCCAATTGACAAATAATAACCGACAGAGTTGGGAAAATGGACAACCAGAAACATTCAACCCCCTGAAGAACAGACTGAATCAGCAGTAGGCGTCCAGCATAAGACAGTGAACGTGCATACCACCGCCCAATGTAGGAGCCAATTCTATCAAGCAGAGAACGATAGAGAGATAGTCGGATTTTACCATGCATGATAGGTAGGCCAAGATAACGAAAAGGAAATTCCCCTTATCATTGTTACAAATACCAGCCATATAGATATTAGATTTGTCTTTATTGATTTGAAGACCAGAGCACCTATTGAATTCATCTAGGCAGTCAAGGAGGATTCAAACAAAGGGACGGTCACCCCTGGCAAATAGTATAAGATCATCCGCAAAGGAAATGTAAGTAATCCTTAAGGTCTCACACTTGGGATGGTACTAGAACAAAGTCCCAAGAGTGCGCACTTTGACGACTCGAGAAAAATATTCCAAGCAAATAACAAATAGGAATGGAGAGATAGGGTCCCCTTGTCGGAGACCTTTTTGCTCTTGAAAGAAACCGTGCACCGTCCCATTAATAACAACAGAAAATGAGGTAGTGGTCACACATTGTCGAATCCAATCCACAAAAAAATGTGGGAAACCCATTTCCATTAGTAATTCTATTAAGAAAGCCTAGCTTATTGAGTCATATGCCTTCCTAAAGTCCACCTTGACCGTACAATGGGGAGAAACTCTTTTTCTACTATACGTATGCAAAAGCTCCTAAATAAGTAAAATGTTGTCAGCCATGAGTCTGTCCTGAATGAATGCCGATTGCAAGATGTCCACAATATGAGGTAAAACCATTTTGAGCCTGTCTGCCAAAATTTTTGAAATAATCTTGTACACAACATTACAACAAGAGATTGGTCTATAATCCCCTACTTTTTCTGCATGTGCAGACTTAGGAACCAGAGTAATAACTGAATGGTTAATCTGCTTGATGATTCTAGCAGACATAAAGAATTTCTTAACAGCATCACATAGACTCTGAACAACCATACCCCAAGCCTTCTTAAAAAATAAAGCAAAGTACCCATCCGAACCCAGTGCCTTACAATCACCTATATCCCACAGAGCCACTTTAATATCATGATCAGATACCGGTCTAACTAAGTCGTCCTTCAGGTCATGGGAAACTATTTGGCCAGCACGAACATAGTCCACATTGATTCTCTAGCAGTCAACTCTTGTCCCGAGTAGATTACGGCAGTATTCAACAAATTCATCAGCAAGAGCCTTTGGACTATCAATCATCGAACTATCCTCCTTGAGAATTAAAGTAATGAAACTCCTTTTTTTGTTCCATTTGACGATATTAAAGAAGTATCTCGTATTCTTATCTACTTAAGCCACATACTTCCCTTTTGCAAGTTGCCTGTAGAACTTCAATTTCGCATCTGCAAGACGCCAAGTAGACAGTTTACTCACTTTGAATTTAGAGATGAGGTCCTGGTCTTAAGGGTTTTCAAGTAATTGTTGTTGAACACTAAGTACTTCTTTGTTCGCCTGTTGAACACGTTCAGATAATTGTGAGAATTCAAGCCTGTTTAGTCTCCACAAGTCCCTTTTAAGCTCCTTCAACTAACGACAAAAAGTAAACTGGTGGTATCCCATATAGGGATCCCATACACCTTTAACCAAATCTTGAAATAAGTCATGGTCAGCCCAGAAGTTAAGGAACCTGAATGGCCGAAGAGAATCACCACGGTAGTCAACCACTAACCACAGACTTGGGCAATGATCATACAAGTAACCAATAGGGAAGAATTCTACCAATGTGTGGACATTGCATTGGAACGATGCATCATTACCCATCACCCTATCTAATTTAGACCAAACCCTAGAATTTGTCCAAGTAAACCACTGCCCAACATAAGGTGGATCTTCCAGATAAAGTCCTTAATTTCATATGTAGAAGGTGGGGTGCCACTTATCTTGTCATCAATGTCTAAATAAGCATTAAAATCTCCCATAAGGATCCATGATTTAGACAGAGCAGTAGATAAGTACTTAAGAACTTCCCACAACGCCCTGCGTGCTACTACAGAGTTGTAAGCATAGATAAAAGAAAAGTAATACGAGACATGAGTAACCTTACAGGTGATACGAACAATAATTACCTGGGGTGAACAGTAGAATAACTGAACATCCACCTTAGAACCATTCCACAAGATGAGTACCTTGCCCCCCTCTGTCTCAACAAAGTTATGTATAACCAACCAATTAATAAACTTGTAATGCAGGATATTATCAAGTCCATCTACAGTCAATTTAGTTTCCAGTAATCCAATGACGTCAACACGATGTTTAGAGATAAACTCCATAATCCCGTGGTGTTTGAGGGTCATGTTGAACCCTCGAATATTCCAGCAAGCAACTCTCATTGGGGACTAACTAGTACCCGTTGGGCACCAATCAAGTCGAAGCTACGATTAGCATATTTCTTCCATACGGATCGGATGAACTTTGTGGCCTGTACTGTTACCTTTCCGGCATTCAGGACTATGGTAGGGATTTCCTCCAGCCTTTGGTCATTCGCAGTGGTTGAATCTATTGTTTTCTTTTGAAATTGAACATTCCTCTGTGAATTTGAGTGGAAGTGGACACGGCCAAACCTTTTAACCCTGAAACGAACCCTTCTATCCCTAATCTGATCACCATGCCCAACAGCCATGTTTGTGGCATCAAGCGCACCAACTCTAGCATGCCCCGGCTTGTTTATGGGGCCAGCATGCATATCAACCTCATCAAGCTTGAGATTGTCCTTGGTAGCAACTTAGATCGGCATCTGTGTTCTCGATGAAGCCCTGGATATTATATTCTCTATTTGATCCTGTCCAGGGTACCAGAGAGGAACTTTCCCTTTATCAATGCATTTAGAGATTGTCCCCCAAGGTGAAAATGATCGTATGACATGGTCCTGACCAGTAGGAGCAGACAGAGGTCGTGTCCTTGGCCTGTTTAATTTCCGTTTGCTAGTTGTATCACCTTTGGAATTCAACAACTGTTCTCTCTTTTTCATCTTATCTCCCATACAGGCCTCCGTATAATGTCCAAATTTGCAGCAATGGTTACAGATGGCAGGTTCAAATTCAAACCGCACTGCCTGCTGTTTGATTTTTCCAGATGGTAATCGGAGTGGAACCACCTTCACTAGTAGCTTAGAAACATCAACTTCCACCAGGACTCTAGCATAGGACAACCGATCTAGCCTTGTAGTGAGCATATCAGACGTAATAGGAACGCATATAGCTGATGCAATTTTACTTAGTGCTATCTTGTTCCAACAACCAAGAGGCAGTGCAGGAAACGTCACCCAGATGGGCATTATGCTCACCTTATCCAAAGAAAAATTAAATTCAGATGACGTTATCTTGAGCATTAATGACCTATCATACACTGCGTAAGGTCCCCCACGGAGAACCAGTTACCTGTCTGCTTCGTTGTTGAACCGAAAAATAATCCAACCCGAGGCGTGTGAGTGAATCTTAGTTTGAACATCTTCTAGTATAGCTTTCATACCTAGGAATCTGCCTGTAAACATCCCAATTAGGCAATAGCCTAACTTCACCTCAGCATCCTCAAAGTCCTGAACATCAATGTTGATGAACTCACCTGAGTTGGGAATGTAGCTCAATCGCATTCCATTGCACATTTCACGATTCCCTTTAACCACATTTACCCAAGAACGAACCGATTTATCTGTTTCCACAGGTTTTGGTGCAGGCTGTGTCGGCTTCTGAGAGCAGTTCGGTATATCCTTACATGGGCCATTATTCTCAACAGCTAACTGGGCAACTGGAGGGTGCATGCTCCCAACATCAGGGCCCACCGAGGAGGATGCTATGTTTGGTTCTGGAGCCGGCAATTGAGGCAACTGAACAATGAGGGTAGGTGATAAAGATGGACTGGGGTCAGATGCCATCAGTACCTCGAGTTGAGCTACAGATGAGAGGTTTGTATTGGCCATGTCCAAGGTTGGGACAACAGATACCCGAGGCACAATCTAGGGAGAAGAAAGAATTGTCTGGGGTGTGGAGGAAGACGACACCCCAAAAATGTTCGATTTCTTTCGTCCTCTAGTCTAGACCATTAGGTCCAGGCCATCAGAAAGAGGAGCTGGCGGATAAATCAAGAGTTTATAGGAGAACAAGGGAATGGAGTAGTTAGAAGTATTCTCTGGTTGGGTAGGGTAGGAGGCTGACAGCAAATTAAAGCAGCTTGAATCTGGGGGTTTGGAATTCAAATTGGAGCCTAGCACGCAGGGAATAATTCTTACCGGGGAGACAAGATAACAACGTCTGACAAACTGGTTTCCATAAGAAATATGCAGTTTATGCAGATCAAATATCCCAAATGGCAGGTATAGAAGATTGAACAAAGGAACAAGAGAAAGACCAAACTAATATGATAGCTAAACACTAGATAGAAAACAGGTTCACAATCTTCCCAAATCAATCTACTAAATAAGGTAGCTAATAGAACACTTGGTAATACAGACAAAATAAGGGCGCCGATATAACCAGGAAAACGCAGTAGAATAGTAGCTAGGAACAGCGGTTAGCAACTGATAATAGCGACACAGGCAGAAACACATGCAAGAATGAACAGATTAGAACAACCCTAGCATTGCTGTACCCAAGGAAATCCAAGCTCCAGGAAAACAAAACTATAATCAAAGTCGGAGAGAACGAAGGCAACTAGAAGCAAACGTAGATACACACCTCAAGATATCACAGTAGTAAGAAAATAGTACATATAGAATAGGGACTAACCAGCAGAGGGATCATGCATTTGCAGCAAAGCTTGTAGTCCTATCATGGTGAGCAAGACACGAAAAAAGTACTCACAGGAGTTGAGAGCTTCTCTCTCTACCTCTTCCTCTTGCTTTTTACAGACGCAATTGTTTTCCTTTATCATGGAGAATCTTACATTGCAGAAAATGCAACCAAAAATGATGATCAGATGGTAGACATGCTGCGTGATGCAGTTGGAATTACCAAACATAACCACGATGTTAATAATGAAAGGGAGGTTCCTATGGTTGAGGATCTTAGTGGAGCAGATAGAGTAACAAAATCTTTTTTTTAAACTCTTGCAAGATGTAAAATATGAGTTATATTCCGGTTGTAAAAATTTTACAAAACTCTCCTTTGTTGTTCACTTATTACTTCTTAAGGTAACAAATGGATGGACTGACAATTCCATCACCATGCTCCTTGAGTTTCTAAAAAAGGCATTCCCCCAAGCTAAAATTCCAGCCTCATATTACGAAGCCAAAAAATTAGTGGAGTTAGGATTTTCATATGCAACTTATAATGCATGTCCAAATAATTGTATGTTATTTAAAGGTAAGAATGAGAAGCTTGATATGTGTTTGGTATGTGAAACTTCTCGGTACAAAGTAGGGGGCAAAAAGATAGTTGTAAAGCAAATAAGATATTTTCCACTTAAATAGAGGCTACAAAAATATTTTATGTCGTCTAAAACTGCTTCTCTCATGAAATAGCATGCTAACGATCGAGTCGATGATGGTGTTTTTAGACATCCTACTGATTCTACAGCATGGAAAAAATTTGATAAGAGATGGTCAATTTTTTCAAGTGAATCCAGACATGTTAGACTCAGTCTTGCCACTGATGGATTTAATCCATTTCGTACGATAAGTATATCTCATAGTACATAGCCTGTTGTTCTTATTCCTTATAATCTCCCCCCATGGTTGTGCATAACTCAACAGTTTCTAATTTTGTCAATGTTGATTGATGGTCCAAAAGGGTCCGATAATAAGATTGATGTGTACTTGCAACCATTGATTGAGGAATTAAATGAATTATGACATGATAGTGTCCAAACCTATGATGCTTCCAGTAATGAAACGTTTAAATTACATATAGCATTAATGTGGACTATTGTTAGTAATTTTTCAGCTTATGCAATATTATCTGGTTGGAGTACAAAAGGGGAAAAAGCTTGCCCTTATTTTCATAAAGCTACTAATTTGTGTTGGTTGAAACATTGCAGGAAGTTTTCTTATAGTGGTCATCATCGAATTTTACCTTCTAGTCACATACTACGTAGAGATAAAATGTCTTTCAACGGCAAGGCAGAACATCGACCAAATCCTACTAGATTATCTGGGTTTGACATTTTACAACAAGTACAACATTATGGTATTGCTACAGAGTATAAAATGGATGATTTCATGGCACAAAAGCAAAATCAGAAGCATGAGCTAAACAACAAAAAGCATAGCTGGAAGAAGAAAAATATTTTCTTCAAATTAGAATACTGGGAGCATAATTTGTTGCGCCATAACCTTAACCCCATGCATATTGAAAAGAATAATATGGATAATATTTTGTTTACATGTATGAACACAAAAAAATTGAAGGATAATGTATATGCTTGTCATGACCTTCAACATATGGGAATTAGGAGGCCATTACACCCTCAACAAGCAAGTGATTCAATGAAGATAATGTTACCTCCAGCTCCTTATATAATGAGTAGATAAGATAAAGAGATATTTTGTAAAGTATTAAAAGACTTAAAAGTCCCAGATAAGTATTCTTCGAATATATCACGAGTGAATATTGGTGATCGGAGCATTTCAGACCTAAAAAGTCATGACAACCACATTCTAATGCAGCAATTGCTCCCCATAGCTATTCAGAGAATCTTGCCTAAAAATGTTTTTAAGGTAATTATCGAGTTATCAAACTTTTTCGAGCAATTTTGCTCTAAGGTGAACACAAAAGGTCAACTGGAGTATGTGCAAGATCGAATTGCTCTTACAATGTGTCATCTTGAGAGAATTTTTCCTCTCGCTTTTTTTAATGTAATGGAACATTTACCCATTCATTTAGCTGAAGAAGCTCTTCTTGGAGGAGCAATATAGTTTAGATGGATGTATCTAATTGAGAAGTGTGTTAAATTCTTTAATTGTCTTTCTGTCTTTCTTTCTTTTTTTTTTTTATTGGATGTAAAGAATGACATTAAATTATAGGTACTTGCTTACTCTAAAGAAATATGTAAGGAATCGAGCTCATCCTGATTGTTCAATTGCAAAAGGCTATTTGATGGAGGAATGTATGAATTTTTGTTCAAGATACTTGCGTGATGTAGAAACAAAGTTTAATTGCTAGCAAAGTAATAGTGATCAATGTATCGCTATAGGTCGTGTTCTTTGATGAGGTGAGAGGTGCACCTTAGACTGTGTCACATGGGTTCAGGTACACAGATACATTCTTACAAACACATATGTTGTTGCTCCTTATCGAGAGTATGTATCAATTTTTTTTTTTTAAACAAATGCTGATTTTAAAAAGATTTGCATAGCACCTTAATTTTATGATTACAATTCTATCCAGCATTCACCTGTCTAAATTAGCCAAGGAACATCCTCGTGGTGAGAGAAATTATATACAAAAAAATCATAATGACACATTCCATGAATGGTTCAAGAATTACGTAAGCATTTTGAGATTAAATTTCAAGACCTCTTATTTTAATTATTTATTAATATTTATTTTAAAAGTATCTAAACTTCAATCTTGTATTACTTTTGAATATACATTGCAGACTGGTAAAACACGTCAGATGTTCAAATAGATGAACATATTAAGATTCTTGCAAGAGGGCCCCATCTAGATGCTAAAAAACACAAAGCATGTATTGTCAATGGTTTTCGATTTCGTACCAAGGCCTTTGTTCAAGTAGCAAGACGTCAGTTCTTTTTAAAATTGATGTTCAATATATTGCCTGCTCCTCATAAACATGCTATTCAGTGAACGTTTCTATATTCCTATATCTTATTGTTTTATACCTTTGCTTATCTCTATTCTGATTGAATTTTAGGCTGATCCACAATTTGTTGGAATAGAAATATAATGGAAAAGCTTATTGAGAATAAGGTTAAAGTTTTATCAAATTGAAAATGGCAAAAAAAGTTATGTCTAGAAACCATATTTCGTTAACACTTGTAACTACTTCTTACTATTTTCTTAGAAATGAATGCACAAGAATTTTAGTTAAAAAATATCTGTATGTAGTCTAATCAAATGGTGTTTCAAACTAGTCTGATGTACTCCTCTCTTCTTACAGCTTGACGGTTTCATCATTCCACTGTTACAAGGAAATATCCTAAACCTTGGTTGTCTCTCACCTTTTGTTTCTCTGGTTTGTGTCTATAAGTGCATGCATCAGCCTTTTTGTGGCCACTGAATATGATTAAAGAAATAAGAAATGCTTGAAATTTAGATTACGGAGATAAAAGAAAAGAGTTGTTTTTCCTTAACTAAGACTTAAGCTTTCAGAGTGGGTATCTCAAGCTAAAAAGTTCTCCAGCCACCATAACTTTAATATCAAGGAGGTGTAACCGGCATCTAGGTAGACCACTGTGGTAGTAGTTGTCTTGAAATGTTGTTACTCTTAATAATATGAGTAACTGATTGTGGTGGATTTTAGGGACAAGAATGTGGAGAAGGGGAGCCAATCTAGAAGGAGATACCGTGAATTTTATTGAAACTAAGCAGGTGTTGGAATATGAAGATTTGAGGTTCTTTTTTTTGCAGGTATGCTTCTAAGAACTTTTTCTTACCTGTTCTAGATACAATGTGGCATGCATTGCTTCAGGGGAAAAAATGAATGGCTTTGTAAACAAATGATGGGAGGAAAATGAATGGCATAGGACAATGATAATCTCTTGGAAGCTTATAAGAGTCTCATTACCTTGAAGTATAAATTGTCTTAACCTTTTGTAATTGTTTCATTACTTATGAAACACAAAACAGGGGAATATTTCACCCGCTCAAAAAAAAAAAAAAAAAAAAAAAAAAGGTGTTTGTTACTTGACCTCTAAACTCTTTCTACAGCATCAATGTGTTTTTGAACTTCCAAGCTGTTTTTTTGCTAAAAGATCCTAAATTTAGACTGTCTCCCTTTGTAAGTCCCTTTTTTCGCTAGCTTTATAGTGTTTGGACATAGGCTAGAAGTGTTGTCTCCAGGTATGAGTGTAAGTGCTTAAGCAATTCTATTGCAAACTCTTTTGGAATTTGCAAGAACTTTATTTGTGAAATCCCATGGTAATGCTTCTTCAATTTCTTAACACATATCATATTGTCACTTCTTAGGCATCTATTCAGTGGATTGCATGATTTTCTAGGTGCCTTGCAATTACCAAGCAGTTTAACTAATTTAATTACTTGCCAAATCATGAAAATTGTCCAACAAGCAATAGATATCATTTTTCTGTGAACTAGACTCATCATTTGCTCCAAATTTTTGGACTTTTGTATCAATCTCAATTATACTGTGTCCCTGGACCTTTTCTAATCCTCTTCTTTTCATATTTTTTTCTCATTTTACTTAATTTTCCCCATTCACCTTCTTCTACATACAAGTTAGACAATAGAGTGGATGGGAGAAAGATGCAATTCCTTTCCAAGCTCAATTTACTTGCCTTAAAATCATAATCAAATTTAACTTGTAAATAATATCTATAGCATTTGAAGCAAAAGACTATTCTGTAAATTAAGAAGTACTTTTGGACATTTTTTGAGTTGCTAAGTTGAACTGGATTTCTATTTCTTCTTGCAAGACATGAAATATAAAATGACATGGATGGTGTTGGATAATTTCAACCCCATAATTGCAAAGCTTTACAAGGGTGCTGGTGGTGACATGGATGGTACCATGGATAATGATGGTGTTGCTCTTGTCAGTGGCAGTTTGCACAAGCTCCATTTGATTGAGGACTTTAATTGTGAAAGAACAATTGTGGTTTTAATTTGTCAAAGTGGATTTATTTTGCATTTTGATTATTAGGCTTTGGAAATAGTAGTTTATACAAAGCCTTGTTCTTCCTTTGCAACAAATTTTTAACATAAATATAGGGAAAAAAGATGGTTCCTTTACTGAGTGAATTTTTATTCTGCTTTCTATCCTGTTTCAAGGATTCTGCACAGGATTTATGCCTTGTTCTGCACAGGATTTGTATGATTAAATTTATTCTGCTACTGGAATTTGTAAATGTTGTAAATCTGCTTGGCCGCTAAGTCTCCATTATTTATTGGAAGTAGATTGGACTTGTGTGCAGGTCGTCACTATTTGGGCATACTAATTAATGTATTTTCAACTTTTGTACAGCATATGAATAAAGCAGGACCCCATATGAATAAAGGAACAATGGTTCTATGCTTGTGAGTGGCATGCCGAACGAAGAGCCAAACAAGCCAAGGAAAGAAAGGAAAGCCATTCATATGAGTGCTTTTGTCTCTTCCAGACAACAAAGGGGCAGCCCTCTCTCCATCTCAGTCTCGCCTTACCAAATACAAGCAGGGAACCATTCCAACACTGCTACCTTAGGCTACGTCTTTGTTGCTTGCTTTTGCTAAAGCTTGCACTCATCTTTTTGAAAGGATTCTCTTTGCCCTTATCATGTTTAACTACTGAAATAGCTTCCAGTTTACTTCAATGGTACTGCCATGATTGGCCACTGACTTAGCTTCATTCACTCAAAAAGAATGGAATCAACATGCATAAGTGACTAACCTATACGCCTACTGGAATACCAGAATACCTTAGAGTTCAACAAAACAAAACAAAGCACAACACCATAGGATTGAGTTCAACATTTGTATGTTCAACAAAACAAAGTTTCCATATTTGTTTTGATTGAATTTCCAAATTTTGTAAATGTCAAGTTTACAAAGTTTACCAATTCGGCTTGCATCGTTAGATTTTGATCGTGTAGTAAATTCCCAAAATTTTTAAATATCATTAAATACAATAATAAAAAAAATCCAAATCTTGAAAATAAGTGATGTTGTACACCTATAACTCTTCCTGCCACCATATGACCCTAAAAAATCAAACCCCATTTTAAACACAACATGATATTTTTCGTTCTTTCCTCCTCTCATCAAAGCGCAAACTAAAGTTAATTTCAGTATCTTCTTCACAGACTTTCTTTCTATTAAATCTCTACCAATTCAATAGTCAATCAAGATATTCTCTCTCTCTTGCTATTAAGTTTTTTTTTTCTGTATTTGTTTGAATCTTTTCTTCTCCGTCGAAATTGTTTTTGAATGAAACGATTTGTTTGAATGGCTGTGTAATGAATGAAAGAATCCCTTAACGATTTGATGTCGCTAGCCTTTGTGAAATGAATGAAACAATCTTACTAGGATCTGAAACGAAAGAATCTAGTTAGGATTTAATCTCACTAGGCTTGTGAAATGAATGAATGAATGACATTATTCATGTAGGAATGGTGATCTCACTAGGCTTGGGATGCATCTCACTAGGCTTGTGACATATCACAGATACAGAATTCATGTAGGAATAGTGATGGCGGAATTTTGGTGCTAGGCTAGTGATGCAAAATTCATGTAGGAATGGTGATATATCATATATTATGCATCTCGCTAGGACGAATCAGTTAGCTGAAGAGCCTTTACTTTCTTCCCCCCCCACCCCCCTTTTTAAGGAAAAAGAATGAAAAACGAATCAGTGAAACCACCTGTATAGCTTTGGAGTTTGCCTCAAACATGATTAGCAACATAAAGACACTGCCAAATTTTGATATTAAATGAAGCCAAAAAATTAATCCAATTTTTCGCATCCACAGAATTAAGGAATCATTGTTGTGTGCAGGTCGTCATAATTTGTTGGAAGCGTTTGATTTAGTCAAAAGAATAAAACCAAAATGTTTCTTCAAATAATAACAAAAAAAGAATAAAACTAAAATAGGAAAGATTACATGTAGGAATGGGTGAAGGCTTAAAATAACAAAAATCATCAAAACGAAAGCATGTTAGGAAAATGAAAATTTTACTTCAATGATTAAATGGCCCTCTTCGCACAAGTATAGATGTCTATATAAGGATATTTGAGGCTAGTGACTCACATTCTTGCAAACCTCTACTGCATCTCATCCACGCGAAACTTTCAATTTTCAGAAATGGTGCCCGTAACACAGCCGGTGAAAGCTTGAATATTGAGTTTTGATAAACTTTAGTCTTTGTTGAAAATGGATTTGGCTTTCTGTGAATACAAAATGAAATACGCAGAGCTTCTGTGTTCTTTGCTTTGCTTCCGTGAATTGAAAGCTCACTCAAAGCTCAAACTAACTGCATAACTTCAATTGCATTTTTTATTCATTTGAATCCATCCCCAAGAGAGAATACAATTGCGTGCAAACAGAAAGCATGCTTTCTGTTATCCTGCACGCGAAACAACACAGGTTCCATCCCGTGTTGTTTTTTTATTTTAATTAATTAATTAATTAATAATTTAATATTTATTTTTATTTTATTTTATTTTTATAAATTTTATTTTACCTTGTTCTTATTTATTAGGCTAAATAAAATTATTTATTCTTGAGTTTAAACACCCATAAATAATAAATCTCAATTATTTATTTTTTAGGCTATATTAAACAGCCCAATAAATAATTAAGCCCAAATAAACCAATATAAAATTTTGTACCTTTTATCTAGTTTATATCTAAATTAATTTTCTAATTATTCAATCTGGGCCTTGGGCCCTAAATAATTAATTAATCAATTTAACTAGATAAAATAAATACTCTCTCTCAGACCTTTTATTTTATTCTAGTCCAATAATAAATTAGACTAATAAAATAAAACTCATAATTATCAAAACCAATTTCTTAACCAAAATCTTTCATGACTTAAGGGTCATTTCAGGGCCCAAAAAATACATTGCATTGGCTACTAAAATGAACAAAATATCACTGCTATATATATAGCTATATTTTACATTTTAAATATTTTCTAATATCACCATAAGAAAATATTGACCCCAAGGACAATACTGCGTTAGCAAAGTCTTCGACCTACATGTGTAATGACTAAAATACCCCTCTACGCATCGCCGTGCAATTAGAGAGGAAGAGTATACTAACACCTCTCTAATAGACATCTACCATCCTTAGACCTCTATTCCAATGATCCACGACTCCTGGAATGTTTTCACTTTTCAAGGGAGCGACCTTAAAGTAAACATCCAAGTCATGTTTCCCAAGGCCCTGAATAATTAGATCATTTGAACAATTACAAGAGGCGATATAGCGTAGAAGATATCTTGTACAAGTCTATCTTAATTAACTAGTCATATATACCCAACATACAAGTATATTGGTTCTACAAAAGAATCTCAACTACAGTATATTAAAGTATATGCTTCTAGCTTCGTCAGACCACCAACTTATACTCAAGCGGTAGAGTACTAGTCCACGCTATAGCAGCAATAGTCTGGGTTTCTTTTAAATAGTACTTTTAAAAATCACTATTACAAGTCATGTTCTACATATTCAAAATACGCTCATGCCATGAAGTAAGTGGACTACTCACTGGCTAAAGATAAGTCATTCCTCATTTGGAATTCATAACACAATAACCTATACATGATGAGATTTTCATTCTCATCAATCAGTTAAGAACAAAGATTTATGTGTTAAGTAACTTGTGATCCATACTTTACTGTGAAAGACAACCATTCATATGGATCAATTACTTAAATATAATGGGTCATTTCCAAACAAAAATCGTGCACAAATAAAATGTAAATTCACAAATAAATTTTGAGAATAAATTATTTTATTAATAAATTCGATAATTACATCAGATAAACTAGTCTAGATGGCATATATTTCAATAATCTCCCACTTGCAAAGTCTGTAGGTGCCCACCCCTATGGTGTCTAAATGTCTTTTGAAGACTCTCTCAACCAAAGGCTTGATGAAGAGATCTGCTAGGTTGTTCTCCGAGACTATCTATTCCACTACGATTTCTCATCTCTAAATGAAATCCCAGATTAGGTGGTACTTCCTCTGGATGTGCTTCCCCTTCTTGCGATTCCTGGGTTCTTTAGATTGCGAGACTGCTCCAAAGTTGTCATAATACACCATAATCGGTTGTCCATGTGTAGCACAACTCTAAATTCTGAAAGAAACTTCCGGAGCTAGACTGCTTCCTTGGACGCTTCCGAAGCTACCACATACTCAGCCTCCATGATTGAGTCAGCAATATAAGATTGCTTGATACTCCTCCATTAAATAGCTCCTCCAGACAAGGTGAAGACATATCCACTAGTGGATTTTCTCTCATCCTTATCCGTCTGAAAATCTAAGTCTGTGTATCCAATAAGAACCAAGTCGTCAGCCCTGTAAACCAACATATAATCTTTCAAACCATTGAGGTACTTAAGAATATGTTTTACAGCTTGCCAATGAACCTCCTCAAGGTTTGACTGATATCTGCTAACGAAGCTTATAGTAAAACAGATATTTAGCCTAGTGCACAGCATGGCGTACATGAGACTTCCCATAGCCGAAGTATAGAGAATCTTACTCATCTTGTCTTTTTTCTCTTGGGACTTAGGATAGTCCTTAGAACAAAAAGACAACCCATGCCTGCAAAGGATTAGAGTTCCCTTACATGAGTCCATGCTAAACTTGGTCAACATCTTGTCAATGTATGTCGCTTGGGATAATCCTAACATTCTCTACTTCCTATTTCTAAGAAATTTAATTCCGAGAATGTAACTAGCTTCTCCTAAGTCCTTCACACTAAATTAACTAGACAGCCAAACCTTAGTAGATAACAACTCCTTACATCATTCCCAATGAGTAGAATGTCATCAACATATAGGACAAGAAAAATCACATTTATGCCTTCCAATTTTCTGTACACGCATGGTTCATCCTCGTTTTGAATAAAACCATAAGACTTTATAATCTCATTAAAACTAATATTTCATGTTCTAGATTCCTGCTTAAGTCCATAAATGGACTTCTTAAATTTGCAGACCATATGTTCCTGACCTTTAGCAATAAAACCTTCCAGTTGGGACGTATAGATATCTTTATTAAGATGGCCATTAAGAAATGCCGTCTTGACATTCATTTCCCATATCTCATAATCGTAATGACATGTAATGGCAAGGAGGATATGGATGGACTTAAGCATGGCTACTGGGGAAAAAGTTTCATCATAATCGATTCTCTCTTTCTAAATATACCCTTTCACCACAAGCCTAACTTTAAAGGTTTCCACCTCTCCATCCGCTCCCCTTTTCCTCTTAGATAGCCACTTACACCTAATGGGCTTTATCTCTTCAGGTGAAGTTACAAGATCCCAAACCTGATTGAAGTACATAGACTCAATCTCGGCTTTCATTGCTGCTTGCCATAAATTTGCATCGGCATCCGCAATAACTTCTTCGTATCTAGTGGGATCTTATTCCTAATGGTCAGAAACCAGTTCGAAAGCCTCTCCTATCCATCTTTCTGGAATTCTAGATATCCTCCCACTACAATGAAGCTCTATTTGTACAGGTTCTTGAGGTTGTGCCTCTTCTTGTTCCATAATCGGATCCGAAGAAGTTGATTTCAAAGATAACTTCTCCTCAATTTTTAACCTTGTTGAACCTTTAGTGGAAGTACTTTGATTATCCTCTAAATATCTAGCATTAGTACTTATCAGTACTTTCTACTCCTTGGGATGATAAAATGAACCTCCTTTTGTACCTTTTGGATACCCAACAAAGTAGCATAATTCTGATCTTGGTTCTAGCTTGTCTCCCTTGATCAGTACATAAGTTGGACAGCCCTT
This sequence comes from Voacanga thouarsii, assembly GCA_026120185.1. Classification (NCBI taxonomy): domain Eukaryota; kingdom Viridiplantae; phylum Streptophyta; class Magnoliopsida; order Gentianales; family Apocynaceae; genus Voacanga; species Voacanga thouarsii. The sequence continues at coordinate 784,632 of JANUWF010002419.1, read as the reverse complement.
TATTCTGGGATGATTTAGACTTGGCTTACGCCCAGTCCATATCTCATATGGTGTCTTAGGTACTGACTTGGAAGGCACCAAGTTCAGAATGTATGCCGCTGTTTCCAAAGCATATCCTTAAAAAGAGACCGGAAGAGTAGTATGAGACATCATGCTTTGGACCATTTCCATTAGTGTCCTATTCCTTCTCTCAGTTACTCCATTTTGCTAGGGTGTACCCAGCGTAGAGAGTTAGGATACTATTCCATGATGTACCATGTAATCCTTAAACTCACCGAGGAGATATTCTTCACCATGATCTGATCGTAAGATTTTGATCAATTTACTTGTCCGACACTCCACTTCAGCCTTAAACTCTTTGAACTTGTCAAAAGAATCAGACTTGCGTCTTATCAAGTAGACATAACCAAACCTTGTACAATCATCCGTGAAAGTGATAAAGTACTTAAAGCCCCCTCTAGCTTAAGTAGACAAAGGACCACACACATCAGTATAAACAAGACACAATATCTCCTTAACGTTATCAGCCTTTTAGGTGAACGACCTTTTAGTCATTTTTCCTATAAGGCAGGATTCACACTGAAACTAACTTTCCAATCTTAATGAGCCCAATGGCCCATCATGGATTAACCTCTGAATTCTAGTTGAGTTAATATGACTCAACCTTAGATGCCAAATATATGAGTCATTGGCATTGGTCTTTCTCTTCTTACTTAAAAGGTCAGATTGAGCGTTATTTATTTGATTGTTTGTAGGATTTAAAAAGAATAAATTTATATACATGTGCCATGTACATAAAACTTCTTCATTTCTACTTATAGTAATACCAGAATGGAAAGAAACAGAATATCCATGATTTATTAGTTTTGCAATTAAAATCAAATTCTTTCTAAAATCGGATACATATAAAATATCCTTTAATACAACTACTTTATTACAATAAAAAATAAGATCCAACTCTCCAACTGCAAGGGCCCATACTCGTACTTTACTTCCTACTTGTAATCCATGCTCGCTCTTCTGGAGTCTTCTTATCTTCCTAACCCCTGCAAGGAGTTTCAGATATGATTAGTGGCACCAGAATCAACAATCCAAGTAGAAGTTGATCCAACCATTGAAATAGACTCTAGATAGAGAACAATACCTGTAGAGTTTTTCTTGGCCTGAAGTTCTTGACACTCCTTTTTCTAGTGTCCCTTCTACCTACATTTGGAGCATTTGCATTTGGGTTTGTTAGGCTGGTTCTTGAGCTGGGCCTGTGCATTTCCCTTTTTCTTTTTGAACTTCCTAGGCTTGGGCCTAGTTCTAGAAGAAAAAGTCCTAACAATTATAGCCTTGGATTGTGGCTTTTTGACCTTCTTCGCCACCTGGAACTCTTTCATCAACTCAGTTAAAGTCATGTTCAATTTGTTCATATTGTAGTTCAACTTGAACTGAGTAAAAGATCCCAGTAGAGATTTGAGAACTATGTTCACTTGGCTCTCGGGGTCAATAATAGCCTCTAAGACTTTCACTTCCTCAGAAGCAGCAATTATTTTGAGCATATACTTCCTGACTAATGCTCCCTCAGCCATCTTAGTGTTTTTAATCATCCTAAGAGCTTCCTACCTTGCAGGCCGGCTCTTATCGGAGAATATCGTAGCTAATGATTGGCTAATATCATATTCAGTGGCCATGTGCTCGTGTTTTGATTGGAGCATATTTGACATAGAGGCCAAAATGTAGCATCGAGCCATTTCGTTGGCCATCTTCCATGCTTTTTCAGCTTCACGCTCCTCCGTGGTAGAACCCTCCCCAATAACAAGGCAGGTTTCAAAGAGGACACACTTATACTCCTCAGCAGTAAGTATTATGTCCAAGTTCCTTTTTCGGTCCACATAATTTGGACCCGTTAGCTTATTCTCATGGAGAATAACGGCTAAAGGACTAAAAGAACCTCCACCAACCATTTTTTAAATATCGAAAATAAAAGAAAATTTAATTTGTGAAAAAAATAAAATAATTTGTGACTCTATCCTTATATTAATTCCGATAATAGTTAATCCTATCACCATTATCTATAATATGATTAATTTGACTCTTAGAAAAACTGACATAATTTCTTAGGAAGATTAACAGTTTTCTAAATTAAGTGTATTAACCACCACAAACTAATTTTCCTTCTAGGTGATGATCTAGAAGATAACTTCATCATGGGATGACCATTTCTTCTCATTTCCTATAGACATTTCTCACACTATAACCTCTAACATGGGCTGACTGATCATAGCACATATCTCGGGTTATTAATTACATATATCCATTAGTTCTAGATTCTTGTGGCATCCATATCTTATACGTTTTCACTCCCAGGGTGACGCGAGGGGACCCACGATCTCCAATGAGGATCGTGATGGAAGCCGTGGGGCCATTGGAATCCCTCTCCCACTTAGTATTTTAAAATAAGGATTTTTTTTTTTTTTTGAAAAATATATTTTGAAAATTTCAATTAAGTTTTCTTTTAACTCAAAATAAAATATCTAAATCCATAAAAAAATTTTATATCAATGTTTATACCCTTTGAGAAATTTTTCCATAGATTAATTTTATTAAAGTTAATAAACTTAATAATTTCAAAAATTTTCAACAAAACTTTCGAGAGATAAGATTAATTTGACAAAAACAAATTTTCTTGTTAAAATTCAATCAAAATAGTTTTCTATTTTAATATCCAAGAATTAATTTTTGTTCGAATTAAAATTAACTATTTGATTTAAGAAAAATATTTTTCTTTGTCACAATTCCCAAAGACTTTGGTCTTTGAGAAAACTCGCACATAGGGTATAAAAAGAAATAAGTATGCTAGAAAACTGTGAATATTTTTATGCTTTTCTATTCTTTTAACCTAAGTGTGTAAATAATAGAATTAAAACGTTAATTAATTAATGATCTTATTTAATCCTAAATTTTCTTTATTATTATATTTCATGCAAAATATTTAGAGAATATTAACTACTGCAATAAAAATAATTTCACTTGATTTGGGACCAAAAACAAAAAAAAAAAATTATTCGATTGGGTCCATTCACCCGCCACACTGGATCACGGACCATGAAAAAACCCATGGACCGGATCCGGGAGGGTGGACCTGGCCCACCCCACCCCCGCCCAACTGTGCGGTCAAAATTATTGACCGCGCAGCATTGCAAATTGCATTTGCAATTTACACCCGAATTCCTCACGGAAAGCCTTCCTCACAGCTCTGAGCTGTGCATGGCTTGGAGCCACGGCTCACCGGCTCCACACACAGATCTGGAAGCTCAGCTCAACTGTGGAGCGGCTCGGCTAGGCTACTTGGCTTCAACAGTGCTTCTTCTCTAGAATGCACCTCTACGTGCAAATTTTGATTTTTCTTCCATTTTCACTCAAAAATCATCCAAACAACCACGTATGCCCTTAAAAAAATATTGGGCTTACATGATATATATGAAAGTAATCAAAATATATTGTTCCTATACTTCTACTCGCGAAACTTACAGTGAAACTATCCATACCAATAAACACGAAGGATCACAGATTTTAACCAAAACAAATATTTTTTTGTTTTAGTTAAGCCTAACATGCTTCCTACATTTGCCAAACTATAGCTTTAATACCAATTGAAGGCTTAAAATGGCAAAAATCATCAAAACGAAAGCATGTTAGGAAAACAAAAAATTTACCTCTGTAATTAAATGGCCCTATTTGCACTAGTGTAGATGTCTGTATAAGGATATTTGAGGATAGTGGCTCACATCCTTGCAAACGTCTATTGTGTCTCATCCATGCGAAGCTTTTAATCTTCCAAAATGGTGCCCGTAGCACTACCGATGAAAGCCTGAATATTGGGTTTCGATCAACTTTGGTCTTTGTTGAAAATGGGTTTGGCTTTTTGTGAATGCAAAATAAAATACGCAGAGCGTCTATTTTCTTTCCTTTGCTTCTGTGAATTAAAAGCTCACTCAAAGCTCAAACCAACCGCATAACTTCAATTGCAATTTTTATTCAATTGAATCCGTCCCCGAGAGAGAATACAATTGCGTGCAAATAGAAAGCATACATGCTTTCTGTTATCCTGCACCCGAAACAACACGGGTTCCATCCCTTGTTGTTTATTTTATTTTATTTATTTATTTAATTTAATATATTTTTTATTTTTATTTTTATTTTTTTATAAATATTATTTTACCTTGGTCTTATTCATTGGGCCAGATAAAATTATTTATTCTTGGACTTAAACACTCATAAATAGTAAATCTCAATTATTTATTTTCTGTGCTATATTAAATAACCCAATAAATAATTAAGCTCAAATAGACCAATATAAAATTTTATACCTTTTTATCTAGTTTATATCCAGATTAATTTTTTAATTATTCAATTTGGGCCTTGGGCCCTGAATAATTAATTAAGTAATTAAATTAGATAAAATAAATACTCTCTCTCGAACCTTTTATTTTATTCTAGTCCAATAATAAATTAGACTAATAAAATAAAATCCATAATTATTAAGACCAATTTCTTAACCTAAATCTTTCATGACTTAAGGGTCATTTCAAGGACCAAAAGATATATCGCCTTGGTTACTAAAATGACCAAAATACCTCTACTTTATAAATAGCTATATTTTGCATTTTAAATATTTCTTAATATTACCGTAAGAAAATATTGACCCCAAGGATAATGCTGCATTAGCAAAGTCTTCGACCAACAGATATAATGACTAAAATACCTCTCTACGCATCACCGTGCAATTAGAGAGGAAGAGTATACTAACACCTCTCTAATAGATATCTACCATATTTAAACCTCTAATCCAATAATCCACGACTCCTGAAATATTTTCACTTTTCAAGGGAGCTACCCTAAAGTAAACATCCAAGTCATGTTCCCTAGGACCCTGGATAATTAGATCATTTGAATAGTCACAAGGGGCGATATATGGTAAAAGTTATCTTGTACAAGTATGTCTTAATTAACTAGTCAAATATACTCAACATACAAGTATATTAGTTCTACGAAAGAACCTCAACTATAGTATATCAAAGTATATACTTCTAGCTTCGTGAGACCACCAACTCATACTCAAGCGGTAGAGTACTAGTCCATGTTGTAACAGTAATAGTTTGGGTTTCTTTTAAATAGTACTTTTAGAAACCGCTATTATAGGTCATGTTCTACGTATTCGAAATACGCTCATACTATGAAGTAAGTGGACTACTCACCGGCTAAAGGTAAGTCATTCCCCATTTGCAATTCATAACACAATAACCTATATATGATAAGATTCTTATTCTCATCAATCGATTAAGAACAAAGATTTATGTATTAAATAACCCGTGATCCACATCTTACTATGAAAAACCACTATTCACATGGATCACATACTTAAACACAATGGGTCATTTCCAAACGAAAATCGTGCACAAATAAAATGTAAATTCACAAATAAATTTTAAGAATAAATTATTTTATTAATAAATTCGATAATTATATCAGATAAACTAGTCTAACACATATTCCAACAATGGGAACGCTAGGAAATGGGTTCTTATATAATGTTTTTTCATTTAGTTTGATTGTCCATTTCCTTACTAATTAAATTAAAGTTTGAATGTTGAAATTTTTAAATAACTGAACTTCTAAAGAATGAAAATTTATTTACTAGTGTTTCAATTTGAATACTGAATGTGGTTAGAGTATTTGATAATCAATTCTGCTGCATTTTGCATACTTGTAGTAATACTACTCCTTTCGGAATTCAAATTTCCATCATCAATTGCAACCAACAAAATGTAAGTTCAAAACTTCTACTAATTGAATTATTTTATTTTATTTTTGCTTATTTTTAATCCAAAATAGATTTGTTAATTTACTCTAACAATTAATTAATTATTTTAGGAAAATTTTTGCAAAAAAATGACAAAGAGATAGTGATGTCACTAGTCAAGGAGTAATTGCATTAGACACGAATGAATTAAATCCTTCACATTCTGATAGTGATGACACTCAACCACCTAGCGACGGAGAATTCACTAATACCTAACCAGAAGAAGAAGCTGAAATCAGTATTCAAGTTTATGACGATATGGAAATTAGAGGTACAAAATATTATATTGGCCTTACAAATTAATGTTTTCTATCAAATTTTTTTTTATCATTTTACAGATGAGCAAGGGACTGCAATAAAACATGAAGGAGTTACATGTACCAAAGATGTATGGACATTGCCTGTTAACCACAGGATTGTGGTCCATTTTAATGAGTTAGGACAACAGTTAAAAAAAGTGGTGGAATTTTGGGTGGATGGTTAGGTAATGTTGTAAGGAAAAAGGAGTATTGTTCAATTGAATGGTCAGATTGGAGAAAAATGCCTAGGATTGATAAGGAGAATTTGATGAAATTGACTAAGGTGTTGACATTATTTAGTTTTAGTTTTCTAACATATTTTATTAACTTCTTATTAGTTTTCACTTTATATACTTAATATTTTTATAGAAATTCTTTGATATCCCTGATCAAGTTAAAGTACAAAAGTGGGTGCTCCAATCAATTGCACGCAAGTGGAAGGATTTTAAATTTGATTTAAAGTATAAGTATTTCTCGTCTCAAAAGACTCGAGAAGAAATAGAAAAATTAGTTCCAGATGATGTTTTCCCAAATCAATGGAAGATTCTTGTGTAATATTGGTTCTCAAAGAAAGCTCAGGTAATATGAAATATTATCTTTTAAATTAATTTTTGTCTAATTTTTCTCCCCATATCTATATGATGGTCAGAATCTTTCAGAAAAAGGTAAAGCAGCAGATTATCACAAAACATATCACTCTAGTTGATCAAAGAGTTTGGCAAGAGGGGGAGATGAATATGTGAGTTCAAATTTAAATTTAATATGTTTAGTTTTTTTTTTTTTTTGGTGAAATTCCTACATAAATTTTAATGGCTTTTATGTATTTTCTAAAATTTCTAATTGTTTAATACATATTATAATAGGAGGAGAATCATGAAAAAAAGCCAGGGCAGTCACACAAGAAAATATGGAAAATTCATAAGCGATCAGTCCAAGGCTATTGTGGTAGTTTTCTTTTATGTTATTTAAACTAAAATTTTAGTCTCACCTCGTTTCAAGAAAATTAAGGTTACTACTATTTTCCTTTTTTTTTATGTAAAACAGGAGAACACAACTAATGTTGCCGTTGAACGTTTTGCAACACATAAAGATTCTAATGCCAATATAATAGAGGATGAAGCACTTAATGAAGTTTTGGGGGAACATCAATATGTTCGAGTTAGAGGATATGGATTAGGAGTTACTCCTTCACAGATTTTTGGACCAAACTCTAAGCCAAAAAATAGAAAACAACCTGATGTCGAAATTCTCCAAAAAGAAATACATGACATGAATGTAAGTTATGAAATGAAGATTGAAAACCTGAAGGAAGAGAATGAAAGGAATATTACAGACATGCAAAATGATTATGAAAAGAAGATTGATGATCTCCAAAAAAAGTTAAACAGTATGTGCGGTGATGTATCTAATTTTAGAATATTATATTTAGAGGTGAGTTACTATGAATATGGTTGTTCTATTTACCATTACTAGTACAAAGTATGACACCAAAAATTTATGGCATGCGTTTACTTTTTCAGGTTGGTCACAATTTTACTATATCTACATTTACATCTACACAAGGTTAAACTTATATAAGTATCTTATTTAGTCAAATTATTTCAACTACATTTATTTCATTGAATTTTGAAAAACTATCAATATTTGTCAATAAAATTATTTCATTATTTTGAGTATTTAACATTTGATTTGTTTTTATTTACAGGGACATTAAAATATGAAAATCAATTATTTGAAAAAATCCATCCACTTTGAAGATATGAAGAGATGTTTTTGGCTGAGAATTAGTTGAACATTTTGTAATCAAATATTACTTTACTTGTTTTTTATATGGATATTTGAATTATATATTTTTTGAATATTTAAATTATGTTTCATATTTTATACTTTCTAAAATTTGAAAATTGTAATTTGGCAGCTTTAAAAGTATTAAAAAAACAAGAAATAAAAAAAATGGTACAAAATTTATGGAGAAATTGTGTACCAAAAAATGTCACGATAGTAATCATGTGTCGTAAATTGTGAGAAATATTAGGGGGAAAAAAGTGATGCTAAATTTTGGGACACTACGGAAAAATTAGTATTGTGAAAAAGGGACGCAATCATACTTATTTCGTCGTAACTTGGGGACACATTTTGGGGATATTATGAATTATTTCGTCACTAAGAAAGGGACAGATTCATAGTTACGCATCGTCATTTTAAGGACATTTATGTAAAAAAAAAAAAAAAAAGTGTCACCAAATATGGGACGCAACAAACTTATACGTCATAATTTCGGGACACTTTTCTACGATGTTATGGATTATTTCGTCACTAAGAAAGGGACATTTATGTAAAAAACACTATCACCAAATTTGGGACGCTACACAATCATAGTGTAGCGGTTATTGCATCACTACGAAAGGGACATTTATGTAAAAAAACTATTGCCAAATTTGGGACGCTACACACTCGTAGTGTAGCAAAAAAGGGAACTCAAGCGTAATCTTTCGTTGCTAATTTCGAGATGCGTATACAAAGTGTGTCGTCAGAAAAAAAAATTCATATAATAAATATTAGTAAATTAGGCGACACTAACAAATATAAGTGTTGTAAAATTAGGCACACTTATATAACAAGCATCGAAAATTATGCAACAGATAATTTTGGAACGCATAGAAATAGGAACACATTTAAAAGTGATGAGAATTAATTAAATATTTATTTTAAAATAAAAATTAATTATAATATTAAATATTTGCAACGAGCAATAATTATATTTATGACGAAAAAATCCGTTAAAAAAAGCCTATTTGCAACGGCCATGCAACGGAAAAAAAAAAAAAACCCATTGCATTTAGTTTGGATAGATTTGAGGTTTCTTATAACAAAAAAAAAAAAAATTGTTGTAAAAAGAGGCATTTTTCGTGAAAAATAGATCATTGCGACGGTGCTTATGGCAATTGCAACCCCCTTCAATAGCAACGGCAGAATTTTTCCGTTGCAATGCAGTTGCAATTGATCATTTACGACAAATTCCATCCTTTTTCCCACGAAATGTAATGGTTGCAGAAATTCATTTTTCTTGTAGTGGCAAGATAAAGTTTCAATCTTTTTAGACCACTAAGGTCGGACTAAACCTTTTTAGATAAATTAATTTAATTAGAAGAAGATAATGGTTATATGAATGTGTGTGAACGAATATTTCTACATATGTTATATTCATGGTTGTTTGTTATGTTGTATGGATATGTCTGTATGTTTCATATTCTATTTTTGTTTTTTTTTTATTTTGGGTGTTTTCTGTTTTTAAAAGGAAAACAAAAGATTTTCTTTAAGAAAAAAAAAAGAAAGAAACATGTTTGGGTTCCAAAAAAAAAAAGGAAAACAAAAATAAAAATTTTGCAAACTTTATGATATGGGGCGGTGGTGTCCACGAAGCGAAGTGACATTATGTGTTCCTGTGCTTGGGGATTTCTTCAAAATTTAAAAAAAAAAAGAAAAGAATTTTTGATGACAGAAAATTGTTAGGTCAAGGAGTAACTTCACTTCATGAGCCCAAGCCTTTTTACGAAGTTTTTTTAATTAATATATATATATATATATATATATATTTATATAAAAAAATTTATTTGATATATTTTAAAAGTTTTAAAATTCTTATGAGTTGAAAGTAGTTTGAACCCTATTGAGTTATTTATGAAAACAAAAATTTAAATGTTTCTTATTATGTTATGAGAACGTTTTAGAACTGAATATTCGATAATAGTCATTATCTCTTTATAAATGTGGTTGTTAATATTGTATACATGTATGTATATTATATAAAGGTATAATGAGGTTTATTCAAGGGAAGGTGATTCATTACTACTTATTGAGCATGTGGCTGATTCACCCTTTTAATATTTCTTCCTTTCAAATTCTAATGATGATCAGCGATATAAAGACCTTTCTACTAGGAATGTGTTTTAGAGTATAACACGAGATTGAAACTCAAAATTTTGATCAGTGATTAATTTTATTTATTTTCCACCCAGGCTATTTAAGTATTTGATGAGAGATTGGATGTTTTTTTCCTTTTAATGTCATGAGTTATTCAAATTGCATTTGGCTTTTGATTCGACTTTTTCTTGGAGAGTTTTAGTTATAATATTTTTTGGTTTTTTTTTTTTGGAAAAAGTTTTTGAATATTTAAAATTTTAATGTAAGGTTCTATATTATTAGGAAATACTCTAGTGATACATCATGCCATGCCGCTAGGGGCCCGAGGCATGACAGAATATAATAAAGAAAGTAAGAAAAAGGGAAATTGATATATTTAGTGAATATTTCGGCACTAAAAAGATGGCATCTAGTGAAATAAAAGTTAAGTGCGATTATTGCTTTGTAACTCCTAAATTATATTCATTCAAGTCAGGAATAGATTATAATATGTTTTCTTAAATCTAAAAAGACATCATCTTCATGAGTACTATTTGGATTCCAAATAACAACTTACCAGGTACACAACTGTTATCTCTATTCCTCTTTTTGTTAATTTATTTAAATATCCTAGAAAAGTAAATAGGAAGGAATTAGCTAAAATGATAGCTATTGAACATCTCTTATTTAGTTTTGGATAAAAATTACATTTTAATAAATATTATCAAATACTTTAATCATGTTGCCAAACATATTTCTTAGACTACTCTTAGGGAAGGTAAGAAATATTTAATTCAAAATTTTAAAAATTTTGTCTAATAAAGTTTCTTTATATAATGATATTTAGGATGATCATTGACAAATTCACTCTTATAGGAGTATTATATTTCATTAGATAGATAATAATTGAAATATTCAAGAAAGAATGCTTGCTTATAGTTATTTTGATAATCAACACGTGATTGAAAATATTTGTTAAATGTTAATTGTTATTTTACAAGAATATGGTTTGGTAAATAAGATTTTTTTTTTTTATTTCTCTTGATAATACTAGTGCAAAAACTACTTCCGTTATTATTCTTAAAATTTTAATTGAGCCAACCTTTTGCGGAAAATGTTTTTGTGTTAGATGTATATACTATGTTTTAAATTTTGTATAAGATGGTTTAAAAAGTCTTTATATTTTTAGTAAACCAATAAAAACAATGTTTTGTTATTTTTGGTTGAGACTATCAATTAAAGAAGAATTGGGCTAATTTTATTGATATAATAGTGTAAAACTAGAACAATTTCTAAGAGATATTTCAAATAGATGGAAATTAATATATGAATTGTTAAATGAATCTTTCCATATAAAGGACTTTTTTTTTTTTTTTTGGGTGCAAATACAGTTGTTGGATACATTTATATTCTCAACAATAGAATATTTATTAAGGTACTTTAAATAATTCAAAACATTTAATGATGTTTATTATTCAACTTTACATTCAGTTATTCAAGAATATTTTAATATTAGTAATATTTTTCATGAATATTCTAGTAGCAGTCTTTTATCTCTTTGTATTAATGTTACAAAATTTAAATGGTTGAAATATTATTTAAAATACCTAATATTAATTTAGTTGCTAGTTCTTAATTCACATATATATATATATATTATATATATATATATATATATATATATATATATATGAGAATTGATAGTTTACAAGATTACCTTACTTGTTATTTATGACTCTTTATTTCTTAATAATAATGATGATGATGATGGTACTTGAGATCTTATATCCCCTCCCAATATTTCTTATATATTTATTAATGTAAAGAATATTTTTTGTAAGTAATATCATGAATATTCTAAAATGTATAGTTTGGTTGTTCAAACAATTCAAAATATTGAAATTTTAACATTCGAATATTCTAGAATTAACACAGTAAGATTTCTTATATTAGAAATGTCAACATAATTGAGAGAATCTTCAAATTTTATGGAGAAATTTGAATTGTATTTAATTTGTTCTTTGTAGTAGAATAATATAGGTAAAACATTTGATATATTGAGGTAGTGGATTGAAAAAGGAAATAAATTCCATGTTCTAGCACTAATGGCTATGAATATTATTATTGTTCCTATTTCAACGGTTACGGTAGAATAAACTTTACTATTAGAGAAAGTATTTTGAGCAAAATTCGCTCATCAACGGCACCGGAAACTCTTAAAATTCGATTATGTATAGATGATTCGATAAAACTTAAAGATCACGAACAAGAAAATGCGCAGCTGTTGAATTTTTAGACGTCAACACTAAAGGAATTACAAATAAAGCTGAGAGTGATGACCATTGAGACTGATGTAAGAAGGGGTTAAAAAGTAAGAGAATTATGAGGGTTTTGATTCCTCTATATTCTAAAATGATATATAAGTAAATTAATGTTAAAAAATTAAAATTAAATTCAAACTCTTCATTTTTTATATATATTTTTTATTTTTATCTGTTTTTGAATCATTTTTATACTTTTTACATCTTAACAAATTTTTAAAAATTAAAAAATTAAAAAGGACCAAATCGACTGTTGGTCAGTTGACGACACAATCTTAACCGTCAATTGCCGATTTGGTTCAACAAAAAAAATCAGGGAATGAGGTTAAAATTGGGATTGGTCATTTTGGCCAACCGTCAGTCGGTGAATAGGAACCAACAACTGGGGCCAAAGCTAAACTTATCAAATCTGAATTATCTACAACAATAGTAGAGAGACGTGATTTGGGATTGGGTACCCTGAAATACAAAACCATAACACTCTAAGCCCAACTAGCATGGCAAACAAGCAGGCACAATGATATGTCTAAGTTTTATTACAAAAAATAGATAGAAAGAAGGAAGCATAGCTTCGGTATGGTGTAGCTCATTTCACCTGGAATTGCAATAGAACGATTTTTTTATCGATTTCAATATATTACTAATTGATTATTCGATTGATTATATGACTGATAAAATTTTTAATACAGTTTAATTTTTTTTATAATCGATACTGATACCGATATCTTTATGTATACTATACCATTTATTAATATTGATTTACTCACACACACACAAAAAAAAATAACAAAATTGTTTTTCTATGGTTTCATAGACGATGTTTAGTAAAATAGAAGTTTGGAAAATGAAATTTAAATACTAGATTATACAATTTGAATTTTAAAAATAGAAATTGAATTATTGATAAATTTTTTTATATTATATTTTGTTACAATTTATATTAAATGAAAAAAAAATAATCATTAGATAAGTATCTAATATATTCATATTTCAAATTTAAATAATTTTTATTTTAATTAAAATTTATAACATGATGTCAGTACGTCTTAATTAATTAAGTAATATAAAAAATCTATTATCAAACTAACATTAATAATTAAATACTTAATATTATTTATTATTACATAATTAATTAATTTTAAATATTTAATTGAGTTATTAAGAAAGTTCTAATTTGGCTATGTATTGTTTAAATTTAAAAGATTTAAATTAAAAGAAATTATTTATGTAACCTATTTTTGAAAAAATTATTAATATTTTATATAAAACCGACAATATTAATATTAGTAAGTCAAAAAATATTTTAACAATAATTGATATAGTAATGGTAAGTTAATTTTTAAACGGTAATAATATATTCCTTTCATTTCAAAATACTTATTCAAAAATCTCTTTACACACAAATTAAGGGTGTTGAAAATAGTATTACAATTTAAATAAAGTTTATATTCTACTCATATTAAAATACGATAGCTATTGGTTAGTGAAAATTCTCAAGAAATAAGAAGAAAAAGAGTTTTAAAAAGTTGTGTAGTTAATTTAGAATAAATGTAATAAAATAAAAAATATTAATCATTAGTTTTAGAAATATATATATAAATATTTATTTTGAAATAAAATAAAAAAATTTAAAATTAAGGAAGTATATTAAATCATATAATTATGGTATCGCTTAAAAAAATGTTTCTGGCATCGGAATTAGTGATGAAATCAATCCGATATAAAGGACCAACAAAATGCGTGGCAACAAATTAGGGACAGAGTTGGGCTAAAAATCATGAAAGAACCCTCAGTGATGATTCAAAGTTCCCTCTCACCCTAGAGCCAGTTTATTAGCATTGTGTCGCAATCGGGCTGGGCCAAGCACCCAATCAACTAAAATTACTAGACCGCATTGGTTTTTCTTTTTTTTTTCCCCTTCATTTTTCAGTAAAAGAAAGCTATAGAACTGAAAGCGGAACTCGCAATTCCTGTTATGACAAGTGGTATCATTCTATCGCGACATATAAATACATTGAATTCAAATAATTTTTTTAAATAAAAAATCTAAAATTATCTGAATTCATTAAATTCAGATAAATTAAACTAAAGATTATCTGAATTCACTGAAGATTATCATAATACATTGAATTCACATAAATTGAAATGAAGGTTATCCACCACTTTAAAACCTTAGTGGTGGTGAGAAGGCTCTTCTAATTGCTATGGCGGAATGCTGCATTTGCCAAGGAGGAAGATTTGGTGAATAATTTGGAGACTCCCTGTGCTTGCAGCAACAGTCTCAAGGTAAAATTATTCAGACCCCTCATTATTATGTGGCTTAAATTGTTAGGAACATTTGTGCATTTCTAGGGTATAAATTGTTCTAATGAATAATAGAATGTATTAATTCGGGGGTGCAATAAGCTGATAGAATAGAAAAGGTTGGCCTTTGCACCTCTTTTTCCTATTCTTTCAATCTTATACTACCTTCCCATTTATTGTATCTAGTGTTAGGCCAGTTAAGGTGTTTGTGATATAGAAAGATGTAAACTCTGTTATGATTTTTTTACATTAAGGACCAAGGGTATTGCTTTTTCTGAAATGGCTAAATTTTGTGTTCTTGATCATTTGTTGATTGCTCTTATAACACACTAAGAGAAGGCATGGATTATCATCAGCTTCCAATTGCCATTTCTTTGCAAGATTCTATCAAGCCCCTTGAATCAAATATTCATCATGCCAATATGTTGTAAGTCCCCTCTATTTTTATGCATCTCTGTACTTTTATAGGTGATGATAGTTGCAATTTCTTTTTGGGTTTTTGATGTACTTTACTGATTGCTCCTCAAGTCCCTTCTTGATCAGAAGTCAGTCCTTCACTAACTACAACCTAACTTCTTCAATATTGAGCATTTCTTTTCCGGCTTCATTGCACCATTTGATGTGTAAATTGGTTTCCAGTTCATGCGGTCAACTTGGAACAACAGATTTTCCTTATGTGCAAGTGAAGTAATTCTTCAGCTGAGGGCAAGTTTTAATTCTTCAACTGAGGGCAAGTTTTACCTATAGTATTTTTGTTATATGTTAAAACAAACCAACATGTCCCTGAAGCAATTGTACAGGCCTTTCCATTCTCAATTAGAAATAGGAATTTGACAATGCATGGTATCTCACTTGCTATATTTTCAGAATGTCTCCCCATCATTTTGTGTTTCTTGATACTCAAGATGATATTTTCTTGGGCTTGCTTGGACTTATGCACTACGCAAAAATGAGATGTTCCATCCCTTGAATGGTGAGAGAGAAAGATGAAGTTATCTGATGACATCTATCTTGCCTCTTTATATCTTTTGAAAATAAGCTTTCTATTACAAATTGATCTTTGTGGGAACATTTGCCTTGGGGTTGTGGGTGGTATTGACTAAGCCCTTGCATTTCGAGTCAAGATAGTGAAAGGCTATTGGTTGAAGATATGCAAAATTGGCTTTGGGCAGTAACTTACCTCGTTCACCTCCGTGACATTTGATACCGACTTATATAGTGTTGATTGGTTCAAGGGTTATGAGAAGTCTATACCTGTGAATGATGAGAAAATAGATTATGAAACAAAATGTTAGGAGTTAAGGGGGAAAAATGGTCAAAAAATAGATTTAAAATAAATTGTTAATTTCATTATTGATTTTAAATAAATCTATATATATAAAAGCAATTGCGGAATCTCTCTATTATGACACCTGGCAACACCTGAAGTTATGAAACTAAAGTTGTGAAGGTGACATGTGCTACTGTATTCCTTAGGTTTAGCTGCTGTCATAAGTTTTCTGCATCCCACAAGTTAAACCCTTCGATTTACTTCGGAGTTATTAAATAGTCATCTTAAATATTCATTTGTATACATTGCATAAGATACATTCCATTCATTTACAGAGGTTTATTAAATTTGTATAAACTCTTTGATTTGCTCTCCAGTTATTATATTCATTGCACAATATAGTTTTTATTCATTTCAATTCTCAATTTTTGGATTTCCTATCATTGTTAAATAGTTCTGTCAATATGAAGGGATATACATTGCAGAAAACACATCTTATGTTCAATTTATATTCAATTTCTGCATAGATTTAGAATGGCACCACAAAAGGTTTAATAGGCAGTCCATCGCCTTCCAAACGTCCAATTCTAGTTTTCTATGCGGGAGGAGTTCACGGCCCTATTAGGCCAATCCTTTTGCAGCACTGGGAAAACAAGGATGAAGATGTTCAGGTCCATCAGTATCTTCCAAAGGGGATTTTATACTACGGAATGATGAGAAACAGCAGGTATTGTATTTGTCCCAGCGGGTATGAAGTAGTAAGTCCAAGAATGGTTGAAGCACTCTACATGGGCTGTGTACCAGTTCTAATAAAGGATGGGTATGTGGTACCCTTCAGTGACGTTATGGATTGGAAGACATTTTCTGTCATAATTCTAGTGAAAGATATTCCCAATTTGAAGAAGATTTTGATGGGTATTTCTCAAAGGCAATACATAAAGAAGGAGGGGAATACAAATAAGAAGACATTTTGAAGTTAATTCTCCACTAAAGCCTTATGATGTCTTTCACATGATTCTCCATTCAATATGGCTTAGAAGGCTCAATATTAGAGTATATAATAGCCATGAATCATGAATACTTTGATGTTTAGAAATAGAATGGAGCTAATTTTTCTTTCCCCTAGGCAAAAGCAAAGTATTTTGAATTGTAGAGAAATTATTAATTAATGTACATAAAGTAGGCTTTTAGATGGAGTTTTTCTCTTTTTCCACCAAATAATTATTTAAATAATTGGACGATAGGTTCTCAAGTATCCAAGATAAGAAGAGTCTATCTTTTATCTTTTAGGCCCAATTTATCAACTTTCTTTTGTATCCTTTATCTTTTTCAATACTTCATAACAAGGAAAGCATATTATTTAGGGAATAGAAAACTCTACAAAATACTTTTGATGGATATTGTAATAACTTCATTCAAGTTTGAATATTTATATATTTATTTAATTAAATTCAAATATATATATATATATATATATATATATAAGTAGTTGTAGAGAGTTACCATTGAGACACGTGACAGTGTGCAATACTGACACTTGGCAAAAGTGAATTTTGAATTTTTTTTTAAAAAAATTAAAAATTATATTTGAATTCATTAAAAATTTTAATTACTTAAATTAGCTAATAAAATATATATTTATTTAATATTAATACTTTGAAATATGTGATTCTTTGAATATTATCTAAATTCATTTAAAATCTTAACTAATTAAATAATTAATTAAATTAATAAATAATATATCTATTTAATATTAATACATTGAATCTTAATAATATAACAATCCGTACAACGCACAGGACATCAACCTAGTTATAGTTATATTTTAAAAAAAAAAATCAAACGTCTTTAGTGTACAATTTAGATGAGTTTTTTTTTTAATATAAAAAGAAATGTGAAAGGTTATTTGAATTGAATTCAAATGAAAGTTATCTGAATTTACATTATTCGAACAGATGAGTTTAAAAAAAAAAAAAGAAGTATGAAAGGTTATTTTAATTTATTAAATTTAAATAAAAATTATCTAAGTTTTTTAAATTCATTGAATTAATATATTACACAAACATATATAATGCATGAGGAATCAAATTAGTTAAAATTAAAAATGGAATAAAATTGATTGAGTTTCGGATAATGTAAAATTTTCACATCGGTCAAAAAAACTGCTAAATTATACTTTGACACTCAATTTTTCTAGTAATTTACAATTAAGTTCCTAAGAAATTACTTCTGTGCCATACAATTTTTTCAAAATTTCAAATAACACAATGATTTTGATTATTATTATTTTTTCAATCAGCCCCTTAAAAAGGTTAAACCTCAAAATATAACTTAAATAGAATAAATAATACGGAAATCCAATTAGATAACTTATGCTATAGTAAAATGTGTATGGCCAACTAAAAATTCCGTTAAATAAAGGGAAAAACAAATGTGGAAGGAAATTTTCCTCACACTACATTTAGTTCGAATGAGGGAGGAAAAGAGGCACGATGTAAATGTCGACGTAAATGGATAATTTACGTCATTTGGCTAAGAAAAAAAATAGAAAAGAAGCAAAATAGGAGGGAGAGAGCTTTTTCTCTATGTTAGAAAAATAGCATATCTAAATTTAAACAAATTGAGATATAAATCAAAATAATGTTTGTTTACTTTCCTTCCACTCTTCCTAAATAAAAATAGAAGAAAATTATATTTACTATCTCTAATTAAAGTAAAAATTCCCCTACCCTGCTCTTCCATTTTTTTTGTAAACCAAACATGTGGGAAATGTGGAAGGTAAATAAGAAGGGAAGTAAATGTAGATGTAAATTGTCCTATTTGCATCGTTTGATTAGAGTATATAATGGAGAAAAATTAAATCAAAAGGGGTATGTGTGTGTACTCAAGTCAAGTCAAGTCGAACCTTGAAATAATTGAATAGAACTCGATATTTTTAGGTCAGATACAAATTTAAATTGGAGTTCGATTCGAGCCTTAAATCAAGGCTTGAACTCAACTCAATAAAAAATATCTTAAAATTCGATTAATTGACCTGCTCAAAAGCTCGAAATAGGCTCCAATTCGAATTTCTTTTAAAATATTAAAATATATAAAAATAAATAATTTTTATATTAATATTTTATTATATATGTATTAAAAATAATATAACATATATGAATGATTAATTAATATAAATATATAGAGTTGAATATGTTTGCAAACTTTCGAACCAAATACTTGAATATTCGAGTTTAACTTCATTAAAAATTCAAGCTTAAGATTAATACTTAAATTCAAGCTCAAATTCAAAAATATCAAAGTCGAATAGCTCGATAAAGCCTCGACTTGAGTACACTATTCTCCATTCACATCAACATTTCTTTCTCTCTCAAATTGGAAGGGTTGGGAGAAAGTGTAAAAATACTAAATGAGACATTTGACCTTAGTTTGTATTTTAAAATTAAATAAAACGGAGAATGGATGATAAAAAGGTAAAGTAATTTAATAATTAATTTTCTTTTACCTTTTCCCTTCCCATTCCCATTCCCCTGACTTTATATCATTTAGTATATTTTCTATAATACTCTTTAATACACATTTAAAAACGTGACATGTATCTACTAATTTAAAATATATTTACCTAATTTTGTAAAATCGGTTCTAAATCCTCTAGTATACCTTTTGTAACACTCTCTAATATATTATTAAAAAATGTAACACGTGTCTATTTATTTAATAGATATTCATCTAATTTTGTAAATTAGTAAATATACATATTAGATATTTATCAAGTATTATATAAGAATTAAATAAAAATTTATTAAATAAGTAGACACGTATCATGTTTTTAATAATATACTAAATAGTTTTACAAATAATGTAATAGAGGATCTAAAACTATTTCCCCTCATATCAAACAAAAAGAAGGTAGAAAGAAATATATACTCCAGATAAAATATTTGTTTCCTTTCCGCTTCTTCTTTCCTTTCCCGGTGTGAACCAAATGTAATAAAATGGTCACATTTTTATGCTAATACACATGCCATAATATGTCTTACTCCCTTCATCTAAACTTGAAAGTTGAAAGTCTACATTTCTATACTAAATTATTCAAAAATAAAAGTCTCATTTCTTAAAATAAACATATTCTTACTCCAAGTTTTCACAACTAACACTTTTCATTTGGAGAAATACAAACTCTATTAACCCATAAATCCTATCACTATAATACTCTATTCATTTCAAAATACTTGTTCTTTTTGAAAAATTTTCTATTTTAAGCCTATATTTGGTTTGGGGAGGGGGAGGGGGAAGGGGAGAGGGACCTTTACTTCCACTAAAACAAGTAATAATATTTACTTTTATTTTGTTTGGTATGAAGGGAAAAAAGAGGAAGAAGGAGAGCGAATAAGAAAGAGAGAAAAATTAATTTAGTTTATTATTTTATCCCCCATTATCTATTTTGTAAAATTTTTTAATATTAAAAATAATGTCAGTATTGTTATGATTGCTCCCATTTTATTTCCTCTCTCTTAATCCTTCCAAATTGCAAGATGAGGAAATATTAATGTGGGGGGAGAGTTGTACACCCTCTTGATTTACTTTCTCTCCACATTTACATTCAACAAAACAAAGTAAATGTATCATTACCTCCACATTTACTTCTCATTCTCATTTATTTTTACAAAACAATCCAACTAAACATAATCTAAATTATCTATCATTTTGTAAAATAAAAAATTATTTATTATCTTTTGTCTAATTATACTTTATACTTTATTATTACATTAAATTATAATATTAATTGATATTCAAATTTCAAAACAACTCTATAATTTCTAATAAAACTAATTCAATATTTTCTTTTAAAAACTCCACAAACATTAGACTTTCCTAAATATATGTGATTTGTATAATACCATCACATATTTTAAAATAAATGGAATATACAAGAAAATAATATTAGTGGAAAAAATAACAAATATTTGAAATTTTAAAATGCAATATATTTGTAAATAAAAAAACGTAATTATTTTAAAAGCGAGGTAACAACCCAACATACACTTGATTCAATCTAAACCCCAAAAACCACGCGACCGAGATCGCATTCAATTAGATGATGAACTAATTTGAGCTGGTCGAATTAATGACATCTGGAGATGTTCCTCACCTCCATATTGAACCATTGATCAATCAATGCTGGATTGAACCGTGTGCCATGCAAATAGACTCTGCTGCCTCTTTCATTGCCACATTAATTCCGCAGCATTGTACATATCATTCGTTTATTAAGTTGTGACTATAGATAAAAAAAAAAAATCCTGATTTAAAAATTGCCTTGAATTTTGGGTTGTTTTACAGAGTTGTGAAACAAGAGGAAATATGAAAAAAGCTTTGGCAACTTGTATTGGAGGACATGACTGCAAGCCAATACTATACTTTGGTCCCGGCCGAAGGAATTTCGTACGTAAAGTTAGTTGAAAACAAAGAATAGAGGGAAACAGTAATATTTTTTTAAAAAAAAATAGAGAGGCAAAAAAAAATTTCTATAGATTTTTGTTAAAAAAATTTAATTTTTCTAAAAAGAGTAACTAATTTTTGAAAACTCTTTAGGTGAGGAAGCAGAGCCCCCTACCCTCCCTAATTCCCCAACTATTGAGGTAGCATAAGTTGTAGTATAACCGTTTATATAAAAAAATAAGTAAATTATGTGTGAATGTGCCACGCATATTAATAAAAATTTTAATGAAATAAAATTATTTTAACACAAATTTTTATTAGTGTGTATAAATTATCTCACAATTTGTGACCCTAGATCCGTCTACTTGCACCTCAAATCAGCAAACCAAAATGAAAACCATTTGTTTCTTATTCGATAAGCTGTGAGGTTCTTGAATATAAGAAGGGCGGAACAAGAAATTGCAATTTGAAAGACAATGTAAAAGGCCATTTATTAGTTATTACTCACAATTTATAAAATTTGAAAAATATTTTGTGGAGTGGAGGGGCAAGAAGTAATACCACTTCTAAAGTTTTTTTTTTTTTCCCATTAAAAAGGATTTTTTTTTAAATGAAAATGCAAATTAAAAATTTCGGCTGCTAACCCTTCCCCATCCCTCTGTGAGAACTAAAGGTCTTAAAAAAAAGAGCAATTCTCCAACATTGTAGTCTCTTTCCAAAGTTTATCTCCAGAAGACGAAATAAGACTCAGTACTCTTCAACTGATTCACTGTAATCATGGCTGAAGAAGAAATATGCACAAAGGATGGAACAGTTGATTACCAGAACAATCCTGCAATTAAAAAAGAAACAGGAACCTCGAAAGCATGCCCCTACATTCTTGGTATGTCTTCTCTGATTTGCTTTTATCGCTTTTCTGAGTAATCAAATGCAAAAACTAACACATTATGCCTCTTCTTTGTAACAGGGAATGAATGTTGTGAAAGGTTGGCATATTATGGGATCAACACAAATCTGGTTAATTATCTAAAATATCGAATGAACGAGAGCAATGTAGTGGCAGTAAATAGTGTTACGAACTGGTCAGGCACCTGCTATGTAATGCCACTGCTTGGTGCATTTCTAGCCGATGCTTACTTGGGAAGATATTGGACAATTGCGACTTTCTCAATCATCTATGTCTTTGTAAGAGGAATTCTTGGTAGTGAATTAGCTAAAATTGTATGCCTCGTACCAAGGAACATTAACTTGAAGGATTTTGTTTATGCAGGGGATGACAATTCTGACGTTATCGGCATCAGTTCACGAACTTAAACCATCATGTGATGAGAAAAATACATGCCATCCTGCAGGATTTCAGAAAGGAGTTTTCTTTATTGGTCTTTACTTAATTGCTCTTGGTACTGGAGGAATTAAGCCATGCGTGTCATCCTTTGGAGCAGACCAATTTGATGATTCTGATGAGGCCGAGAAGAAGAACAAGAGTTCTTTCTTTAATTGGTTCTATTTTTCCATCAATATTGGTGCACTTGTTGCCTCCACGGTCCTAGTTTGGATTCAAACAAACGTGGGTTGGAGTTGGGGTTTTGGCATCCCAGCTGTGGCAATGGCAGTGGCAGTTCTCAGTTTCTTCTCAGGTACTCGTCTATACCGAAATCAGCAACCTGGAGGAAGTCCTCTCACTCGCATATGCCAGGTGATTGTTGCATCATTCAGAAAATTAAAAGTGGATGTCCCTCAAGACAAATCCTTGTTGTATGAGACTGCAGATGAAGAATCTGCAGTTACAGGAAGTCGAAAACTTGCTCACACTCATCAGCTAAGGTAAAACCGAGACTTTCCTATTTAAGTCCAGTCAATTACAGGTCGATCACTACATTTGTAAGAATGGTCGGATGGCATAATCAATCATCGCAAGAAAGGCTAAAGCTTTGAACATTTTTTTCAATGTTGCAGTTTCTTTGACAAGGCAGCAGTGCAGACACAATTAGATCGCGTCAAGGGCTCGGAAGTAGATTCATGGAGACTCTGTACTGTCACACAAGTAGAAGAACTGAAGTCAATTATCCGACTGCTGCCAATATGGGCGACCGGGATCATATTCAGCACCGTATACAGTCAAATGGGCACATTATTTGTCCTTCAAGGCAACACCATGGACCTTCACATGGGCAAATCATTCGAAATTCCTTCCGCTTCTCTGTCCCTCTTCGATACAATCAGCGTCATTTTCTGGGTTCCAGTCTACGACCGCGTTATCGTCCCTTTTGCAAGAAAATTCACGGGCAACAAAAATGGTTTCACACAGCTTCAAAGAATCGCAATTGGATTGGTCATATCCATCTTCGCCATGCTCGTTGCTGGAACACTGGAGCTAATCAGGTTGCGAGTCGTCAAAGAACACAACTACTACGGCCTCAAACATATTCCAATGTCGATCTTTTGGCAAGTTCCACAATATTTCATCATAGGTTGCGCTGAAGTGTTCACTTTCATTGGACAATTAGAGTTCTTCTATGAGCAGGCTCCTGATGCAATGAGAAGCCTGTGCTCGGCACTGTCGCTCACCACAGCTGCTCTTGGGAATTATTTGAGTACTCTGCTTGTGAATATCGTGACTGATGTGAGCACTAGGCATGGTGGACCTGGCTGGATTCCAGATAACTTGAATTACGGCCATCTTCATTATTTCTTCTGGCTTTTGGCTCTGCTGAGCATGATCAATTTGGGTTTTTATCTCTTGGTTGCCAAATGGTACACTTACAAGAAGGCTCTTGGTCCATCCACTGATACTGTGTCATGATCTCTTTTCTGTCTTTTTCTGGACGTGGATTCTGAAAGTTGGTTCATTCTATTAAGGTTATGAGCTCTGATTGTTGCACACAATAATGGGGAAAAAAGGATAATGTGTTCTCGAGTGTAGGACTTAGAATTTGAGGCCCAGAGCAAGTAATTGCTGTGTGAGAGATTAAAAATATCATTTTATTGAGAAGTATTCAACTCGTTGATGAAATTTGTTGCAAGAGTACCTTTTTCTTTTAACAATTAATTGGATAGCAATTCATTATTCTCCATTCAATCTAAAATTTCATTTTAATTCAAATATATTATTATTTTATATAATCATTTACTCACAACATATTATACTCTCTTTAAATTCTATCCTAATCTTACATATTTAATATTTTTTTTATAAAATTTAACTCAAATAAATCCTTATTTACTTACACTTTTAATGTTTGCAAGTATACCAAGACTAGGCATGAATCCTCACCAATTTGTGCGACTGCGAGGGCAGCTCAGCATTGTGTTTTAGAAAAGTCATCTCATTATGCATGGAGAAGAATACTAAATGCTCATATTTCCACAATGTTTGCGTCAAGGAGCAAACTCTAATACTTATAACATCGGAAGGTCTCTAATATTTTAATAAGAAAATATTAAATTAGTAAAAATTATATTTAATGGTTGAGATTAAAAAATAATTCTCATTAAATCAGTAAAATATTAGATAATTATCAAGGTGGACTCCTTATAGGGAGAAAAAAACAGGCTGACAAGGTTGAATTTTTAACTTTTAGATTATTATAAAATTATATATCTTAATATCATTAAATCACTAAAAGATGTCCAATATTATAGATATTGGAGAGAAGTTATTTCGAGGGTTTGTTTGATTACTCAATTAAGTATTTAAAATTAATTGATTAAGTACTTATTTCATTAAGTATATTTAATAACAAATAATATTAAATGCTTAATTAATTAAGTGTATTTGATAACATGTCACTTAATTGATTAAGATGTACTAAACTCCAATTATAAATAAATTTTAAGTGAATTGAAAGTGATTTAAGTTTGAAATCTGAATATGATAAATACTCATTTAATTATTAATATTATTTTATATGTAATCTAAATTATAATAAAATATAGTCTAAAAATAAATTTTAATTAATTCAAACTTCAAATTTTAATTGTTAAAATTGAATATTTAAATATTCGAACTTTAATTTTCAAATTTCAATTTTATCAAATGATCTTCAAGATGTTCCTTCTAATATTAAAAAAATTAAACATTAATATTTTAATTTGTTGATGATTAGAATTAAATTTTATAAGATTGTTAAACTTTTCCTATTCTTTCTTCCTTACCTTTAGGCTCCGTTAACGTGGTTTAGTTGAGAAAACAGGTAGAAAAAACTTGAAAAAAACTAAACTGCCATATCTAACAGAAAGCCATTCACACTTCACAGGAGAGCTAAAACTATCTTTTTCCTTTAAAAGCAGGAAGTTTGAATTCTTTATGTTCAAACCTTAATATTTAAAAATTTTGAATAATATATGTTCAAATTTAAAGAATCATTCTAATAGCTTTAAACTTCCTTTGAAGAATAAAAGAAGAATCGCATTAATAGTTTTAAGCTCATGTAAACTTTGAATTGCTTCTTTTAAATCTCCTAGGAAGTGATGGAAAATCTAAGAAGTTTGAATTACGTAGTATTAATTTATCTTTCACTCTTTTTGAATAGGAGTTAACGACAGTTGTTGAAAGGGTAAGGGGAGAAAAATTACAAGAAAATAAGGAGAATATAATGAAATTTAATCTTAGTCATTAATTATTAAAGTACAAAAGTGTCTTTCCATTTTTAAAAATGTGAAAGAAAATTAACTTATTTAGTTTTTAAAGTTTGAGACTTTTAATATTTTCGTTCTTAATAATATTTTTTATCGTTATAATTTCTAATGACATTATAACCTGACAAATCGTCAATTTTCCTTTCCAATATAAATTTTGATAAAAAAAAAAAAAGTCATCTTCATTCTATATTCTTTTTCTTTTAAGGAAAAAATAGGAATATTATTTTATTATATACAATTAGAGTGACTTTTTTAATTAGAATTTATATTGAAAAAAGAGTTAGGAATCACTCAATCAGTTATAATTTTATTAAGAACTATAATGATAGAAAAAATTATTAAAAATAAAAATTTTATAAGTCCTAGATTTTAAGTGTTAAATAAGTTATACGGTAGAAAGCCTCTCCCTAGATTTTGGAAAAAAAAATCAATAGAATAACTACATTATGTCAAGGGGTGTAAACGGATCCAATCGGGTCTGGTTCACCCTAGCCTGGACTCAAACTCGGACCCATTGAGCAAAAAACTAGACTCGGACCTGACTATCTATCAGGTATGAAAGGAAGAGACTCATACCGGTATATGCAGATATCGGGTTTGGGTCCGGGTCCAGTGTGAAACAATCTCAATATATATATTAATAATCACATACATGAACTAACAAGAATGCTTAAAAGCGTTTAACAACAAATACAAGATAATCTATATCATCAGTTACTCAAGAGGAAAAATAAAGTAAAAAGTAACTTTTAAAAAGGAGGAAAAAGACATCAATTTAAACCTACAAGTTAAACAAAGCAAGTTAGAGACTACATATTATATAGTATATATTTGATATAATATATATTTTTTATATAATATTTTAAATTAAATGGATAAACGGGTACGAAACTTAATTATTTATACCTAAACTCAATTATATAAATTAAACGGATAATCAGAACGAGTCGAGTTTGAATAACAAAAAGAATACCAAATTCGTATAAATTAAGGGAAGTGAGTTCGGATAGACCCGAACAATTAATAGACCTAATATGGTGCAGCACGCCAATCAATCTGTTGCTAGCTCAACGTCTGACTAGTATAGCTTAGTCAAATTTATCGTCTATGACCTTTGCCAGCTTTCATCATCAATCTGAAGTTGAGAAAGATGGAGATTTTTCAATCTAAATCCCAAAATATCCTCCATCGCACCAAAATCAAAGGAAATTTACAATAATGAGATGTCTGCAGAGAATTTCAAGCTGAATTAGACAATTTAAAAAAAAAAAATTCCTCCTCCATATTCATTGATTCTCATCGGTGCTAATGGGGCAAACAATTCTCCTCCTAAATTCCTTAAATATCATAGGGCAAAATAAAAAAAAGACCTTTCATCCATTACATTCAAATTTCAGTCCCCTCTATTCCAAAAAAACCTTCAAAGCTTTCTGTGGAATGCCACTGATGCTTTTCCCTTCAAGCAAAACATTGAACAATATTCCTTTAATCTATTTCGTTTAAACATCTTCTTAATTTCTGAAAGGACTCCATATTCCTCTCTTTTTCTTCACCTGTGCTCATGGATTTGGTAATGAATTTGCATAATTTTGTCATTTGAAAAATTAGAACCAAAAGAGAGTAGAGTTTACTCATATCACGAAGTCCAGAATGATCAAAGATTACAATTTTAGTTAAACTACCAATAGTTAATATTCCGAGAATTTTCTCACTTATTGGGCCTTGAATCTACACTAAAAAGTTATTCGATTTGCAGTGGCTAATAACAGTAAACTCCAATATTACATAATATTCTTAGAAAAGCTTCAATGAAAGTATTTGAGTTCCGCAATCAGAGGTAAACTAATAAAATATCATATGTTCACATCTTCAACTAGGTTCTAAAGACCTCAATAAACTACTAGCCATAATTACATTATTTTAAAAATCTCCAACAATCCCCCATTATTTTCAAAATATTTAAAAAATCATGAATCTAGAAATCATATGCATAAATAAAGATATTTAATTTCTAATTTGAACCTTTACATAGTAAAATATATTGTAATTAACCAAAATGGCATGGTAGATATAAACTTTGAACGAACCATGCTATATCGATTAATTGAATATACTTTGTACATAAAATTTAAAAAATCAGTAAACATTCTCATTAAGCTGACACTATTTTAGTCATGTGTCTGTATCCTATTCATGAATACTGTAAGAGTCAAATTTTTAACTCTAAGAAATGACCATATTTCACATTCATATAAGTGGACTCTACATGGAGTGCTTCCATAGTAAACACTCGAGCACTTTTTAGGTTCAAAAAGTAAACACTCCATAGTAAACACTCGTTTTACACTTTTTAGGTTCACTAAGAGTTTTGACACTCAACCTTCTATCTATAACCTATGGAAAATCAAGCACTTTACTAGACACAGGAGCAATAATATTATAGTGCTTACAATCACAAATATAACACCTTTGATTCATTGAGCTCAAAATTTGACGTTGTATCAAGTATTGAGTCAAGTTCCATTATTAGTGATTTTGCGATATGAACTTGAGACCCATCCCGTTTGATGTTTAAAACACAAGAGCTCTTGTAAAATCTTTTGTCAATGGATTCACTAAATTTTGACTTGATCTTATGAAATCAACAATAATCACTTCATCATTAATCAAATGTTTGATGTTACTATATTTGTAATAAAATCCTATTGTGCTTTATACAAGAATAATAAAAAAGTTTGGATCATAAGTCTTAGCTTTTTTAGACCCTTGACTTATCACTTCTTTCCTCATTTTTCTTAGTATTCCTCTTTTAAACTAATGCATAGTTTCGGTCATTAGGCCTAAGAATTGAATTAAAGCATTATTTATCAAATATTTTATTTCTTGATTCAGTAGCCATATCATGAACCATTTGGTTGTACAACTAGAAATTGACATACTTTGCTATTTTGTGCATATCCCAATATATACTCAATTATTTTTCCATCCAAAATTCTATTTAGGTTTAAGAACCTCTATCATAGTAAAACAACCTTGTACTTCTATAATGCTTTAGGTTGGACTTCCTTTTATTGCATGTGTTATATAGGGTAGATTTGTTTATGTGGAGACTCTATTTAATATGTAACAAGTTATTAACACAACTCCCTCTATAACATTTAGTCAAGAATAGAGTTTAATAACATGGCAATAATTATTTTCATAAAACCCCATTTTTAAATGCAAAGATAAGCACAATAGAATGTGGAATAAGCATCCATGAACATATAATGATATCTTACCCTCTAAAGATGCCATATAATGCAAATCACTTATATTACTATATAGAAAGTTTAGTAATCTTATCAAGTATGCATTCTCTAATTGGAATATATCTCAACTAAGTTATGTCATAAAACAAACAAGCCTCAATAATATAAGTATAAAACATTTTATAAATAAGGAAAAGACTATCAAAAAACATCTTACTTGATTACAACCTCTTTTATATAACTTGTCTTTCATTTATTTTAATTGATACATTCATTATCAAGTATGTTTTAACTTGTTCTATAATCGAGTCAGAAGTTAATTCAAAAGATAACTTCTCCTCGAGTTCTAACCTAGTTGAACCTTTTGTGGATGTATTTTAAATCCTCCAAGTATCTAGTATTTATACTTACAAGTACTTTTTATTCCTTCGGATGATAAAAGTAACTACCATTTGTTCCTTTTGGATACTTAATAAAGTAGTATAATTTTTATCTTGGTTCTAGCTTGGCTCTCTTGATCAATACATAAGTTGGACAGCTCCATATCTAAAAATAGTTCGGACTTAGCTTATTCCTAGTCCATATCTTATAGGGCATCCTAAGTGCTGCTTGGAAGGCACTAAGTTCAAAATATATGCCACTGTTTCCAGGGCATATCCTCAATAATATAAGTATAAAACATTTTATAAATAAGGAAAAGACTATCAAAAAATATCTTACTTGATTACAACCTCTTTTATATAACTTGTCTTTCATTTATTTTAATTGATACATTCATTATCCTACTTATACCTTATATTCATAACTTCTTTATCTATTGGTGGAATTGCCTCCATCAAATCTCTCCAATTGATAGCCTTTTCCCATAATAAAATAAGAGCCATCTTGGAAATAAACCTTGAGATTGTTAGAACTTCAAGAGAGGTGGAATCATTATGGCTATAAGGCATGTTATAATGTTGCTTTTCTTAATGTTTATTTCATCCATTTGATAGATTTGTATGTAAAAAGTATCAGAGACAATGAATCTCTTCCAACTAAGCTAACAGATTTACGTACCACTGATGGAGAGATAAGGAGGGCAACTTTCAAACCTTAACCAAATCAAATCTAAAAGAGTAATCAATTCAGTGATCAGTTAGACTTAAGGGAAGTAGGTTTTGGACAATTTTATCAAGTCAATAATTCACCCAAGAAATCTATAACAAATTATTGTTGATTGATTCTT
This sequence comes from Voacanga thouarsii, assembly GCA_026120185.1. Classification (NCBI taxonomy): domain Eukaryota; kingdom Viridiplantae; phylum Streptophyta; class Magnoliopsida; order Gentianales; family Apocynaceae; genus Voacanga; species Voacanga thouarsii. The sequence continues at coordinate 754,125 of JANUWF010002419.1, read as the reverse complement.
ATCACGATTTTCATGATTTGAACTCCATGTAATAGAATAAGATCATATCAATCATTCAAAAATTGTAAGTGATTGACAGTAATTATGTCAAATAATTAGGATGTTCAAGATTATGATCATATATCATTACTCAGTGATTGATTGTATTAGATTAAGATTGATAGAATCATATCAATCACTTATCAATTGTACATAATTGATTGTGATTATGATCTTCATCAATCACTCAAAGATTATAAGTGATTGATGTTTTCTTTTTTGTACTTTAACAAATAATATAAACATCTTTAGATGCCATTAGATGCCTTAGTGGAAGAGATATAGTTTACACATTTTTTTTTTAAAGATAAGTTGCTTATTTTCTAAATTTCTTCTTGGTGTCAGAGCAGGTTGATCGTTCTTTTCTCAAATTTTATCAATGGCAACCATCTCTCTAAATGTGACTAATTTTGTCACTCTTCACTTCATCTCTACAAATTATCTTCTATGGCACAAGCAAGTCATTACCTTAGCCAAAGGTTAAGATTTGTATGATCACCTTATAGGAGAAAGTGCAGTACTAGAGATATATACACCAAACTCCACTACAGAAAAACACATGTACATTAAATGCAACCTATACTACAGGGAAAAAGAAAAATCTAACTAGATGCTATGGGGGTGGATCATCGTTACCCTTTCAAAAGCAGCATTCAGACTTGTGGTTAGTCTTCAAACCACTAAACAAGTTTATGACGAACTCCAAGAGGCATATGCCTAAGACATTTAAGAATAATAATTCACCATCAGGCAACAATTACTCTATCTTAAGGACACAAATGCCTCTTTGACTGACCATCTTAGTAAGTTCAAAGGCTTTTGTGATAGTTTTGTTGCTATTGGTCATCCAATTGTTGAAAAAGAAAAAAGTTTATACTCTATTGACTAGTTTGGCTCTTATTTTGAGTTATTCGCTACTAGCCTGCTCAAGCCTCCCATGGCCACCTTAGAAGCGGTATCACTTCTTTAAGGCTTTGAGCAATAAAAAATTCTGCAAGAACTATCGCACATAGTATTCTATGGATAACACAACACTCTACCTCAACACCACATCAAGAGAGGTAACTTCTCTTCTAAAGGTCGTGGGTTTCAATCCATAAACACAGACCTATGCAACACTAATGATTGGAGTATTGGACTTCTTCTTCTTAATTAAACACGATTGTGTTACATGACACCAGTTGAATGCAACCTGTACTAACATGAAACTTGTCAAATTTGCTCATAGGAGGGTCATATTATTGGCATCTATTAGGAAATATACAAAGACAAACTAGTGCAACCTAAGGAAGTTCCATAAGCTTTGGCTGCTCTAACTTTTGACAACTCAATTCAAGATATTGAATGGACCACTGATACAGGGGCATCTAATTACATGATATGTAACTCTAAAATCTTTACAAAAGTTACCTATCCTAATTGGCAATGGTAATACACTTACAATAAAAGTAATTGGTGATTCACTAATTAAATATTGTATAAAACAAATTCCTCTTCGTGATGTTTTTAGTACCAGACTTTATATGTAATTTGCTTTCAGTAAGTCAACACACATATCAATTTCTTTAGAACTGCGAATTCAGTAATAAAGATTTTTGTGTTGAAAAAAGAATGACAGGGCATGTGGTGATGACCAGTCAAAAGAAAGGTGCCTATATGTATTCTTACCTCTTCATCAAGCTAATTTTTCAAAGTGTTTCTCTTCTGCATCATTGGAGGTTTGGCACCAACGAATTTGGATACCTACAAGATTTTTCTGTTAAATGGCTCCAATTTAAAGGGTTTATCTGTAGTTCTAGCTCTAAATAAAGGAATACTCTTAGTGAAAATTATTAATTAGGCAAATTGAGAAAATTTCCTTTTAGTTAATTATAATCTATTAGTTTTGAACTATTTGATAAGATTCATTATGATCTTTAGGGATCAACCCCAATATTTTCTATTGAAAAATTTCAATACTATACTTGTTTTGTTGATAATTACTCAAAATATTATTGACTTATTCCTCTATGCCTCAAATTTAATTTTTTTAGGTTGCTTTTTTAGCTTTTGAAAGCTTTGTGCTTAGGCAATTCAACAAAAAGTCAAGGTCTTCTACTCCAACGAAGGTGGTGAGTTTGTAAATTCCATTATAAAGTCCCACTTCCAAAAAGAATGGATAGTTCACCATATTTCTTGCCCTCATACACCAAAACAAATAGAAGTTGCAGAACGAAGACATCGAATCATTAGAAAGCTTGGCCTAACTATGCTTTATCATAGTGGAATGTCAAAATAGTTCTAGTGGAAGCTTTTTAGACAATGATATTTTTTATTAAGCATTCATCTAATTCTATTATTAATTTTGAAACACCTTAGTTCAAAATGCACAACAAATATAATGATTATTCCTATTTTTACGTCTTTGGATGTCATTACTATCCTTACATTTGGGACACAAAAATAAATAAATAAAGATCCTAAAATCATTGCTTGTATTTTTGCAAGACACAGTGATAATTACAAAAGGTGCAAGTATTATCTTCTATCCTCTTAGACATTCATCATCTCTAAACATATTGCTTCTACTGATGATATATTTCCTTTCAAATAAATATACCGTTCACATCACTTCTCACATTTCAACTTGTCCATTTTTTAGTTTAATCTTTGAAATGATCCTCCATCATCTGACTATATTGATATGTTATTTATCGCATGAACATGTTACTTAAAATACCACTTTTCAACTTCTTAGCCCAAGATGAACTATCATCACCCTAACTTAGCTTAGGGACAGCTTAGATAGTGTCTACACTAAAATCAGATGCACCAGACATGGATGCAGATCCAACCTAGGAATCATCCATGCACAAAAAGAACACAGGATTGGCCGAGATATCGACTGTCCTAGGCACGAACATTACCAAGCCTTTATCCATGGCACCTAAAGAATCACTAATCACTTCTTACCCAATCCAAACTCATCATCCAAAAGTTACAAGGTTACAGTAGGAATAATTAAGCCCAACCTTAAATATTCTCTAACCATTACTCACTATGATATTCCTCAAAAACCCAAAATGGTTAAAGCTAACACTCTAACACCCTAGACAGAAGACAACTATATTGGAGCAACTTGATGTCTTGCAGCATACTCAAACTTGGCACTTAGTACTTGGAACTTCTAATATGCATTTCATTAGTACTAAATGGACCTTTAAGACTAAGTTAAAAGTAGATGATATGTTGGATCACCTTAAGGCCGGTTTGGTGGTCAAAAGCTATCATCAAGTTGATGAAATAGACTACTCTTAGACTATCTCTCCAATTATAAAATCTGGTACAATTTACCTATGATTAATTAGTCTTCTCTTAGTCCGTTAGTAGGAAATATATCAATTAAATGTTAAAAATGCCTTGCTTTATAGTAATATCATTAAGAATATCTATATGATTTAACCTCCTAGTATGATTGATTCCACCAAACCAGACCATGTATGCAAACTCAATTGTGCACTTTATGGTTTTAAATAGACCCATCCAGCATAGTTTGATTGTTTCAGTTCATTCCTTTAACAATTTGGTTTCTTTTGTAGCATGGTAGATCCTTCTTTATTTAATTATCATTCACCACAAGGCACTATTATTCTTTACTTTATTTCGTTAATATGTTAGTTACTGATTCTTATTCTTCTTTGTTAACTTAATTTCTTGCAGTTCTAGTCCGAGAATTTTCAATTAAAAATCTTGGCCCTATCCATCACTTTCTAGGTATGTAAATCACTTCCACCTCAACTGAATTGCATATCTCCCAAAATCATTATGCTTTTTTCCTTTTGGAAATAGCACAAATGACCAATTATATACTTATTAGTACTCATTTGGAAATAAATCCTAGAGGCCTGATTAAGGATGACCTTCCTTTTACTAATCATTCTTATTCTCATGCATTTGTTAGAGCTCTTCAATATCTTACTCTTATATGATTTTTTAGTTCATGCACACACCTTGTATCTCTTATCTAAAAATGGTTCGTTATATTCTTTGATATTTAAAAGGAAACATCACATTATGGTTGGATTTTAGATCTTACTCTACACTTGATCTGTTTGCTTTTTCTAATGCAGATTGGGCTGGTTGTCCTACTACAAAGCATTCCATTATAGGGTATTTCACTTTCCTAGCTACAATCTCATCATTTTTGGTGTGCTGAGAAACAAAATACTATCTTCTGCTTGAGTAGAGTTGCTGAAAATCGCTCAATGGCTCAACCACTACCAAGCTAACTTCGCTCACTTTCCTTTCACGAGATCTTCAAATTCCTTAACATCAACCACCTAGTCCTATTCTGTGACAATCTTTGTACCTTATACATATCTGTTAATCATATTTTCCTTGCTCATAGCAAACACATCGAGCTTAACCACCATTTTATTCGTGAACATGTTGCTCTTAGTTAATTGGTCCCTAGACATGTTCCCTCTGAAGACCAAATTGCTGATCTTTTCACTAAGCCTCTGCTCAAAATCGCCCTTATTCATATGCTATCCAAATTGTGTTTCAAGCCTTGCTGCTACTTGAGGGAAAGTATTAGAGATAATAAACAGGTTTACATATCAGTGATGGAGAGATAAAGATGGAAAAGAGAGAGAAGGAGGGCAACCTATAAATCTTAACCAAATTAAATTCAAAAGAGAGATCACTCTAGTGAACAATTAGACTCAAGAGAACTATGTTTTGGACAATTTTGGCAAGTCAAAATTTCACCAAGGAAATTTGCAACAGATTCTTATTGATTGATTCTGATTACAATCTTCATGATTTGAACTGCTTGTAATTGAATAAAATTATATCAATCACTCAAAGATTGTAAATGATTGAATGTAATTATGTTAGATTACAATTTTCAAGTTTAGGATCATATATCATCACTCAATTATTAATTATATTATATTAGGATTGATAAAATTATATCAATCACTTATCAATTTTAAGTGATTAAGATCTTCATCAATTACTCACAGATTATAAGTGATTGATGTTCCCATTTTTGTACTCCAACAAACAATATAAATACTTCTAGAGGCCATTAGATGCCTTAGTGGTCTAGGTACAGTTTACATAATTCTCTATTTTTAGACAAGTTTTTTATTTTATAAATTTCTTCTAAAGGTTTAGCAAAATATTGTCGAGAATACAATGAAGCCCAATATTTTATAGCATCTTATACTAACAAAATCAAACCTTAAAGTATTCTCTAATATTTACATAAAAATAATAGTTTGTTTATAGGAGATTTTTGAGCATTTATAAGGGGTTAAATGACTTTGATGAAGCAAATAGTTTTTTCTTTTCTTAATCTTTTATAGACAAACTCACACCTCTTACTTAAAGTTATAACTCTTGTTGTATATTAAACATAGACTCGCAATTATTCATGAATGGACTTTATGAAAATTTTTGTGAATAGTCATAACCACCGTGAATATACACATTCATTCATAAACTAACATATCATACATTTACTTTTAATTAAGTTCCAAGAACCTCAAAAAACTAACTATAGTCACAATATTTTGAAAATCTTCCAACAGCAGCAGTTGCACTAAAAATTTCCTCCTAAATTTCATATTAAGATACAACCTGCGTGCCAACCTCAAAGCACTGTAAGAACCATCGAGATGAACTTTCATATCTTATTTAGAAACATTCAATGAAAAATTAGAACTTTTTAGAAACGTTTAATGTAAAATCGTGAGGGCACAAAAGGTTAAATATTAGGAATGAAACTTGCAAGTATTACATCATAGATGAAACTTGCAATTTATCCTTAAGACTTATAATGTAGTTAGATTGAGATTATATTTAATTATTTTAAAAAATATAAATATTATTTTGAATTTTATAAAAAATTATAAAAGTAGAAATTAATGTTGTGATTTATTTAGAGTGAATAATAAAATTGTCAATGTTTTATAAATAAAATTTTGCATTAGGTTCATTATTTGTCAATGTGAATTGAGTTAAAGGCATCCGTTAAGCAGAAGACTATATATATTTCCAGTCTCTTTTGTTGTGTTGTTTGGACCGTGATTGATGTTCATCTTCCAATTACCGCGCCAAAGACTCCAAAACAAATGTAAAACAGCCAACCACGGGAGAAAAAAGACAGACTTAACGTTTCAGTCAGACTTTGTCACTTTTACATTCCGTAGCAAAACAGCCACTCACATAAGAATCAAGCCAGTGCTCTATTAATTATGCGTGGGAAATACAAGGACACAAAACGAAAACAAAGACTTGAAGGCAAAGATCAATGCCAATAAGGGTTGATTTTGCCTCTTTTTTCATTGAAGTACTTCTAGAGAAATCTTTTCATGCTATAAAAGATGGTTTAAGTGACTTATAAAACCAGTTCTTCAGTCTCTAAAACGACGAAAGATATATTTGGATTTCGGCAAAGCCATTTTCCCAAGCAAAAGTGGCAAAAAGAAAGGCAACAACAAATGTATTTGAAGTCAAATACCATCAGTCACTGTCCACTTTGTTCTACATAACAAGTAGTTCCTCTCAGTTTTGCCAAAATTGGGCACTTGGTGTAAAATAATAATGGGCACCAACTCTAGACGTCTGCCGCATCTCAAATCCTCGAGGGAACAAGTTGACTCTGCCTTGTCTGCATTTAGTTGTGTTTTTTGCACTACTAAGCCAAAATCAGAGCTAGAGACCTTTGATTTGATCTAAGAGACACTGGTTTTGGATGGTTCAGCTTTATACGTCTATCTTAGCATCTGAGGGTGGAGGAGTTCTAGAGGCACAAGGAGAGGTAGAGAAGAACGATTTGGGGCTGGTGAGATTTTTTAAGGGATAAAAAGCAATGCTATTGAATACCTAATTATTCAAAAAGAGGAAGGTTTGATTTCCAAAAATAAATGTCTTTTTAAACAAAGTTATATGTAGATACTTTTGTAGTACAAGATATCATTTAAAAATTCGTATGTAAAATGTAATTTCTCTTATCTTTGTCATGATTAAATATGCTTAGATCCATGATGGGCAGAGTTTAGAATAATTGCTATAAAGCGCCAATAAGAAACTATACAAAAGAGGGGGGGGGACTTTGTTAGTGTTAGTGATACTAATGGCAAAACTATTTGCATGCTTAACTAAATTACTCTATCACCTGCAAATGTCTTAAAATTATTATACTATATAATTAGAGTCATTCATCATTGTCAAATAATGACTTCTGTGATTTAATACAAAGTTTTTGTTTAATAAAGATCAAAATAAACTCGCAATCTTTTATGCATTTTTATGATTGATTTTTATTTTTAATCATCAAATAATAACTTTTATTTATATCAAACTTTTATTTAATAAAAATATACTTAACTAAACTTGCAACTTTAAGTAAATTACGATGAATTTTAATTATAACACTAAAATACGACAAATATTTTTTTTATTTGTATTACATCATAACTTAATTTCTCCAATGAAATACCAAGAAATCTATATACCTAAACGTGATACAAATATCTTAGGTTATATACATTTGAATAATACCACATTTGGAGAAAAGGGTATAAGACAGATTTTTATTTTTAATAACTATCGTATACTCATATTACATTATATTTTCTCTCCTCATTCCATTCAAACGCCACATACTTAATATTTTTTATTACATATAAATGAATTCATCTCAAACAAATCTATATCCACTTAGTAATCTAATATAGTAATTTTTTAAATTGACTTTTACATTTATTTTCTACTTTTAGGCTTATTTTGATTAGTGAAGGGAAGGGAGAGAAGAAAAGGGGGAAGAGTAATATATTTTACTTTTATTATGAAAAATAAATATATTTACTTTAATTCTATTTAGTTGGAGTGAAAATAGAAAGTAATATAATTTTTGTCTAAATTAAAAGGGAAAAATTCACTGATGTAAAGAGAAATTACTCTCTTCTCACATCTACTTTCTATTCTCTTTACACCCTAACTAAACAAGATAAGTTTTAAATTTACCTTTTAATTTGTTTCCTCTCTCCTTTTCATTCCTATTTTTACTCCAACAAAATCAATCTTTAATGATTTTTACTTTTGGCAGCATCCCTTTAGTTGCCTAACAACTTTGAAACTTCTTAGAATAACAACTTGTCATTCTCGGATGTACCGGGAATCCCGCAGCCACGGGTCAAACCTCAATAACTAGATTCCCCTTGTTTCTCTTTTTTTGCCCTCTCATTGCGAAGACTCTGTGGTGGGGTCTGAATACTTTCGCAGGAACAGGGCTTTCGCTGTCCCGGTCTCACTCGCTCAGTAGTACTCCTTGGCTGCCAAAATTCAAAAAGATTCTCTCAATTCACTCTTCAACAAAAAAAAATCTCTCATCTTTCTCTGTTTCTAATTGCATTCTCTGTCTCCTTCTCCGCATAGGTATTTCTGCCTTCTTGAATACTTTGCTTTCGTATATTGTCATTCCTGAGACAAGGTGTGCATGCATAGTTCTGGGCACTTGGGATTTGAAAGCATATTGAGATAATATTAGTATGGTTTTCTTCTTCATTTAATTTTTTATTGGGCTTGCCGGATGTGGATTCTATGAGGGAAAAAAGATTATTTATTTATTTATTTACGAACAGGACCGTGAAGATTGGTCAGATATTGGCCTACTGTCTTGCTCTATCCAGCATTATTTTTTGGGTTAAAGTCCATGCTATCCCTACTGGTCTAGGTTGTGAACATAATACCTGAATTTTTAAAAGGATCCTTCTGTTAATATTTCTGTTAAGTAAAACTAGATGAAGAAAACTATCCGTTAATACTTTATCCGATGTATTTAATTTTCTGGAATGCTAAAAATTCATATTTATTTATTTATTTATATTTAGTTTGAAGCCCTTACCCTGCTCTGGGCGAGAGAGCTGCAAGAAGGTCCAAGGTTTTTTATATATTGTTTCTTGTGTAAATTTTTCAGTTTTCTCGGTGAAGTTTCTGTTTTTATTGTTCAAGGATCATGAAGCAATTACAAAGTGGTGGTTGATTAGCAGAAGATTGAGAAGTTTTGGATTCAATTTTTATTTGTCTGTCTCCCAAAAATTATGAGGTTATTTTTCACAATTTTACGTATGAAGTTAACCAATTTTTTTTTAACACCCTTATATTAGAGGGCCTTATTTGCCACTCTTGAAAGTTAGGCACTAAATTGACCCACCCTCTCTCTATATATGGATGGGCTTCTTTTTCTGGAAATTTTGTTGGACTTGTACAACGTGAACTCTCTGATTAGGGAAAAATTGGGAAATTCTTTATGATGATGACAGTGAATACGTCAGCAATTAGTATAGTAGCTTTTATTTTTATAGTATGATGTTTGATGGTCAGATTGGATCAAATGATTAGTAACGTAATTAAGTCGTCAGTCTTTGTTTAAGTGGGTTCTGACCAGAAGTTTAACAATCAAGTTCCTTTAGTTTGTATGATTTCTGCGTCCTTGAATCATTATTAAATAATGAAATTGCGTTAAAAAGCAGATTCTTGGATTCTTTGCTGTAATGGAATCTGTGGCTTTGTATTCTTCCCTTCTTTCTTGACCAGTTCTAGTATTTTATTCATGGTGAAACAATTAATTAGATCTACCACAGTGTGAACCTGTATATTGTATAATTCCGGAGTCTTTATCAAGTGCAGTAGAAACTTGTTAATAATCAATTGGAAACAATTGAAGGAATAATTATTGGCCAAATACTCAATTTTGGTAAATAATAATGTCTTTCTTAAGAACTTGTAGACCTTTAGTTGTCATACTTCTTAGATGATAATGCTTATAAATTTCGCTACTATGGTTCTTGAAGGAGCAGCAGAAACGATGCTCCCGAGGTTTATGAGGCACTTCGTTTCTTTGGTTTATTTGATTTTGATTGAGAGGTTATATCCAGTATTTTATGAACAGTATGCATTGGTTTCTCTGGATATGGTTCAAATGTTTGTTTCTTCCATGGTTCTTATCTGGTTATATGTGTATGCAGGTGGGAGTGTTAAGGAAGATTGTAAGGGAAATTTTTTGACACAGAAGGAAGGACTACATAGAAGGATTTTTAGTTATTTACCATGGATGAAAGTGATATCTACACAAATGATGGAACAGTTGATATTCATAACAAGCCGGCTAACAAGAAAATAACGGGAAGATGGAAGGCTTGCCGCTTCATCCTTGGTATGGTACCTACTCTCCATACGCATGAATTGATTTTATGGTTTAAAGTGATTGTTAATGGCATTGACATATCACAAACTTCTTAACAGGGAATGAATGTTGTGAGAGGTTGGCGTACTATGGGATGAGTACGAATCTGGTGAACTTTCTCCAGTTGCGCCTCAATCAGGGAAATGTGACTGCATCAAACAATGTCACCAATTGGCAAGGAACCTGCTATATCACACCGTTGATCGGTGCATTCCTTGCTGATTCATATCTTGGAAGATACTGGACTATTGCCAGTTTCTCAATCATCTATGTTATTGTAAGACTGGCACATCTCAATCAAGCCACAGATAAAGCTTTTGCATATTTTTTAGCTTATGTTCTTGGGAGGTTCACAAAATTTTCTTTCTTTTGTAGGGAATGACATTATTGACAATGTCTGCATCAGTCCACGGACTAAAGCCAGAATGTGATAAGGAGGGTTGTCATCCAACAGGATCACAAACAGCTGTTTGCTTTGCAGCACTGTACTTAATTGCTCTTGGCACTGGTGGGATCAAACCCTGTGTCTCGTCGTTTGGTGCAGATCAGTTTGATGATACTGATGACAAAGAACGGAAAACAAAGAGTTCATTCTTCAATTACTTTTACCTATCAATCAACATTGGTGCTCTTATTGCCTCATCTGTCCTGGTCTGGATACAAATGAATGTTGGTTGGGGCTGGGGGTTTGGAATTCCAGCTGTTGCCATGGCTTGTGCAGTTGTATTTTTCTTCTCAGGCAGCAAACTTTACAGGCTTCAGAAACCAGGAGGAAGTCCTTTGACTCGGATCATTCAGGTGATCGTTGCTTCTGTGAGAAAATTCCGTGTAAAAGTCCCTGCTGATAAATCCCTTCTCTATGAGACTGTTGATGAGGAATGTAACATCCAAGGAAGCCGTAAGCTTGAGCACACAGATAAATTCAGGTAATTGGACCAGATTTTTTTTCATAATTGAAGCCAACTTTGAAGTCTTTACATAATTATTATTAATCCTTCGGCAAGATAGCATATCAGCTTTCTACAGAATTCCCGCTCTCCCTTTGCAAAAGAAAAATAATAACACTAAAACAGAGGGCAAAAGAAATTTTTCTCTAGCACTACATCTTTTCTTTATTACCTGAAATATGTTGACATTGAGCTAACAGCATTATATTTGAGTTTAAGTATTTATTCATACACTCCCCTGGAGTACAGAGTAATATCAAGCAAAGGTCACAGATGTCTCTCACTACATTTTTATGAAATTCCAGAATTCTATTCATCTGTATTAATATACCACAAAACATTAAAGAGGCTAGCATTAGACTCCATGAAATTAGGAATTCCAACAAAATTTATATATACTTTAGTATCCAATATTGCAATAGTGTTTTTCTATTGACTGACTTGGTTGATTTTTGTTTTATTTGGCCTTTCTGACTATGTTCTCCAAATACAATTTGGCATCAACGACTGAAAGCTTTATTTTATGCTAGAAGCACAGGCTTCCATATAAATCTAATAATCCATGGTGAAATCTATGTATTTTGATGATAGCATTGTTAAATTTTCATTCTCAACTTCAAGTCTAATTTGCTTTATTAGAGTTGAGCCACCATATTTGATGATGACATCTTATGTAAACAATAAATCTCAGGTTCCTAGATAAGGCTGCAGTGGAGACCGAAACTGACAATGTTAAAGGCAACGCAGATTCGTGGAGTCTTTGCACTGTTACACAAGTTGAGGAGTTGAAGGCCATACTTCGAATACTCCCTATTTGGGCTTCTGGTATAGTTTTCTCCACAGTTTATGGTCAAATGAGCACCATGTTTGTTCTTCAAGGCAATACAATGGACCAACACATAGGACCTAATTTCAAGATTCCATCAGCTTCCCTATCCCTCTTTGATACTCTTAGTGTCATCTTTTGGACCCCCGTATATGACCGAATTATCATCCCCTGGGCGAGAAAGTTCACTGGCCACGAGCGAGGTTTTACTCAGTTGCAGAGAATGGGGATTGGTCTTGTCATTTCCATTGTTGCCATGGTTGTTGCCGGAGTCTTGGAGGTTGTTCGGCTTGACTATGTAAAGAGGCATAACTACTATGATCTCGAGACACTTCCTATATCAATATTCTGGCAAGTCCCACAATACTTCCTGGTTGGATGTGCTGAAGTTTTCACTTTCATTGGACAGCTTGAGTTCTTCTATGACCAGGCTCCTGATGCCATGAGAAGCTTGTGTTCAGCCATCTCTCTAACTACTGTTGCATTGGGTAATTACTTAAGTACTCTACTGGTTACAGTCGTAACCAAAATTACCACAAGGAATGGGAAGCTCGGATGGATTCCTGACAACTTAAATCGAGGCCATCTTGACTACTTTTACTGGCTCTTGGCAATTCTTAGCTTCCTAAACTTCCTTGTCTACCTGTGGATTGCAAAGTGGTACACATACAAGAAGGTGACTGGGAGGCCTCGTTAAGTAACCTCTGCAAACTTTGTTCAAGTACAGATGTGCTAGTCTTTCTACCCCATTACGCGTCTAAAATCTCTTATTTCATGTATATATATGGATGGGATGATGTCAATATCAGTTGGTCAGATTTCTATTTGCATAATTCTATGGATGTTTTAGTTTTGACAATTAATTACATCAGTTTTCGGGTAATCGAACACACTTGTGATTGCTGAGTATGCTTTTGTGGATAATGATGCTAAATGGTTTGCCTTAGAAGGAACTTGTTTCCACTACGTCACTATTGGATTTTGACTAGCACGTTATTTTAAGTGAGCAAGTGATAGAGTCTACTCAGTGCAGAATGGAGTAGACCTTTCATTGTGCGAATCCTGAGCAAGTGAAAGTGATTTCTTTGCTCTTACGTAGATGCTTTGCAATTCATATGCTGTATGCAAATATAATAGACAAGGTTTGCAGCCAATGCTCTGAGTATGCTTTTGTGGATAATGATGCTAAATGGTTTGCCTTAGAAGGAACTTGTTTCCACTACGTCACTATTGGATTTTGACTAGCACGTTATTTTAAGTGAGCAAGTGATAGAGTCTACTCAGTGCAGAATGGAGTAGACCTTTCATTGTGCGAATCCTGAGCAAGTGAAAGTGATTTCTTTGCTCTTACGTAGATGCTTTGCAATTCATATGCTGTATGCAAATATAATAGACAAGGTTTGCAGCCAATGCTCATTTGCGGCTAAGGTAATCCTGTCACAGTTTTGAGTTTGAGGACTCCTTCTAATTAAATGCATTCTTGCTTTGTCACAAATTTTGTACATACTTACTACCTATATATTGAATCTTGTGAACTAATGTTCGAGACCATGAGCAAATAATCGAAACAGACTCGTGTGAGAAATAAGTTCTGCGAATAATGTAGGGAAAATAAATTCAACTTGGTAACTAAGTTTCGTCACGTTTCCAATTTTATAAAACAAATTAATGGGTCTGCATAGAAAGAATAATTGTGGGGGGGAAAAAAGAGGCAGATACTGTAAGGAAGATAAATTTTTGTAATTAGTTCAGTCACTTTATGGCCAATTGTACAAAGCTAATTAATGGGTTTGCATTGAATCTCGCCTTTCCTTTTTGCGAGCAAATAATCTAATTAGGTTAAATATAATGCTACTTTGTAATACTGTTTTGTGTTTTGTTGAATATTATTGGAGGATAAATGATTGATCGTACAAATTTAAAAGGTATCATTTGACTGTAACTAGATTATAATCAGTAGATAAATGATTGATTATAAGAATGAGAAAAGTTATTTATGAATCACAATACACTTGATAGTATATAATATTATCCATGCAAAGAATTATATCTACATACTAGGTATCATGCCTTTGTGTTCGATTGAGAGGCACACGGAATGGTGCCTGAACTACTCACGAGTTAAGATCATGCTAGTAGATAGACGGACCTGATGGACATGGAGGTTTAGCTAGATGTTGGTGCCATACCATGGAGTAACTTAGATGCAAAAAAAGTTATGAGGCGGATTAAGGCCCAAGTTTAGGCAAGATTCTTGAACTTAAAGAGATAGACTAAGGTTTGGTGAGCAGACTTAGCTATACATGCGAGCCAGACAGACATAAGACATGCATAGGTCTAAAGCTGTGATGCAGACTTACAGATTAGTTTGTGGCTAACGGGTTTGGGTTTGGCCTACAAGAAAAACTGGTTTATGGGCTTAGCCTACAAAGAGGCGGCAGAGTTCAATGGGGAGAATGAATCTTATCTAAAACTAAATTTAATGCTTTAAGTTGGTTGTTGAGAATGAATCTTATCTAAAACTAAATTTAATGCTTTAAGTTGGTTGATTCAACAGTGGAGATCTTTTAAAGATTGAGAAATAAGCCCCACGTAGTTGAGTTCAAGGTGGAGTCAAATTTTTAATGGCTTGAGGACTAAGCATTCAATTGTAATTCATTCATCTCATTCATTCTTATAAAGAAAATACACAAGAGACTTATATAATTTGTTCTTGGGTTCTCTTCTCTCTATACTTTTATTTGCACTTTGTTTTGTATTTGTGTGTAGTTAAGACTAAGTTGCTTGGTTTAATTAGGATCTAGTAGTTGCCGATGCAAGGTTCAAAGTTTAGATAATCGACTTATCTTTGTAACAATTGTTGATATGATGAGTCAGGAAGCGTGTGGAAATTCAACTCAAAATTCGAATGAAAAGATGGTAGAAATTCAGATCAAATAATGAACCCAAAATAGGGAATTACTACACAACAATGATCAACAATTTGATTGCTCAATTAAGCCCAACTTAATCCATGAATTCACCAACTTAGATATGAACTTTTAAGGCTCAAAATATCACAAGTTGAGGCTCAAATTCTTGCCAAAACAAAGATCAAATTTGTGGAAACAAGATAGAGAATAAGGGAATAGAATTGGTCACATAATTCTCTACCTCCTCCCACAAAAAAAGAACCCTACTTAGCAACTAGGACCTTATTTTCAATGGAGATTGACCTACTACAATAACGTCCAAGAACTTAAAATCCAGCAAGTGGAATTGAACTAGAGAGATAGGGAATTATAGGCACCCAACTATGAAACCTAATAAGAACCTTAGAATAACAAAGAAATATAAAACTCAAATTAGAGTAACAAGATGGACTATCATTTAGATTTTAGTGACTCTAAACAAAGGTGGGACTAGTTTCTTTGTTTGTCATGGATTCCTAGGAAGAACAAGGAGGATCACCCTCTCCTTTTGTTCAAGCTCTTAGTTTTAATCTCAAGATCTCAATAATTCATCTAACTTGTTGTTTGTGACTCTCCAAGAGAGTTTAAATACGTGGAAAATCCTACCCTAATTACAATAAGCTCATAGGATTTAAAGTGCCCCTTAACATGTTTAAAAGGCCTTACAAATGATTACAAGTCATGCAAATTAAAAGGGTTTCAAAATAAAATAAAATAACATTAAACAAAACATCACCAATCTATTTGCAAGATGCATGGCCATGCATGGTTGATACATGGCGTTTAAACTTTGAATCTTGAAAATTTTCATCATACATGGCCTGTGCAAGAAAAACATCTCACAATGATTTGATCAAGAACCAAAAGCAAGAGGTTTCTTCAGAGGTTACAAGCCTACATACAATATTTCATGAAGAATGACACTTTTGAGAGGATGAATAAAGGTGAAAAGAAGCTTAAAATACTCACCATTCATGAGAAGATTCAAATGATTGCAAGTGAAAGTTGTGGAGACTTCAAAAATAATATTTTGGGTTCAAGAGTAGAGGAGATGCATGGCTTGTTGCACAGCTGTGCCACAAGCTGTGCAAATGGAGCAAAATCGCACAAGCATCAATAGTTCTACACAACTTCTTGCATGCCTATGCAATTTGAGATGCCATATCAATTGTGCTTTGATACCAATTTGATATGAGTTTAAGAGAAATAATTTCACTCTAAAACCGTAACTCAACTCAACTCAAATAACAACAAACAAAAAATAAACTAAAATAATTCTAACCTACTATTGATATGTTTTATGAGGAAGTCTTGTTTAGGTTACTTTATTGTTTATAATTATAAAATTTTGATATTTTCTCTTATAATTCTTGATTCATTTATTAATAAAGTTTAAATTTGGTCAAAACCCGTGATTGATTCTCATGTTCTCGGCTCTTTATACTAATTTCAATAATTTTTTCTGAATCAAAAGACGTTTGTTTGAATCTTTTTATAACTTTAAATTTTTTTCATCAATAATTTTTTTTTATTTTTAAATATTCACGATAACATAATTTTTTATATTAATCGTTTAATTTAGGTTAAATGCTGTTCAAAGCTAACCGTGAAATAACAAACCAACCATAGGAAACTCCCAAAAGCTGTCCAATTTCGAAAGCCTCATTCAATTTTCAAAAATTTTGACGGACAATTATTCAATTCAAATGAAAATTTCAATGAAATATTGATGCTCAAAATCCCGGCGCAAATCAAATGGATGATAATCAAGATGCTGCACGATGCCCATGTTGTTGATTCCCATAGCATTGGCTCATGAAGGAGAGCTTTTGCATTGATCAAGCAATTGGAAACTTTGATCTAGAGGCATGTGACAAGCATTAAAACCCTACAGCAAATCAATAAAACTTGTTAGCTTATCCATTCAAAGTTAGAACATTGACAAAAAGCACCAGGATCAAGGGTCATAGTATGCCTCCTCTACAACTATTATGATGTTTAACAACCTCATAAATGAAAGCAAGCAATATTAAGACCATCTAAAGTAGAACAATAGGAAGCATGGCACCTGCGATGACATAGGAGCTCTTGTTGAAGGGTGAAAGCCTTTCCATTGACGACCAAAAGAAAGGAAAAAAGTAGCAGTAGGGGAACAGTGAAAGGACACTAATGTTTGTAGACCTAGTGTGATTAGTAATTGATCAATGAAAAGTTTTAATGAATTAATAGATTCTTAGATATTTTTATAAAAAAAAAATCATTTCAATTCAAAATAATTATGTGTCAACATAGTAAGCTGTCATATCTTACTTCAAAAATTTTCTGCAGCTGCTATTATATTTGTACTTTGTTTTGTGTTTGTGTGCGGTTAAGATTGAGTTCCTCCATTTATTCAGGATCAAGCGACTGCCGGCGTAATATTTTTAGTTAATAGACTTGGACATATGACACTAGGATGCATGTACTGTTGATTCAAGGGGCAAAATCGACTGAGGAAGCGTGGGGGAGGGGGGCGCGGGAGTGGGAAGACAAAATTTTAGTTGAGTGTTGGATGCAAAAACTGGTGCCGGCGGCCGCATCTACTGTTGCGTATATCGTTTTATTTGGAATGCAACACGTGCAGCATCTTTCTTTTTCAACAAAATGAACAATTTCTCCCCTTCCTCTCCAAGGTGGATTGTTTATATAATTTCTCCTCTTCCTCTCCAAGATGAATATATTGGATTGTTTATATATATGGTGAGTGAATAGAAATTTGTTTGAAATAAGAATATAATGTATTATGAATATATGATAATTTTTAAAAAATAAAAATTATTTAAATTAATATTTAATTTTGAATTAGATAGAATTTGTATTCAAATATAGCTTAATAAAATTAGATTTTTTTTTTAATAATTAGACCTTCCCCAGACCTCAAAGTTGGCAGCAACATTCCCAGCGTTATAGAATGAAAGTAGAAATAGAATATCTCCCATTAGGATTTGCTGCCGTTTAATTTTTATACAAAAATTACATAACAATTTATGTATATTATCGTAATTATATATACAATTATCATAATATTATACATATTTAAAAAAAAACCAACATACACGACTTATTATAAGCTTTTTAATTAAAAAAACAATTTTTATTATTAAATAATGACACAAATTTAATCGTACACTGATATGCTTCCAATAACAAGTCCAATTTAGGAAAAAAGAAAGAGGGGGAAGGGGAGGCCGGGAAGGAAGAAGAGGCGGGGGTGCCGGGGATATTGTCTTTCCATATTGCGGGGACCCAAGAAAAAGGAGTGTGTTCTGTTAACAAATAAATATATCCATTCCGGATAGGATAATGAATACCAATGAAAGGCTGAGAATACCACCACTATTCATGTACACTTCACCTCTTTCTCAACAAAGATAACTGGAAAATATGTTGTCTCTTAAAGCAATTCAAACATCTTTTGCCCCAAACAACCATGCTGTTTTCCATGGAAAAGAATGCTTTAAAAGGAAGAACCCCAACATCATCTTCTGCAGGTCCAGTGAGTCAGATTCAAATCAGCAGCCGGAAGGAGATACACGAAAGCAGGAACTGCTTGCCCAGATAGCGATGTTGCAAGCCCAAAAATTACGTCTAACTGATTACTTGGATGAGAGATCAACATACTTAACTCAGTTTGCTGAAGAAGCCAATGCTGAAATTGATCAAATAGGAGAAAATGCCTTCAAAGAACTCGATGAAGCTGGTGCCAGGGTCCATTTCAACTACTCTTAATTACCGTAGGCTTTTATTAGGAAACCCATGTGCTAATAACCCATTTTTATTATTTTCTTGAGCAGATAATGGAGAACGTAGAGAGCCAGATGCAAGCCTTCGAAGAATCAGCAGAGTCGAACAAGCTGGAGATTCAAGAGAATGAAAAGAAGATAGCAGACTTTGAAGGGCAAATTGAGAGGGACAGAAATGAAGGTCTATTCTTCAAGAATTTGAGACCAAAAACACCTGCAGAAAAAGCAAAAGCTAAGGAGGAGATGGAGAAACTTAAGGAGCTTACCAAGAAGAATGCTGGATCTACAGTAAGGAGGAACATTTACCTTGCACTCGTAGGATTGATAGTTCTTGGAATTTCTGATGTTTTAATCTCATCATCATCTGACTGGCGCAAAGCTGCAGTTCTTGGTGTAATCTTGGTGGGTTTGCTCTCCCAACTCCTCTACGAGCAAAGGATGCTATCAGAGAGAAAAAAATAGAACAGAAAACCAAAGCAGACAAAGAGTGAAATTTATTGTTTCCTACAGCAACATGCATTTGATTTCACCACGAACTTGAGGTAAAAATGAATGTAGCATGAGTTATAACCCCAAATAAGGTCTTAATATTTGGGGCTAATACATCAAGCTGCTCAGTTTTGCATCATACGGGGTTGTGGAGATGTCTAGAGCCATAACCCTACTGCTCTGATGCTTTATGCTGATTTTGTACATACGCATATGCAAAAAGAAAATCGAAGTGTAATACTACCATCACCAAGTTTTCATTTTACAAGAATACATTTCAATGAAACAAGATGAAGATTAACATTCTTCCACATCTGTAGCTAAACTGGCATACTAATATTGATCAGATTTACAAGACAAGGCTAAGTTATCTACTGTTCAGCTAATAAATCTGAAATTTAAATATGCAATATCAAATCAAACGTCCCAAGATCTAATAGAAATTTGAAGGTGTAACGACAAGGCAGTTTGAGGACAAAACATGTGTTCAAGCTACCAAGTAATAAGAATTATCCACAATATACAAGGGAAAAAATGGAAATTACTAGTGTATAATAAAAAACACTAATGGTATACCTAAAACTTGCCCCAGCAAACCATACCTTGTTGAAATTAAAAGTATCCCATACCTCAGGAAAAATCCAATGCTGCAACTGGTCCCTGAACCACTAGATTATATACGATACAGAAGTCCAAGTTTTCCAGTATATCCAACACGCAGTGACACTAAAAGACCTTCACGTGAGAAAACATCAATGTGAGATGAACAGTACTAGTTTCTTGAATTAGTTTCAAGAAAACTTCAAAATCGACTAGGCAGGTCTTCATAGTTCACCTGTGATATGATCTATGCCAGAAATTCTGCAGCAAGTCTAGCATGAGTAATGAAATATCCAGGACTAAGCCACTTCTAAAGAACATGAAACAAGCTGTTCACATACTCACAAACATACAGTTTCCGATAACATCAAAGGAAACTTACAATTTCTACCACAGAACATCATCAGTTCGCTCCTTGTGATCCTGAGAAACCCAACTTCACATCACAAACTCTACATGAATGGACACAGGAAGTATTAGCAGAAGCTCTGCTTATCGAATCTGTGAAATCTCATCACAAGCTCCTAGAGATCCTGAGAAATTTGACACACAATCTCAAATGTGGAATTTTTGGATGTTCATAGCAAAGCTTTTCTTGCTTGAAGCAGATATAATATGGCCAATAATCCTAGAACAATTGAAGGTGGTCTTGTCAGTGAAAAAAAACCTTCTATGGAAGAAACAAATTTAGGATCCTTGAAGAATGAAAGAATTAGAAGGACTAGAAACATCACTTTCCAAAGTATAAATGCAAAAGATCATGCAGAAGGCCCCGGAAGAACTGCCCTGACAAGTATATTCCATGTGACTACAGTAGGAACCAGTTTCCTGCGCAGAGCATCATTCAAGATTAAAATCGCACGTGAAATTTTATTGCAAGAACAATATCCTTTGAGAGTTATGTTATATGAAATGATATCTGGCTGAAGGCCACTCCTTAGGATGCGAGCCCAAATAACTGAAGCATTTTGGCAATCTCTAGCTTTATAAAAGCCCTCCATTAGCGTGTTGCAAGTGACAAGATTTGGAACGCACTTCCACTTAGTCATATTCAGATAAAATTCCAAAGCGTTTTGAGTTTTCTGAACAGAGCAGAGTCCATGGATCATAATATTATGCATGGTAACATCAGGCTTCAAACCCTTTTCAACCACTTCGCTCCACAAATTAAGGGCCAAATCAATCTTCTGGCCTTGGCAGAGACCCCGCATCAATGAGCTATATGTGAACATGTCTGGCTTCCATCCTTTCTCCAGCAATTCCTTCACAAGTTCATAGGCTTTGCCAAAATTTTCAGCTTTGCATAATCCATCAAGAAGTGTGTTATAGGTTACAGTATTCGGAGAGCCATTTTTGCTTTCCATTTCATTAAATAGTTGCAGAGCATCTTTGACTCTAGAAGCTTGAATAAATCCATTAATAAGTGCATTGTACACATGAGGATTTGGTTGACAGCCATGCTTAACCATCTGACCAAGCACCTTAACTGCTTCATCTAACCTTTTTTCTCGACATAAGCCATTAATCATTGCCGAATATGCAAAAGCATCTAGATCACCTCCTTTATTTTCTGCCTCTTGCAAAACCAATAAAGCCTTGTTGAGGTACCCATTCTGACAAAGTCCATGAACCAGAACTCCATATGTTGCAGAATCAGCAACCAACTCATTCTCCTTCAAGACCTTCAATAGGGAGATTGCTTCATCCACCTTCTGATTCTCAAGCAGTCCTCTTGCGAATATATTGAAACTAACTACATTGCGACAACCCTCCCTTCCCATTAACTCCCATAGCTTGAAGCTTTTATTCATTTTCCCAGTTTTACAATATCCATTAAACAATGCATTATATGTCACAACGTCCACTGATACCCTACTCTGAATCATTTCTGTAAAGACCCTCTCTGCCTCATCCACATTCCCTAACTCACACAGCCCATGTATCAAGGCACTATACGTAAAGGAATCCATTTTCTGCTCGTTTTTCCTCATTCTCTCCCACAGTTCTAAACCCTCGGTATATCTTCCACACTTACACAAACCACTGATCATAACATTATAGCTAACCCTATTGGGATAAACTCCTGATTCTTTCGTCAGCCTTTCCCACATATCTTTAGCTCCGGCTAAATCACCTTTCCAGAAAAAACCATCTAGTAAGATATTATAGCACATAACATCTGGACTTAAACCCCTTTCAGACATTGCATCAAACAGTTCCAATGCCTTGCACATTTCCCCACTTTTAGCGAAACCATTGATTACAGTCCCATAACTGTACATATCAGGCTTAAAATTCTTTTTCCACATACCATTCAACAGCTCTTTTGCCTTGTCGAATTCCCTCTTTTTACAAGCAATTTTGATCAAAACATTGTAAGTTTCTAAATTTGGAAACACACCCATTCTCTCGAAGTTCTTAAAAAACAACTCTGCTTTGCTTAATTGATGCGACACAACGAAAGCATTAAGTAGAGTATTGTAAGACCTGACGCCGGGTTTGCACGCAAATATTTCAGTCATCTTTTGAAAAATTTCCATTACTTTATCGGGCATCAAATTCTTGGAATAAGCTTTCATCACAGTAAGTGCTACGTCCTCAGAACACTGGCATTGTTGGATTTGAATCATATTCACGATTCGAGCTATATGAGGGATGGCTTTCCGGTCGACTGCGGAATCCGAGAGGCGGCGGAGGATGTGGTGGAAAACAGCGGCCGTGTGGGCAAAACCCGGTTGATAACTCGCTGAGTCGAACATGGAAAGTGCCGAATTCAAATTCTTTTCAGATTTAAGGAGCTTTAAGAGATGTTTTGGAGTGATATTTTCGGGCAGTCGAGCCATGAAAATCTATTCGAGATTGATACAATAGTTGCGGTGTCATTGTGAAAGCATGTTATTAGCGAGCTCACAATTCCATTTTCTGAGGCTGAAATTGAAGCTCTATTCCATTTTCTGAGGCTGAAATTGAAGCTCTAAATAATCAGCTTTGAGTTGCTATGGGAGATAACTGGCGCTCCGGCGAGAGTTTATTCTCCGGCGGAAGAAGGAGGTTGCACAAATTTCAGAATTGTTACAAGCTGCATATTACGATAACTCATCGTAATATAGGAAAGAGAAACTTATCACAATGGTCCCTGAAACATTTGAAAGTTTGTAATTGAATACCTGTAGTTATAGTTAATGTAATTTAGAACTTAAAGATATCACCATAAAAATGAAATAATCAATAAAATAATACCGTCTTGATTGTTGACTTTTTCTTTCTTTCTTTTACAGTAATATATTTTCGTGTTTTAAGAAATTTTTAAATAGATAAATAAATTTGCTCATTTATTTTTGAAATTTTAAAAGTTTGACTATAAGTATATATTATTTATTTTTTAAAAAAATATATTTATTACTTAATATTTACATATGCTCTATTTTACATATATATATATATATATATATATATATATATATATTTATAGTCAATACCAAATTTTGATGCCACGGTTCTCTAACCAAAACCTAACAAATTTACTTGACCTAAAAAAAAATTAGATAATCCATAAATTATCTAAAACTAATACATAATCCATAAATTTCCTAATTAGAAGTTTTGATGGTGTCAAGGCACAGTTTGAGGTTAAAAAAAAAAATGATATTTCTAATCATATGATTTTATTAGTTAATTATGAAAAGGATGAACATATTTATAAATAAAAAAGTTATCCAAGTGGATGTTTGATAATTCAATTATGTATTAAAAATTAATTAATTAAGTATATACTTATTTAGTTATGTTTAATAATGAATAATATTGAATATCTAATTATTTTATATGTTTGATAATTAATTTTTATTATTACTTAATTTAATTATTAGCCCTGATCCAAGGTATCATACTATGGTGGAAGTATAATTTGAGATTAGAAAAATCGGTTGAGAAAATATATATATATATATATATATATATTTATATATAAGACTTGTTTATACATCAAGTTCTACCGTTTTTAGCATAGCTACATGAAGGGTCTTAGAGATTCTCATAAGTATTTAGAGTTGTATTCGAATACGAACGAACCAAGTATCACATTTTCGAATTCTGAGTTCGAATATAATCGAACACTGTTCGAGTTCGTTCGTTTATTATATGAACTCGAGTTCGTGTTCGAGTTCGTTCGATTATTATTTGATAATGTTCGAGTTCGAAAAACTCAATCAATGTTTGAGTTCGAATTGTTCAAGTTCATTTATTTTTTATTTTTTATTTTAAAATTTATAAAAATAATAATTCAAATTTTAATTAAAATAATTGAATATTATAATATTAAATAAAAAATATATAATAATTAATTAATATTATAATTATAATTATAATATAATATTAATTATAATTATAATTATAATATAATATTTATTAAGAATAAATCTTAATATTATAAAATATAAATAAAATAATTATTTTAAAAAATATATAATATATTCGCGAACGTTCGAATATATTCGTGAATATGTTCGAGTTCGTTCTTTTATTATTCGAACTCAAGTTCATTCGTTTATTAAACGAACGAGTCTTATTTGAATACGAACGAATTCAAACCAGTTTTTATTCGCGAACGTTCGGTTCATTTACAGTATCCTATCCCCTAATCTCTTGTGTTTCCTGCCCTGCAACTCTTCAACGTGAGTTTGGGACAGAGTTGTTAGCCTTTTTAAAGTGGGAAGTCAAGGTGGAATATTATCAAATTCCAAAATTTGAAAGCCAAACCCTTGTGTTGCTATTCACAAAGGTTCAACACCTGTCATTACTCGTCATTCTGACTATAATATGCAGAAATTTGAAGTTAAATATTTTGAGTAAACTCAAAATATTTTTATTAAAGAGTTCAAGATTTCTTACATCTTAAAAAGGAGTTTAAGGTTTTGATGCATACATTTTTTAGGTATTTTAGATTTTTAGGGAAAAGGGTTTTAAGAATCTTGTATATTTTAATTTAAAGTAATTAATCATATACATTGGGAGTTTGTTTAAATTTTTTATGGTAAATTTTTATTGGTATATTTTAATAATGATTTATTAGTTGAGATCAAATTGTATCATATTGAATCTTATGTCATCTTTGTGCATTTTCATTGTATCTTAATTATCTGATAATTAGTTAATTATATAATAGTTCTATATGTACTCTTGTAAACTCCTCATTTATAGATATGAAACATACACCTTTTCTTCATTTCCATGTTGGTATGAGAGCAAATTCATCGTGACTGGACTAGCTGTTTCAACAAATGTCCATAAAAAATCTTCAATCAAACTCACTTGAAAGAATTATGCTTCCTAGAAACTCCAGTTTGCTCTCTTGTTAAATTTCTATAATCTTCATGGCACCACTATGTTCTTCTATTGGTTATCGTTATTTTGTTATTTTTATTGTTTATTATTCTTTGTTTACTTGGTTGTTTCTTATTAAAAATAAAAGTGATGTTGTTTCTGTCTTTAAACAATTCAAAATCTTTGTGGAAAACAGTTTAATTGTTTCATCAAAAGCTTTCAATCTGACTGGAGTGGTGAATATCGATCCTAATACAAATTCTTTCAAGAAGATGGCTTAGTTCATAGCATAATGTGTCCTCGTACTCATGAACAGAATGCCACGATTGAAAGGAATATTAGATACATGCTGTAAATATTGGTTTGACTATACTCAAGTGCCTGAAGGGAACGAGAGATTATATGTTTGTATACAGAATTGATGATTCAATTTCTACTGATTACACTAACTCAGACTTTCGGTGGATAAAGATGAAAGAAGATCCACTAAGGGATATATTTTTCACTTTGTCTAGATAGGCTATATTATGAAAGAGTGTTAAGCAATATTGCATTGCGGATTCCACTATCGAAGTTGAGTATATGGCAACTTTAGAAACTTCAAAAGAAGTGATTTGACTCCGAAAGTTCCTAATAGAACTTGGAGTTGTGCTATAAATGGACATGTTTTATTACCATGTATGGTGACAATTTTAGAGCTGTGTCACAATATAAGAAACCAAAAAATCGTAGGAAGGGCAAGCACATTGAGATAAAGTATCGCCTAATTTGGGAATTTATCTAGAAATAGAATATAGTAGTTAATCAGATTTCCTCCTCAAACAATCTAATAGATCTTTTTACCAAGTCTTTGATGGAGAAGGTATTCAGAAAACATCTAGACATCATAGGGGTAGACACATATGAATTGTCATAGTCTATTTAGTGCAAGCGGAAGATCATTGGAATGTATACCCAAAACAGACTATGTATTTTTGTTTTTTAGAATGTAATAAAAATATTTAATTTATTAACGGTTGTTTATCTACATATATTTGTATATTAAGGTCCAAATATATTAGTAAGTAATCTACGTGATTGGGTCGTACTTTCACAACAAAGTGTAAATCGCAGACTACTAACATACAAGCTAAAATGTTTTTGATTGATTGATGAAGTTGGATACTTCATCAAGGTTTATATTATTACACTATGGTTTCTAAATAGGAAATAGTTCACCTTTAATTAGTTAGTAGTCTTCTTATGCCAATAGTGTAAGTATATTTGAAATTCATAGAATTAGACCACCCCATAGTAATATTTATAAAAGTACTAAAATAAATAGAAATTGGTCTATCACCGCTACTGCATAGATGAGTACCCTAAGACTTGAGTATAAGTTGGTGGCGCAATGAAGCTGGACTTGTACATTTTGATATATAATAGATGAGGTCTTAACGTAAGGTCAATAACCTTGTATGCTAGCTGTTTGACTTTAATTAATTAAGACAGCCTTATATAATAAAATTTTTATACTTTGCTTAGTGAAAATATTTGATAGGAATCCATCCAAGTAATATGCCAAAGCTAAATAAGGGGGATGGAATTACAAGCTACACTTTATGGCACCTTAGAAGAATCCAAGACATGGGGGCTTACAATGGAGAATTCAAGCAAAACCAACTAACAAGTCAAGAAACATGCAGAGTGTGAAGAGATGGGTGCCAAGGAGAAGCCAAAGAAAGCTGCATTTGCCCACCAATTTATATGGAAGGCCAAAGAAGCACAAAAAAAAGTTAAAGATAAAAAAAATGAACCGACTGTGAAGAACAGTGTAGACCTGGCGCCAGGCCCAACAAGGTGACTCGGCGCCGGGTCTGTTCTGCCCATTGGCCAATTTTGTTCAAAACAAAGTCAACTCCAGCTACCCTATGCAACCCGGCACCGACCCATTTCAGGCAACGCCCAATTTTGCTCAATTTTTCTATTTTTGTTCTATTTTATTCTCAATTAAATTCTAACAACTTTTATTATGTAATAGGGATATTTTAAACCTTTTAAAGATTTGAAAGGCTAAGTTTTCATCTCACCTTAGTTAGGTTTAGATGTCTATATATATGGCATTATAACATTTCAAATGTAAGTTAGATATTATTATTGAGATCAAAAGATACTCTTGAGAGAGTTCTTTGAGAGTTTTTCCATGAAGGCCAAGACCAATTTTAGGATTCCATTCCTTACATTTAATTTGAGTTTATAAACTGTTAAGGATAGATTAGACTAACCTATTAAAATAGAATCTTAGTTTCTTGCTAATCTAAGGGTTTAGAGTAAATGTTATCTTTAGTTGCCTAGTTATCTTCTTTAAGTGTTCTTGACTCCTTAGTTGGGGTGAGAGTTCTTAGGTATGAATTAATAAATTTGATTCTCTTTTCTAGAGTTCTAAGTTCTTTATCATGGCCTAGAGTCATAGTAGTTGAATTGAGTATCTTGTTTCTTCACAAAAATCGCTGTTTGGATCTCTTAAATGGGTCTTACATTTTATCCCAAATTTAACCACGAAATTCATTGAGAAATCAACTCCAAGATCATAACAAAGAGTTTGGTATCAAAGCAAGCTTGTGTTGATTCTAATTAACACAATTTTCTTTGGGCAAAGGTACAATCTATTCAAGCTTTTGTAAAATTTTTTAGATTTTCGTCACTTTATTAGGTGCTATTTTTTAATGTCAAGAACTTCAAATTGTGCCATGAGTTTGTTGTGAAATTGAACATACATGTTTGGTTGATGATTGGATAGCTATTTGAAGTGTTAAAGTGCAGAAAATTTGATGTTTATTGAGTATATTTACTGCAAGAATTTCTGGACATAACAAATCCCGTAACTCATTTTCATGTTAATTTTAGGGGCTATAAAATTCAAGTTCTTGCTTTGTTCTTACTTTGAAATCATTCATTGATGTTAGTAATTATTGTGGATTGATCTTTCTTGTGATTCTTGAGTTTTTGGGTTGTTACAAGTGAGAGAATTTTGAAAACCCTTCAATTACGAGGTTGCACCTCAAGTGTTTGATATTTACTTAAGTGAGCTTTTCACTTGAAATTGTGACTAAAACTTTTGTGAACACTTTCTATAGTTAAATTATTTATCATATTCAAGCATTTTGGAGACATTGCTTGTCCATGTGAGATCATCTTAGTTGTTGAATTCTTACTCTTGAATGTTATATTCCTTGAACCTCTAGTGTTACATTGAAATTCTTACTAGGTCTTGCCCACTCACCCATACCCTAGTCAATTTGTTGAGGTTCTTGAATTCACTGACTCTACTTGATTGATATAAACTCCTTGAAGCTCATTGTTGTGTATTGATCAACTTCCACCATTAGTCATCTCATTGGTTGTCCTTAGAGAGTTAGTTGACTTGTCAAAGTTTAGACTAATTTCTAAGCAATTGAGGAAACTTTTGTGAGAAGAATTGTTGAACACTTAAGTAAATTGAAAAAGGTAAGAGGGTGAGCCTATTTACATAAAAGTCAAAGAGAGTTAAACACGAAAGTGAGTGAAAACATGTAAGGGAATATTTGTGAGGAAATTACTTCTTCTATCTAAACCTTCCTAGTAAAATCCCCACAAAATGTCCCACGACTCTTTTGATATTCGAGGCACCTTTGAAACTATCAATGCAAAAATGAATGAGATGAGGAGAGATATAACCGAACTTCAAACCAACTAAGGCTAAGCTTCAACTGTTGCATAAAGAAGGGGTTATAGAGAACAAAATAACCGTAGGATAAGAAAGGAAAACGATGTCACACCCCCATTGTATGAGCAAAGAGAGGATTGGGATGAATATTCTATAGGAAGCCATCCACCTGCACCATTGAGGGGAGGTAGGCAAGGGTTGAGAGGAGGAAGAGGTAGAATACAAGGTAGACATGATGGACCAAAATGTGAGAGGGTTTAAGGAGTTTGAAAGAGTTGAAGATTGGGATGAGGGAGTCCATGAGGAAGATTATGGAAGACAAAATCAAAAAATTGGGATTAGAGTATGAAGGCGAGACGAAGATGAGAGAGATAGAGAGTTGAGGCATATCAAAATGAAGGTACTCCCTTTCCAAGGCAAAAGTGACCCGGAGGCTTATTTTGAATGGGAAAGAAGGATGGAGATTTTGTTTGAGTGGCATGAATATAGTGAACGAACTAATGTTAAATTGGTTATTTCAAGTTTTGCTTTAATGTGGTGGGACCAAGTAGCATCCCAAAGAAGGAGAATGAGAGATCAATCGATTGCTACTTAGAAATTGTTGAAGAACTTGATGAGAGGAATGTTTGTACCCCTATACTACTATAATGAGCTTTACCAAAAATTGCATGTGCTTGGACAAAGAAATAAAAGTATAAAGGATTTTTATAAGGAGTTGGAGGTGACCTTAATGAGGGCTAACATTGTTGAGGATGTGAGGGTTACAAAAGCAATGTTTTTGAGTGGGTTAAATAGGGAAATCACAAATGTGGTTGAGTTATATTCTTATAAGACTTTGAAAGAGATGGTGCATATGGCCATTAAAATTGAGGGACAATTCAAAAGAAAGTCACATTCTAAAGAAACTATCTATACCAATTCTATTCTCAACCACCAACCTAAAGAGAGGGAAGAGCCACCAAAACCACCAAGACCACCAAGAGAGCCCCACAAACCTAAAGAATAATGGGCCAAGGAAAAAGGGCAAAGGTATTGAGAGACTTTCAAGAACTAGGGACATCAAATGCTTCAAATACTTAGGGTATGGACACACCTTATATGAATATTCAACCAAGAAGATGATAGTTACGAATACCCAAAGAGAGTTAACTAGTGGAGAGGAGGATTGTGGAGATGAGAGACGAAAAGAGGGGCACAATAATGATGATAATTCTAGTGACGAAAGCATTGTTATGCCACCCTTTTACCATTTAGCCAGTGTTGTAATTAAGGAAATGGAAATTTGTGTTGTAGGAGATGTTTGTGATGATGAAGTGCAGAAGAGTCTACAAAGAAATAATATTTTCTACTCCCATTATCTTATCAACCAAAAGCCATGTATTACTATCATTAATGGAGGGAGCTTTACCAATGTTGTGAGTACTAGTCTTATGAAAGAATTGGGTTTATATGTAGTGAAGCACCCTAATCCCTATAGATTGCAATAGTTTCATGATAGTGGAAAGTTGATGGTGAACAAACAAGTGTCGTTAACAATTGAAATAGGGAAGTATCAAGATGAAATTATTTGTGATGTAATCTCTATACAAGCTAGCCACTTAATTTTGGGAAAGCTATGACAATTTGATAGGAGTGTGTTGTATGATGCAAGAAGAAATTCCTACTCGGTTATCAAGAGAAGTAAGCTATATACTCTTCTACCTCTACTCCTAAGTGAGGTGAGAGAAGTGCAAGGAAAATGATGGACAATGAGAAAAAGAAAAGTTTAGTAGGAAACCTTCTAAAGAAAGAGTATGAGACGAAAAATCAGGAGGGAAAAGAAAGAGTGCAAAAGGAGACCTCAAAATAAAAGGGAACAATGGAGGAGAATGAAAAAATGCGAGAAGATGGAAATAAAATGAGAGTGGCTCTTTTGTGCTTGAAAAAATGAAGACAAAGAGGGAGAAGCAACAAAAAAAAAAAAAAAAAAAAAGAGTGACGAAGAAGGAAAGAATGCATTTTATGTGGGGGAATATAAACTAACATTTTGTTTTCACAACAAAACCTCTTGTTTGAAATCTTATGTAGGTTCTTATTCGAAGATGAATTCGGACAAAGAAGGGGAAAATAATAGGAATCCATCCAAGCAATATACCAAAGATAAAGAAGGGAGATAGAACTACAAGCCACACTTTATGGCACTTTGGAAGAATCCAAGACATTGGGGCTTACAAGGGAGAATTCAAGTAAAACCAACTAACAAGCCAAGGAACATGAAGAGTGTGAAGAAATGGGTGCCAAGGAGAAGGCTAAAGAAAGCTGTATTTGCCCAACAATTTGTATGGAAGGCTAAAGGAGCACAAGAGAAAGGTTGAGGACAAGAAAAATGAACCAACTGTGAAGAATAGTATGGACCTTGCGCAGGCCCAACAAGGTGACCCGCCGCTGAGTTCGTTCTACCCGTTGGCCAATTTTGTTCAAAACAAAGCCGGTGCCGGCCTACTTTGGGCAGTGCCCAATTTTGTTCAATTTTTTTTGTTCTATTTTATTCCCAATTAAATTTCCATAACTTTTATTATGTAATAGGAATATTTTGGACCTTTTAAAGGTTTGAAAAGCTGAGATTTCATCTCACTTTAATTAGGTTTAGATGTCTATATATATGATATTATAACATTTCAAATGTAAGTTGTATATTATTATTAAGATCAAAAGACACTCTTGAGAGAGTTCTTTAAGAGTTCTTCCATGAAGGCCAAGACCAATTTTAAGATTTCATTTCTTACCTTTGATTTGAGTTTATAAACTCTTAAGGATAGATCAAACTAACCTATCAAAATAGAATCTTAGTTTCTTGCTAATCTAAGGGTCTAGAGTAGAGGTTATCTTTGGTTGCCTAGTTCATCTTCTTCAAGTGTTCTTGACTCCTTAGTTGGGTTGAGGGTTCTTGGGTATAATTTAGTAGACTTGATTCTCTTTTTTAGAATTCTAAGTTCTTTATCTTAGCTTAGGGTTGTAGTAGTTGAATTGGGTATCTTGTTTCTTCACAAAAATCGCTGTTTTGAGCTTTTAAATGGGTCTTGCATTTTACCCCAAATTTAGTCACAAAATTTATTGAGAAATCAGCCCCAAAATCATATCAATATCACTCTCTTGTGATTATCCAAGGTAATCTAAATAATCCAGGACATTGAAAAATATGGTTAAGTATGCATACTTTTGGGTAGTTCCTTGTAATAAATAGGTATATATTGAAAGCCATAAATTATCGGATTAGGTATCAAATGATAGTTGATAGGGCCTAAATGTACCTATATTTTTCTAATTATTTGAGGTGATTTTGTGATGTTTTTAGTGTAATAACTAGTCCATTCCTTTACTTTTTGATATTTTGTGATAAAATGTCGTAAAAAGGTTTTTCTTGGTTTTTGTACAAAAATCACAATGTTTTAAGCTCATAAATAGAGTTCCAGACTTGAACCGACACTGGTTGGGTGATAGTGAATTGGCCCTAGTTTGGCTCTAGAAAAATAGGCCAAAATAGGGGAAGAAGACGCTAAACCGGACACCAACTAGTGTTGAGCCAACGCTGGCTCAGTGAGGGTGAACCAGCACTGGCTTGGTATCGTACAGTGGCGATGGAGAATCTTTTTTGTATCAGAATTTGGAAGCGATGCGGATCTTTTGGAAATTGAATTGGATGCGAATTAGGACTTTTTTGTTACTTTTTGATAACCTAAACTCTTATAAATACAAGAGAATAACATTGTACAAAGTAATTTTCAATTCTTTCAATGTAATATCTTTAGAAAACTCCTAAAAGTACTACGATTTGGAAGGATCAAGGAGATTTTTGGAGAAGGAAAGAGGGTTAATCAAGAAGGTTTCAAGGAAGAAAAAAAAAAAGCTTATTTGTCTATGAATGGTTTCTTTTTCTCTTCTTTGTAATTTATTGGCAATTTGAGTTTAAATTATTTTAATTGTATTTAGAAGATATCTTTGGATTCATAACTTTGTATTGATTTTAGCTATTCGATCAATTGATTATTATTCTTGGTATTTGGTTACTTGATTTTTTTGGTGAATTGATTGATTATTTCTTCCTTCTAATTCACTTGAAAATAAAGATTATAAGAGAATATAATTTAATTAATTCTATGTTTGTTTTCTTGACTAGCTTGGGAAAGGAGGTTAATACTTGAATTTAAGTAATCAAATATTGATTAATGTCACCTAGGGCATAGGGATATTGATTGATTTTATACTTTAATATCACCTAGAGAATAGGAGTATCTTCTAAGGAATTGTTCTTTATACATCATTTTGATTGTTTTAGTGAGATTGAAAAATCTACTAAATTGGCTATAAGATAGTGAATTCATGATTTAGGAAAGTAAGTAGAATCTATTTTATTTCTTCATGATACTAAGATGGTAATTAATTGTTATAATTGCTAATCAATCATTATCACGTCTTCAAGGATTTCTATCTACTTACATAATTAATTGTTATAATTGCTAATCAATCATTATCATGTCTTCAAGAATTTCTATCTACTTACATGTATTTTCTCCTTATTCTTACTCCTTAATTATCCTTATGACTTTTCTTGTGTAAACTTATTTTATTCTCTTGTATATTGGGTTAGTAGGTTATTTATTTCTATTTCTTTTATTTTGTGAGTTAAATAATAAATATTTGGATAAAATAAAGTAGGAGCCTAAGTTCCTATGGATCCAATACCTGCTATATGATGGGTATACTTGTCCATATGTGTGGTTGAGTGTTTAGCATTTTAATTAAAGTTAATTAATTGTGTAATTTGTTGGTAATATTTTTTACACTCAAAAACACACATCAATAGTAAATGTCATTGAGAAAGATGTTAGTATAATTTTCCTATCTCAATAATAGATATTACGTAGAGAGGTATTTTCATTATTACACCTATAAGTCCAAGACACTACACTTGCAATATTATTCTTGGGGTCAATATTTCCGTATGGTAATAATTGAAAGATTTGAAATGATAAAATATAGCTATTTGTTAATAGGGGTATTTTGATCATTTTAGTAGTCAAGAATAATATATCTTTTACTCCTCATAGTAGCTCAAGTAACGTTAGTAAATTTATTTACTATATGAACTTATTGGGTGAAATGAATAATGGATGAATTATTCTAGAAGTCTAATAATTATTTATATGGATTAGAATGATATATTAGGTCAATTTAATTAAATTACTTTAGTAATTAATTATCTTTAGTAATTTTATATTTGGGCCAAGTAGACCAATTGATTATTATGAGAGCTATTTAATTATTCTTGGGCTAAATAAGAAAACCCTGCCCACCAGGGTAGTTGAGTCAGCAAAAGTTTTAGAAAAACCCAAGCTGCCACCTTAAAGGAAAAGGAAAAAAAAGAAATAAAAAGAAAATGAAAGAATAAAAAATAAGATGGTGGTTCTATTGGAAAATGAAAAGAAAAACTGTTGGTTTTATGATATATGTGGGTTATGGGTGAATAGTGATTCACGAGAGCAAAACAAAAACAAGATCAACTTTCGGTTTTTCTTTCCACAGCTATCATTGTTCATTTTTTCCTTTAACAATAGCTAGCCAAGTTCTTCCAATTATTCTTCATCATATATTCTACTTTCACCGGTAGTTAGTCCATAAGAAGTTCAAGAATACTTCGGAAGATTGAAAGTTAGCAATTTTGGTGCGCACATTTGATACGAAGAAGTCGACGCTTGTCCAGAATTTCTGCGGAACAAGCGATCATGACAAATCAAAGCATTCTGTGAAACCTAATCCCTCCGATTATTCAATGTAAGTGACCTAAAAGTAAGTATTTCTAGTCTATAACACGAGAAAATTTTTAAATTACATATTTTCGCTATGTATTTATTTTATTTTTCTGCGCTCCTTTAAGTGGTATCAAAGTCATGATTATAATTTAGGAGTATGCTTAGGGTTAATAACTGGAAAGGTGGTTCTTTTAGTAATAGAAATTTAATCTTTGTGATTATATAGATCTTTCATGGTTTTTGATATGGGCATATGTTTTGTACACCTTGGGCGTAGAGGCATAGGCACTTGTAATATTGTTATTTATTTTTTCGTAGAATTTGTATACACCTTGTTTTGAAAGATATAGGTAGTTAATATTGTATTTAAATTAATTCTACTTGAACTTGGGTAACAATTGTGGTGCCAATACTAGAATCCTATGGAAGAAGAAAGAAAATTAAACGGATAAAAAAAAATGGAAAAAAATAACTTCAGGGAGAGCAACGCGAGCTAGGGAAGCCCTAGGTTGCCTAAGGAGGTCCTAGGCTGCCCAGGGAGGTCCTAGGTAGCCCAGGACAATGCAACCAAGGTTTTTGAGTAAAAAGAAGCCGATTCGGGTGTGTTCCATATGCGGATTGGTTTGGTCTGCATGGGTTTTTTTTTTTTTTTTTTCCCTAAAGAGTAGTTTTCCTTGTAATTTTTCTTTTCTTTTGGATCTCATATTGCACAAGGTTATTTTTCTTGTAATGGTTTATTTATGGTGATAAATAATTTTACGTGAAAATGATTAATAACAAAGGAATTACCTTAGGGTTAAATAAGATCATTTTAATTTATTATTATGATGTTTAATCCATTATTTGGTCATGTAAGTATTAAATGATAGAAATAATATGTAAAAAATTTATTTTTGGAAGTATCGACTATTTATTTAATTTTGTGATCAAATGCATAAATTTTTGAGAAATTAATTTTTCTCTAGATAAAACGATTAAGAAAAACTTTTTAAAACAGAAATTAGAAATTTAAAATAAAATTGATGATTTATTCTTCCAAAAGATTTTATCTTTAACATGGAGAATATTTTGAATTTAAATATTTTAAATTTAGTTCCTAGAAAATATTTTTAATTTAAATGGTGAAAGTAAAATTCATGGTTTATTCTCTTAAAGGGTATTATCCTTAACATAGAGAATAATGTTGAAATTTTGAATTTTTACTAAAGTTAATGAAAACTAAATATATTTTAAGAAAAATATTTTTCCAAAACTCTATTTTTCCCAAAAGATTAAATGATAGAAGAGTTCCAATGACCCTCGGCTTCCATCACGGATTCCTATTAGAGATTGTGGTTATCCTCGTGTCATTCTGAGCATGTTAGTATTGTAAGATGGATTTCTATGAGAATTTAAAACTAACGGAGGAACTATAATTAATGCCATAGAAATATGTTAGTATCGTCCAGCTACATTGGAATATAAAAATTAGATAATCTGTAGATAATGTGAGTAGTGGCTATCCAATCGGAGGAACTATCTCTAAATCATTAACTATTAAGAAAGTCTAATTAGTTTTGGTTATGCACTTAACTTTAAAAATTTTTAACCTTCTTACGAAACTTTATTAATTTTTCTAAAAGCCAAAATTTTCATATTTTTTATAATGGCTTTAATAGGTTAACCATATCATAGAGATAATATGATATTTAAATGTGCATTTTATATGCTTTTCAAAAACAAATATTTTTCTAAATGATTTTTTGTTCAATTAACAGAAATATCTGGTTTCAGTGTTTTATCCATCATTCTCAAGGAGAACAAGCTTATTGGGCCAAATTACATGGATTGGAAAATGAACTTGAATATAGTACTCACAGCTGAGGAGTACAAGTATACTCTAACTGACTCTTGTCTTGAAATTGGGAAAGATTTCATGGATCAAGATCATGAGATTGAGAGGGTATGGAAGAGAGCCGATGAAATTGTTAAATGCTATATGTTGGCTTCCATATCCAATGTTCTTCAATCTAAGCATGAGAACATGTTTACTGCGTATGATATCTATATATTATTGTGTACTATGTTTGCTGACAAGAACTAGCCCACAAGATAAGAAGCTCTTAAGACAATCATGAACATTATGATGGTTGAGGGGAGCATCGGTTCACAATTATATACTCAAGATGATTACTCATTTCAAGAAAATCGAGGTTCTAGAGGTAACAATCGATCACAAGAGCTAAATTGATTTGGTTCTTGAGACTTTGCTAGATTCGCACTCTCAAATTAAACTATAAACGAATAAGTTAAATGTGTCTTCGACTGAGTTGATAAAAAAAACTCCATGTTGATGAGAAAATCATAAAACTTGTGTCAAAAATTTTGGTTATTCATTCTAATTCATCTTCTAGAATTAGGGTCCAGTCCAGGAAGTTAAAAAAAAAAAAAAGAAGGCCCAGAACAATGCAAGAGTCCAGCCTACGGGGTCTAAGCCCAGTCTGTCCAAGCTCAATGGCAAATATTTCAAATGTGAAAAGAAGAGGCACTACAAGAAAGATTTCCTAAACTTCTTGGTCAAGTCTTCCTTAGGTATTGCTCTTTATTTAGAGTCTTTTTTATGGTTGGATTATCATCCACTTAGATTGTTGATTCTGAAGCCAATAACTATATCTATAACTCTTTGCATGCATTCAACAAGATAAGAAGACTTACTAGAAAAGAGAATAGACTTTAAGTGGTTAATAGATCACAAGTGTGGACCGAAGCAGTGGGAGACTTAGAGCTTTTATTTGATTGTAATATGAAATTAGTATTAAATGATATTTTATATGTTTCTTATTTTAAACAATATTTGATTTCAATTTCAAGATTGATTAATCAATGATATTTTGTTTCTTTCTATTATGATTATTTAATTAGTAGAAATGGAAATATTATATATGCTGGAAACATGTATGCAATTTCTTTTATGTTAATCTTATAAGTGGTTAAATAAATAATATTTAGACTAAACATAATAATAAGAAGAGAAAGATCACATCAAATAACTTGTATTTATAACACTTTAGATTGGGACATATATGTCCTAATCAGATTTAGTGGTTAATCCAAAATGGGTCTTTGGATTTATTGAAATGGAAAGAATGGCCTCAATGTAAATATTGTCTTATAAGTAAAATGACCAAAAGATCATTTATTCAAAAGATAAAAAAGACTAAGGAAATACTTAAGTTAGATCATACTGATGTTTGCAGTCCTATATCTTCACCTTTTAGAGGATGATATAAATACTTCATCATGCTTACAGATGATCACATGCATTTTGCTTACGTTTACTTGATGAGGTACAAATTTGACTCATTTGATAAATTCAAGGAATTTAAGGCTGAAATGGAGCTTTAAATATGTAAACTAATCAAGAAGTTAAAGTCAGATATGATGGAGAGTACCTCTTTAGTAAATTCAATGATTACTTAGTACATCAATAAATAGTCTTAACTAACTGTACCTTCCCTAGTAGAATAGAGTAGTTGAGAGAATAAATTGAACTTTAATGGAAATACTCAAAAGCATGATGAGTCATGCAACTCTTCCAATTTTCTTTTAGGGATATGATTTGAAAACAGCAGCATATATTCTGAACTTGGTGCCTTCTAAATCAATACTTAAGACATCTTCTGATATATGGACTAGACGTAAGCTCAGTATGAATTATATTAAGATATGAGGTTGTTCAGCTTATATACTGACTAAGAGAAGGAAGTTAGACCCAAAATTAGAATTGTGCTACTTTGTAGAGCATCTAAAAGGAATAGGGGATGGATATTTTTGTTGGAATGTATACCCTCTAGACTAGGTTTCTGATGTAGTTATCGAATTTATGAATAAAAGAATTTATTTTAAAAAAAATTATTTGTGAATTTACATTTTATTTGCGCACGATTTACGTTTGGAAATGACCCATTATGTTTAAATAAGTGATCCATATAAATGGTGGTATTTCACAATAAGGTATAGATCACGAGTTACTTAACACATAAATGTTTGTTCTTAACCGATTGGTGAGAATGAAAATTTTATCATGTTTAGGTTATTGTGTTATGAATTCCAAATGGGGAATGGCTTACTTTAAGCCAGTGGTTAGTCTACTCACTTCATAGCATGAACGTATTTCAAATACGTAAAACAGGACTTGTAATAGTGATTTTTAAAAGTACTATTTAGAAAAAGCCCATACTATTACTGCTATAGCGTGGACTAATACTCTATCGCTAGAGTATGAGTTGATGGTCTGACGAAGTTAGAAGCATGTATTTTGATATGCTGTAGTTGAGATTTTTTTGTAAAGTCGATATACTTGTATGTTGGGTATATATGACTAGTTAGTTAAGACAGACTCGTACAAGATAACTTTTGCGCTATATCGTCCCTTATGACTGTTCAAATAATCTAAATATCCAAGGCTCTGGGGAATATGACTTGGATATGTGTTTTATGGTAACTCCCTTGAAAAGCGAAAACATTCTAGAAGTCGTGGATTATTGGACTAGAGGTTTAAGGATGGTAGATATCTTTTAGAGAAGTGTTAGTATACTTTTCCTCTCTAAATGTACAACGATACGTAGAGAGGTATTTTAGTCATTACACCTGTAGGTCGAAAATTTTGTTAACGTAGCATTGTCCTTAGGGTCAATATTTTTTTATGGTGATATTAGAAAATATTTAAAATGTAAAATATAGCTATTTATATAGTAGGGGTATTTTGATCATTTTAGTAGACAAAGTGATGTGTCTTTTGGTCTCCAAAATAACCCTTAAGTCCTGACAGATTTAGATTAAGGAATTGGCCTTGAAAATTATGAGTTTTATTTTATTTAAGTAGTCTGATTTATTGTTGGACTAGAATAAAATAAAAGGCCCAAGAGAGAGTATATATATTATCTAGTTTAATTGGTTAATTAATTATTCAGGGCTCAATGCCTAGATTGAATAATTAAAAAATTAACCTAGGTATAAACTAAATAAAATGCCTGATATTTTATATTGGCCTATTTGGACTTATTAATTATTTATTAGGATGTTTTGTGAAATTTCAAAAATAAATAATTGAGGCTTATTATTTATGAGTGTTCAAGCCCAAGAGTAAATAATTTTATCTGGTCCAATGAATGAGACCAAGGGTAAAAACAAAAAAAGAAAAAAAGCAAGGTATGGATCCTGCATTGTTTGGTGGGAAAGGATAACAAAAAGAAAAAGTTTTTTATTTTCACTTTCTCGGTTTCTCTCTCGGATTGAATTAAATGAACCAAGGCCATTCTT
This sequence comes from Voacanga thouarsii, assembly GCA_026120185.1. Lineage (NCBI taxonomy): Eukaryota > Viridiplantae > Streptophyta > Magnoliopsida > Gentianales > Apocynaceae > Voacanga > Voacanga thouarsii. The sequence goes on along the minus strand of JANUWF010002419.1, from coordinate 714,157 downwards.
TAATCAAAGGAGTAGCTTTCACCGGCAGTGGTTAAGGCAGTGGCCATATTGCGAAAGCTCAAAAGCTTTGTATGAATGAGAAGAAGCAGACGGCTTGCAAGAATGCAATCGGAGGTATTTTTTGGAAAACCAATGGCTTCAAGCATTCAGTAAGAAGTGGTCCAAATATCTTTTTCGGTGCCAACAAGGTCATTTAAACGCAGAGGTATTATAATTCTTAAAACTTCCGCTAGCTCTGTTTTGATATTATGCATGTTTCTGTGTTTATTTTTGTCATACATTACCTTCAACTGGTATCAGAGCATGGGTTGGTAAATATAGGAAGTATGCTAGGCTTAACTAAAACAAAAAAAATATTTGTTTTGGATATTTTCTGTAAACCTACGCGTTTTTTGTTTGGGATAGTCTTCTCTGTAAGTTTCACGAGTGGAAGTATAAGAACACTGTATGTCGATTGCTTTCATAAATATCGTGTAAGCCCAATGTTTTTTAAGGGCATAGGCGTTTGTTAAGTACTTTTGTATGTTGTCTGGACGAAAGAACTAGAAGAAGAAACGCAAAAACACAAGAGAAAAATCGCACGAAAAGCTGAAGAAGATGACATTGTTCATCGGCTTAAGGAGCCAAGCTGAGCCGCCAAGCCTAGCCACTTGCATTCTTTGAGAGGAGCTGAGCCATCTAAGCTAGCCACAGCCAGGCCTGAGGCCAACTAGGCTCCATGGCCCGTACAAGGAAAATTTCCTCGCGAAATCGCTGGCTTCCTCGTAGCACGCGAGAAAGCTTTCCTCGCGAAAGATCGACTTCCGCAAGGATCCAAATTCAAATTTCAAATTGCAATTTGGACTTGGATTTTGACCGAGCTTCGGGGGTTGGGTTGCAAGCACTCGCCCGGATCGCAGTCCATGGGTTTTTCTAATGGGCCATGATCCAGTGTGGCGGATACACTGGACCAGCGAGATTTTTTTTTTTTTTTTTTAGTTTTTGGTCTCATACCAGGCGAAGTTATTTTTATTGCAATGGTTAATATTATTTGAATATTTTGCATGAAAAATAATGGTAAAGGAAATTTAGGATTAAATAAAACTATTAATTAATTAATGTGTTTAATTTTATTATTTGGACACTTAGGTTAAAAGAATAGAAAAGTATGAAAACTTTTACAGTTTTCTAACATACTTATTTCTTTTTATACCCTATGTGCACATTTTCTCAAAGACCAAAATTTTTGGGAATTTTTTACAAAGAAAAATATTTTTCTTAAATTAAATGGTTAATTTTAATTCAAACAAAAATTAATTATTGGTTATTTTCTCAAAGGATTTTATCCTTGACATAGAAAATATTTTAGATTTAGATATTTTTGTAAGTTAAAATAGAAAACCATTTTGTTTTATTTTTAATTAGAAAAATTATTTTGTCAAATTAAACTTGATATCAATATCTCTCGAAAGTTTTATTAGAAATTTTTGAAATTATTAAGTTTATTAACTTAAATAAAATTAATTCATAAAATTTTTTTTCAAAAGGTATAAACCCTAACATAGAAATTTTTATGGGTTTAGATATTTTATTTTGAGTTAAAAGAAAACTTAATTAAAATTTTCAAAGGATATTTTTCAAAAATATCCTTATTTTAAAATATTAAGTGGGAGAGAGGTTTCAACGGCCCCACGGCTTCTATTACAATCCTTATTAGAGATCGTGGGTCCCCTCACGTCACCTTAAGAGTGAACCCATATAGGATGGGGATACCACAAGGATTTAGAACTAATGAATGGGTGTAATTAATAACTTGGGACACGTGTTATGATCGGCCAGCCCACGTTAGAGGTTATAGTGTGAGGAATGTCCATAGAAAATGAGAAGAAACGGTCATCCCACGATGGAGTTATCTTCTAGATCATTACTTATAATAGAGATTAATTTGTGGTGATTAATACACTTAGTTTAGGAAACTGTTAATCTTCCTAAGAAGTTCTGTCAATTTTCCTAAGAACCAAATTAATCATATTAAAGATAATAGTGATAGGGTTAACTATTATCGGATTTAATATGAGGATAAAGACACAAATTCTTGTTGTTTTTTCACAAACTAAGATTTCTTTTATTTTTTATTTTTTAGAAATGGTTGGTGGAGGTTCTTTTAGTCCTTTGGCCGTTATTCTCCGTGAGAATAAGCTAACGAGTTCAAATTATGTAGACTGAAAAGAAACATGGCGATAATACTTACTGCTGAGGAGTATAAGTATGTCTTCTTCGAAACCTGCTCTGTTATCGGTGAGGGTTCCACCGCTGAAGAGCGAGAGGCTGAGAAAGTATGGAAGAAGGCCGACGAGATGGCTTGTTGCTACATGTTGGCTTCTATGTCTAATGTACTCTAATCTAAACATGAGTACATGACCACTGTGTATGACATTAACCAATAACTAGCCACGATATTCACTGATAAGAACCGGCTCGCAAAGCAGGAGGCTTTTAGGATGATCATCAACACTAAGATGGCTGAGGGAGTATCATTCAGATAGCATATGCTCAAGATGATTGCTACTTTCGAGGAAGTAAAAGTCTTAAGGGTTGTTATTGATCTCGAGAGCCAAGTAGACATGGTTCTCAAATCTCTTCCGCGCTCTTTTACTCAATTCAAGTTAAATTATAATATGAATAAGTTAAACATCAGTTTAGTTGAGTTAATAAAAAAGCTCCAGGTGGCAGAGAAGGTCATGAAGCCACAGTCCAAAGCTATGATTGCTAGGGCTTCTTCTTCTAGAATTGGATTCAAGCCCAGAAAGTTCAAGAAGAAGAAGGAAAACACACCGGCCCAGTCCAAGAACCTGTCCAACAAGCCCAAGGGCAAGTGCTTCAAGTGTGGGTAGAAGGGACATTGGAAAAATGAGTGTTCAAAGCTTCAGGTCAAGAAAAACCCTACAGGTATTGTTCTCTATCTAGATTCAGTTTCAATGGTTGGATTAACTTGCACTTGGATTGTTGATTCTGGAGCCACTGATCATATCTATAACTCCTTGTAAGGATTTAAGAAGATAAGAAGACTTCAGAAGGGCAAGCATAGACTACGAGTAGGAAATAAAGCATAAGTATGGGCCTTTGCAGTGGGAGAGTTGGATTTTATTTTTTATCGTAATAGAGTAATTATTTTAAAGAATATTTTATATGTTTCCGGTTTTAGACAGAATTTAATTTCAGTTGCAAATCTAATAAATCATGGATATTCTATTTCTTTCCATTTTGGTATTACAATTAGTAGAAATGAAGAAGTTTTATACATAGAGCACATGTATGGAAACTTATTCTTTTTAAATCCAAAAAATAATCAAATAAATAAACGCTCAATCTGAATCTTTAAGTAAGAAGAGAAAGGCTAATGTCAATAACTCATATTTTTTGCATCTAAGGTTGGGTTATATTAACTCAACCAGGATTCAGAGGTTAATCCATAATGGGCTCTTGGGCTCATTAAGATTGGAAATTTAACCTTGTGTGAATCCTGCCTTATAGGAAAAATGACCAAAAGGTCATTCACTCAAAAGGCTGATAGAGCCAAGTAGATATTGGGCCTTATTCATACTGATGTGTGTGGTCATTTGTCTACACTAGCTAGAAGGGGTTTTGAATACTTCATCACTTTCGCGGATGATTGTACAAGGTTTGGTTATGTCTACCTGATGAGGCGTAAGTCTGACTCTTTTGACAAGTTCAAAGAGTTTAAGGCTGAAGTGGAGTGTCAGATAAGTAAACTGATCAAAACCGTATGATCAGATCGTGGTGGAGAATACCTCTTCGGTGAATTCAAAGATTACATGATACATCATGGGATAGTATCCCAACTCTTTATGCCGGACACACCTCAACAGAATGGAGTAGCTGAGAAAAATAACATGGCATTGGTGAAAATGGTTCGAAGTATGATGTTTTATGCTACTCTTCCGGTCTCGTTTTGGAGATATGCCCTGGAAACAACGGCATACATTCTGAACTTGGTGTCTTCCAAATTAGTACCTAAGACGCTTTATGAGATGTGGACTGGGCGTAAGCTAAGTTTGAATCATCTCGGAAACAGCGGCATACATTCTGAACTTGGTGCATTCCAAATTAGTACCTAAGACGCCTTATGAGATGTGGATTGGGCGTAAGCTAAGTTTGAATCATCTCAGGATATGGGACTGTCCAACTTATGTACTGGTCAAGGGATACAAGTTGGAACCAATATTAGAATTATGTTATTTTGTTAGGTATCTAAAAGGGACAAAAGGAGGTTATTTTTATTGTCCCAAGGAGCAGAAAGTATTGGTAAGTACTAATTCTAGATACTTGGAGGATGATCAAAGTACATCAATTAAAAGTTCAACAATGTTGGAATTTGAGGAGAAGTTATTTTCGGAATCAACTTCTTTAGACCCGATTGTGGAATAAGAGGAGGCACAACCTCAAGAACCTATACAAACGGAGTTTCGTCGTAGTGGGAGGATATCTAAGGTTCCAGAAAGATGGACTGGAGAGGCTTTCGAGCTGGTCTCTGACCATCAGGAATAAGATCCCACTAGATACGAGGAGGCTATTGCTAATGCCGATGCAAATCTATGGTATAAAGCAATGAAAACTGAGAATGAGTCTACGTACTTCAATCAGATTTGGGATCATGTAACTTCACCAAAAGGGATAAAACCTATTGGGTATAAGTGGCTATACAAGAGGAAGAGGGGAGCGGATGGGAAGGTAGAAATCTTCAAAGTTAGGCTTATGGCGAAAGGATATACTCAGAAAGAGGGAATCGACTATGAAAAAACCTTTTCCCCGATAACGATGCTTAAATCCATCCGTATCCTCCTTGCCATTATATGTCATTTCGACTATGGGATATAGCAAATGGATGTCAAGACAGCATTTCTTAATGGCCATCTTAATGAAAATATCTATATGTCCCAACCAGAAGGTTTTATTGCTAAAGGCCAAGAACATACTGTTTGCAAGCTTAAGAAGTCCATTTATGGACTTAAAGAGGCATCTAGAGTATGGAACATTCGTTTTGACGAGACTGTAAAATCTTACAATTTCATTCAAAATGATGATGAAGGCATGGAAAGCGGAAAACACGGAGCACGTAGCGGAAGCGAACATAAAAAAAATTGGAAAACAAGAATAAGGATTCCAGGGTAGGGCCATAACCGGTTGCGCCCTGTCTCAATCCCGAGGTTTTAAAAATTTTACCTCTTTTTCTCGTTCTAAGTGTTGGTTGTACCGAAACTTGTGCAACTGGTGTAGGTGTGTTTGTCAAAGCCTCTAGTGCAATTCCTACAAACCTCCTACTCCACCTTTGCATGCATGTGAACGCCAAACTCTCGGTCTTCCAGTATATGGTCTGCCTAACTACCGTTTGGTGAACAACTAACGAGTTAGGAAATTTTTTGGAGAGAGAGAGAGAAAGAGAGAGATGTCTGACTATTCCACAGAAAAGAAGCCGTGTCTCTTGTGTGTCTAATTGCAACAACGTTGTTTCCAATCCTTCTGTTTAACCTAAATAAAAAATCATAGGTTAAACTGAACTGGGCCATTAGACTCTTGATTTAACCTATTGGGCTTAATTAATTATTCTAGTTAAAACTAACTCAATGGCCCAACAAATAATTAGTTTTCTAGCCCAAATAAACCAGTCCAATTAAATAAGTCTAAATTAGTTTAGTCTCACGTTAATCCCTAATTATTCAAACTGGGCCAAAGCCTGAATAATTAATTAACTCACCAAACTAATTTAATTAATTCTCTCTCCATGGACCTTTATTTTATTCTAACCTAATAATTAAATTAGGTTACTTAAATAAAATAATTCCATTTAATTTAAGATCAATTCCTTAACCCGTATTTAATTAGGACTCACGGTTTATACTGGGGACTAAAAGACACACCGCATTGGCTACTGAAATGACCAAAATACCATTATCATATAAATAGTTGTATTTTGCATTTTAAATATTTTCTAATATCATCATAAGAAAATATTAACCCTAAGGACAATATTGCATGCACAGTCTCTGACCTACAGGTGTAAAGACTAAAATATCCCTTTATACATCGCCATACATTTAGAGAGGAAGGAGTGTACTAACATCTCTCTAAATGACATCTACCATCCTTAAGCCTTTAATCCAATGATCCACGACCTCCTGGATTGTTTTCGCTTTTCAAGGGAGCTACCCTAAAGCAAACATCCAAATCATGTTTCCCAGGGCCCTGGATATTCAGATCATTCAAACAACCACAATGGGCGATATAGTATAGAAACTATCTTGTACAAGTCTATCTTAACTAACTAGTCACGCATACCCAACATGCAAGTATATTGACCCTACAATAGAACCTCAATTATAGCATATCAAAGTATATGCTTCCAGCTTCGTCAGACCACCAACTCAAACTCAAGTCGTAGAGTACTAGTCCACACTGTAGCGGTAGTAATCTAAGTTTCTACCATATAGTACTTTTAAGAAACTACTATTACATGTCTTGTTCTACGTATTCGAAATACGTTTATGTCATGAAGTGAGTGGACTACTTACTGGCTAAAGGTAAGCCGTTTCCCATTTAGAATTCACAACATAATAACCTAATCATGATGAGATTCTCATTCTCATCAATCGGTTAAGAACAAAAGTTTATGTGCTAAGTAACCCGTGATCCATATCGTACTGTGAAAGACCTCCATTCATATAGACCACTTACTTAAACACAATATGTCTTTTCCAAACGTAACTGTGCACAAATAAAATTGTAAATTCACAAATAATTTCTGAAAATAAAATTTTTTATTAAAACATTCGATTTTTACATCAGAAACCTAGTCTAAGAGGGCATACATCCTAACAGATGAATCATGCATGTACAGGAAATTAGAAGGCATAAATGTCGTTTTTTTTTGTCCTATATGTGGATGACATTCTATTAATTGGGAGTGATGTATTAACATTGTCATCTACTAATGTTTGGCTGTCTAGTCAATTCAGTTTGAAGGATTTAAGAGAAGTTAGTTATATTCTCGAGATTAAACTTCTTAGAAATAGGAAGTAGAGAATGTTAGGATTATCCCAAGCGACATACATTAACAAGATGTTGGCCAAGTTAAGCATGGACTCATGCAAGGGAGCTCTAATCCCCTACAGACATGGGTTGTCTTTTTGTTCTAAGGACTATCCTAAATCTCAAGAGGAAAAAGACTGGATGAGTAGGATTCCCTATACTTCAGCTGTGAGAAGTCTCATGTACTCCATGCTGTGCACTAGGCCAGATACTTACTTTGTCGTATAGTTAGGAGATATTAATCAAACTCTGAGGAGGTTCATTGGTAAGCTATAAAACATATTCTCAAGTACCTTAAAGGTACGGGAGATTATATGCTGGTTTATAGGACTGATGACTTGGTTCTTACTGGATACACAGACTCAGACTTCCAGGCAGATAAGGATAAACGAAAATTCACTAGTGGATATGTCTTTAACTTGTCTGAAGGAGATGTTTCATTAAAGAGTATCAAGCAATTTTGCATTACTGACTCAACCATGAAAGCTAAGTAAGTGGCAGCTTCGGAGGCATCTAAGGAAGCAATCTAACTCTGAAAGTTTCTTTCAGAACTTGGAGTTGTGCCACACGTGGACAGACCGATTATGGTGTATTGTGACAACTCTAGAGCAGTCTCGCAATCCAAGGAACCCAGGAACCACAAGAAGGGAAAGTATATAAAAAAGAAGAACCACCTGAAATTTCATCCAGAGATGGAAAATTGTGGTGGAACAGATAGTCTCGAAGAACAACCTAACAGATCCCTTCACCAAGTCTTTGGTTGAAAGAGTCTTCAAGAGATACTTAGACGTCATAGGGGTGGGCACTTACGGACTTTCTTAGTCTTAGAGTGCAAGTGAGAGATTGTTGGAATGTATGCCATTTAGACTACGTTTCTGATGTAATTATCGAATTTATGAATAAAAGAATTTATTCTAAAAAATATTTGTTTGTGAATTTATATTTTATTTGTGCACCATTTACGTTTAGAAAGGACTCATTATGTTTAAATAAGTGATCAATGTAAATAGTAGTCTTTCACAGTAAGGTATAAATCACGGGTTACTTAACACATAAATATTTATTCTTAACCAATTGGTGAGAATGGAAATTTCATCATGTTTAGGTTATTGTGTTATAAATTTTAAATGGGGAATGTTTTACTTTTAACCAGTGGGTAGTCCACTCACTGCATAGCATGAGCGTATTTCGAATACGTAAAATAGGACCTGTAATGGTAGTTTCTAAAAGTACTATATAGAAAAATCCCAAACTATTACTGCTACAGCGTGAACTAATACTCTACTGCTTAAGTATGAGTCGGTGGCCTGATGAAGTTGGAAGCATGTACTTTAATATGCTGTAGTTGAGGTTCTTTCGTAGAGCCGATATACTTATATGTTTGGTATATGTGACTAGTTAGTTAAGACAGATTCGTACAAGATAACTTCTACGCTATATTGCTCCTTGTAATTGTTCAAATAATCTAAATATCTAGGGTCCTAAGGAACATGACTTGGATGTTTGCTTTATAGTAGCTCCCTTGGAAAGTGAAAACATCCTAGGAGTTATGAATCATTGGATTAGAGGTCTAAAGATGGTAGATGTCTTTTAAAGAGGTGTTAGTACACTCTTTCTCTTTAAATGTACGGCAATGCGTAGAGGGATTTTTTAGTCATTACACCTGTAAGTCGGAGACTTTGCTAACGCAGCATTGTCCTTGGAGTTAATATTTTCTTATAGTGAAATTAGAAAATATTTAAAATGCAAAATACAACTATTTATATAATAGGGGTATTTTCAAAGGCGATGTGTCTTTTGGTTCCCGGAATAACCCTTAAGTCCTGATAGATTTGGATTAAGGAATTGGTCTTGATAATTATGAGTTTTATTTTATTTAAGAGGTCTGATTTATTATTGGACTAGAATAAAATAAAAGGCTCAAGAGAGAGTATATATTTTATTTAGTTTAATTGGTTAATTAATTATTCAGGGCCCAAGACCCAGATTGAATAATTAAAAAATTAACCTAGGTATAAACTAGATAAAAGGCTTGATATTTTATATTGATGTATTTGGGCTTATTAATTTTTTATTGGGTTGTTTTGTGAAACCCCGAAAATAAATAATTGAAGCTTATTATTTATGGATATTCAAGCCCAAAAGTAAATAATTTTATCTGGACTAATGGATGAGACCAAGGGTAAAAAAAAAATAACAGTAAGGTATGGATCCTTCATTATTTGGTGGGAAAGGATAACAAAAAGAAAAAGTTTTTTGTTTTCACTCTCTCGGTCTCTCTCTCGGATTGAATTAAATGAACCATGGCCATTCTTCAATTAAAGGAGTAGCTTTCACCAATAGTGGTTAAGGCAGTGGCCATATTCCGAAAGCTCAAAAGCTTCGTGTGAATAAAAAGAAGCAGACAGCTTGCAATAGTGTAATCGGAGGTGTTTTTGGGAGAGCCAGTGGCTTCAAGCATTTAGCAAGAAGTGGTCTAGACATCTTTTTTGGTGCCAACAAGATCATTCAAATGCAGATGTATTATAATTCTTAAAACTTCTGCTGTTTCTGTTTTGATATTATGCATGCTTCTGTGTTTATCTCTGTCGTACATTACTTGCAAATTTTATCATCTCCAAGAGTAAAAGGTACTTGTAAGTACTCATATTAGATACTTGGAGGATGAACAAAATATATCCAATAAGCTATCGAGAAAAGTGGAATTGGAAGAAAAGTTGGGTGACACTTCAACTTCTTGTACCATAGTTAAAGAACTTAAAAAGGTACTGTCAAATGTTCCTCTACAAATTGGGCTACGTAGTAGTGGAATGATATCTAGGCTTTCAGAAAGATGGACTGAAAAAGCCTTTAGAGTAGCCTCTGACCATTAGGAATAAGATCCTACTGGATATGATGAGGTTATTGTTAGTGTTGATATAGACAAATAGCAAGTGGCAATAGATATTGAGATTGAGTCTATGTATCTCTATCAAGTTTGAGATCTTGTCACTACACTTAAAGGGATTAAACCCATTGGGTGTAAGTGGGTATACAAGAGAAAGAGAGGTGCGGATAGAAAGGTGGAAACCTTTAAAGTAAGATTGGTTACAAAATGTTATATTTAGAAAGAATTAAACGATTATGAGGAGACATTTTCACACCTGTAGCCATATTTAAGTCCATTCTCATTCTTTTGGCTATTACATATTATTATGACTATGAGATATGATAAATAGATATCAAGATGACTTTTTAAAATGGCTATCTTAACGAAAATATTTACACAACCCAACTTAAAGGCTTTATTACAAAAGGTCAAGAGCATATGGTTGCAAGTTTAAGAAGTTCATTTATGAATTTAAGCAAGTATCGCATACATGGAACATATGTTTTGATGAAATTGTAAAGTTTCATAGTTTCATATAATATATGGCTGAACTTTGCATGTATAAGAATGCAAATAGGAATAACGTGTCCTTTATAGTATCAGGGCCACTAATTTAATCTAGGAGCATGGCTAGGTTAATAACTGGAAAAATGTGGTTCTTTTCTAATAAAAATCTAATCTTTGTGATTATCTTATAGATCCCTCGTGATTTTTTATATGGGTAGATGGTGTATACGCCTTGTATGTGGAGGTATAGATACTTGTATTTATTATTTATTCGCTTTCTTTGTAAAACTCATGTAAGCCTTAATTTGAAAGGTATAATTGCTTGTTTTTTGTTATTTCAATTTCAGTTTATTTTTTCTAGGTTTTGTAACAACATTGTGCTTGGGGAATAGAGCGATCGCGAAGAGAAAATGGTAGAGAAAAATTATCTATGGTGCAACAAATAAAAACCGGTGCTGAATAAAGTAAGAGAATCGACATTAGATGGGTTTGGGAATAGATTTCTGGAACAACAGGCACCGGATCAAGCCATACAGCTAGCATTGGATGTGTTCTAGAGCGTGGCAAGATTGTTTTGGGTATAAATAGGCGCCAGGTGACGTATCTTTTGTATTTTTTTTTATTCTTTTTATTTTTGGGCTCATATCACACGAGATTATTTTCTTTCAATGACTTATTTATTATGATAAATAATTTTGCACAAGAATGGTTAGTAAAGGAGGAACTACCCTAGAATTAAACATGATGCTTTTTATTTATTATTTTGATGCTTAATCCATTAATTGGTCACATAAGAATTAAATGATAGAAATAGCATGTAAAATGTTTATTTTTGGGAGCATGGCTATTTTATTTAATTTAGTGATCTAATGCTTTTTTTTTTCTTTAGATAAGACGATTATGAAAAACATTCTAAAAAGGAACTTAGGAATTTAAAATAAAATTCATGATTTATTCTTCCAAAAAGTTTTATCCTTGACATGGAGAATATTTTGAATTTAAATATTTTATATTTAGTTCCTACAAAAATTTTAACGTAAGTAGTGAAAATAAAAACTCATGGTTTATTCTCTTAAAGGATATTATCCCTAATAAAGAGAATAATTGTTGAATTTTTGGATTCTTACTAAAGTTCATGAAAACCAAATATATTTTAAGAAAAATGTATTTCTAGAAACCTATTTTTCTTAAAAGATTAAGTGGGAAAGAGGTTCCAACAGTGCCACAGCTTCTATCACGGATTTCTATTAGTGATTGTAATTATCCTCGTGTCATTTTGAATATGACCCCCTATATGATAGATTTCTAGCAGAATTTAAAACTAATAGAGAAATTATAATTAATACCATGGATATATGTTGGTATCAGCAGGCTTACGTTGGCGGTATTATATGCCATTAGATTATCTGCAGGTAATATAAGTAGTGGTCATCCTATCGATGGAACTATTTCTACATTATTAACTATAAAGGAAGTTTAATTAGTGATGGCTATACACTTAACTTAAAAAATTGTTAACTTGTTTACGAAACTCTGTTAATTTTTCTAAGAAAGTCATGAAGCCGATGTCAAAGTTTTGGTTACTCATTCTACTTTATCTTTTAGAACTAGGGCCTAATTGAGGAAGTTAAAGAAGAAAAATGCCTTGAACAATACACGAGCCCAGCTAAAGGGGTCTAAGTCTGGTCTGTCCAAACCCAACGCTAAGCTTAAGGGCAAGTGCTTCAAATATGGCAAAAAGGGGCACTTCAAGAAAGATTGTCTGTGCTTCTTGGCCAAGTTCTTCTTATGTATTACTTTTTATTTAAAGTCTATTTTAATGGTTGGATCATCATCCACTTACATTGTTGATTCTTGAGCCACTAACCATATATACAACTCCTTACAGGAGTTCAACAAGATAAGAAGACTCACTAGAGGAGAGTATAGACTTCGAATAGATAATGGAACATAAGTATGAGAGTCTTGGAGCTTTTATTTGATTGTAAAAAAAAATTAGTATTAAAAGATATTTTATATTTATGTAGTTTTAAACATAATTTGATTTCAATTTCAGGATTGATTAACCAATAATATTCTGTTTCTTTCCATTCTAATGTTTCAATTAGTAGAAATAGAAATATTATATGTTCTGAAAACATTTATGGCAATCTCTTTTATATTAATCGTATAAGTTGTCAAATAAATAATATTCAGATTGAATCTAATAATAAGAAGACAAAGATCACATCAAATAACTCGTATTTATGGTGCTTAAGATTGGGATGTATAAATCTTAATTGAATTTAGAAGTTAATCCAAAATAGGTCTTTGGACTCATTAAAATTGGAGGAATAGTCTCAGTGTGAATCTTATCTTATAGGTAAAATAACCAAAAGACCTTTTACTCAAAAGGCAGAAAGAACTAAGAAAATAATTGAGTTAGTTCCTACTAATGTTTGTGGTCCTATGTCTATACCAATTAGAGGGGGGTATAAATACTTCATCACTTTCACGGATGATAATACACGTCTTGGTTACATTTACTTGATAAGGTACAAATCTGACTTATTTGATAAATTCAAGGAATTTAAGGTTGAAGTGGAGTGTCAAACAAGTAAACTAATCAAGAAGCTAAGATTGTATCGTGGTGGAGAGTGCTTCCTTGGTGAATTCAATGATTACTTAGTACATTAGGGAATGGTATCTCAGCTAACTACGTCTGGGATTTCCCAACATAATGGAATAGCTGAGAAAAGAAATAGAACGTTGATAGAAATGGTCAAAAGTATGATGAGTTGTGCAACTCTTCTTATTTTTTTTTTAGGGATATGCTTTAGAAATAATAGTATATGTTCTGAACTTGGTGCTTTCGAAATTAGTATCTATGATACCTTATAAGATGTAAACTAGATGCAAGTCCAGTATGAATCATCTCAAAATATAGAGTTGTCCAACTTATGTACTGACTAAGGGAAATAAACTAGACCAAATATCAAAATTGTGCTACTTTGTAAGATATTCCAAAGGAACAAGGGATGGATTCTTTTATCATCCCCAAGAGTAAAAGATACTTATGAATACTCATATTAGATACTTGGAGGATGAAAAAAGTATATCCACGAAGGTCTCGAATAAAGTGAAATTGGAAGAGAAGTTTAGTGATACTTCATCTTCTAGTATAGTAGTACCCTAGTTGAGGAACCTAAAGAAGCATAGCCAAATATTCCTATACAAATTGAGCTATGTCATAGGAGGAGGATATCTAGGATTCTTGAAAGATGGATTGGAGAAGCTTTTGAGGTAGTTTCTGTCCATCAAGAATAAGATCCCATTAGATACGATGAAGTTGTTACTAATGTTGATGTAGAAAAATAACAAGTGGCAATGGATGCCGAGATTGAATCTATGCATCTCAATTAAGTTTGGGATCTTGTCACTATATCTAAAAAGATTAAATCCTTTGGATATAAATAGGTATACAAGAGAAAGAGAGGTTCAGATAGAAAGGTGGAAACCTTTAAAGTAAAGTTAGTTGCAAAAGTTTATACTAAAAAAGAAGGGATCAATTATAAGGAGACATTTTCACCTGTAGTCATGCTTAAGTCTATTCGCATTCACTTGGTTATTACATATCATTATGACTACGAGATATAACAAATGGATGTTAAGACAGCATTTCTAAATAGCTATCTTAATGAAAACATCAACATGACTCAACCTAAAGAATTCATTGTGAAAGGCCAAGAATATATAGTCTACAAGTTTAAGAAGTTTATACATGAATTTAAGCAAGTATCACGAGTATAGAACATGCATTTTGATGAAACTGTAAAAATTTATTGTTATATACAAAACCTAGATGAGCTATATGTGTATAGAAAAACATATGAAAACAATGTGTCATTTATGATACTCTATGTGAATGACATTCTTTTTATTGGAAGTGATGTAGGAATAATATCATCCATAAAGGTTTGGCTATTAAATCAATTTAATATAAAAAGATATAGGAGAAGCGAACGATATTTTTTGTATAAAGCTTCTTAGAGATAAAAAGTAAAGAATGGTAGGCTTATCTCAATATACCTATATTGACAAGATATTAGCTAAGTTTATTATAAATTAATGTAAAATTATAATCATATCTTTTAGATACAGATTGACCTTATCTTTCAAACAATATCCTAAGATACAGGAAGAAAATGAAAGAATGAGTAGGATTCTCTATACTTCAGCAGTGGAAAGTCTCATGAATACCATACTTTGTACAAGACTAGATATCTATTTTGTCGTATGTATGATTACCAAATATCAGTCAAATTCAAAGGAAGAACATTAGCAAGCTGTGAAGCAAATACTCAAGTACCTGAAGGGAACGAGGGATTATATGCTTGTCTACAGAGCTGATGATTTAGTTCCTACTTATTACACTAACTCAGACTTCTTGACAGATAAAGATAAAAAAAATCTACTAGTTCATTTTGTCTGGAAGGACTATTTCATTGAAGATTGTTAAGCAATCTTATATTACTGATTCTACTATGGAAGTTGAGTATGGACAACTTTGGAAGCTTCAAAAAAATAGTTTTGGCTCCAGAAATTCCTCACAAAACTTGAAGTTGTGTCATAAATGGATAGGTCTGTTACCATATATTGTTACAATTTTAGAGTTGTATCACAACACAAGGAATCAAAGAACCATAGGAAAAGGCAAGCACATTGAGAGGAAGTACCACATAATCTAGGAGTTCATTCAGATATGAAAAATAGTAGTTAATCAGATTTCCTCCTCAAACAATCTAGCGGATCGCTTTATTGAGCCTTTGACGGATAAAGTATTCAAAAAATATCTAGATGTTATAGGGGTAGGCACATATGAAATTTCATGGTCTATTTAGTGCAAGTGGGAGATTATAGAGTGTATGTCCAAAATAGATTATGTATTTCTATATTTTAAAAAGTAATAAACTATTTCATTTACTAATAGTTGTTTGTATACATATATTTGCACATTAAGGTCCAAATATGTTTGTCAGTGATTTGCGTAATTGGTTTGTATTTTCACAGTAAGGTGTAGATCATAGGCTACTAATATATAAGCTAAAATGTTCTTGATCGATCGATAAAGTTAGGCGTTTCATTAAGGTTAGTTCATTACACTATGATTTTTAAATGGGAATTGGTTTACTTTTAACCAGTGAGTAATCTACTCACACAAATAGTGTAATCGTATTTGGAATACACAGAGTTGGACCATGCGATAGTAATCGTTATAAAAGTACTATATAATAAATAAAGATTGGTCTATCGCCGCTACTGTGTAAATGAGTATCCTAAGACTTGAGTCTAAGTTGGTGGTTTGGTAAAATTGAACTTGTA
Source organism: Voacanga thouarsii (assembly GCA_026120185.1). Classification (NCBI taxonomy): domain Eukaryota; kingdom Viridiplantae; phylum Streptophyta; class Magnoliopsida; order Gentianales; family Apocynaceae; genus Voacanga; species Voacanga thouarsii. Next base: position 698,334 of record JANUWF010002419.1, on the reverse strand, counting down.
TACTTTGATATATAATGGATGAAATCTTAATGTAAAGCCAAAACCTTGTACGTTTAATGTATAATTCTAGTTAATTAAGACAGAGTTTTTATAATTCACTTTGTAAAGATATCATCCCTTTGTGATTGTACAGAATAATCTAAATAATCCAGGACTATAAAAAATGTGTCTAAGTATGTATGCTTTTGGGTAGTTCCTTGAGATAATTGATTACATACTGAAAGTCATGGATTATCGGACTCGATACCAAAGGATGGTAGATGTCATTGAGAAAGTTGTTAGTATATTTTTCGATCTCAATGATAAGTATTACATAGATGGGTATTTTCATCATTACACTTGTAAGTCAAAGGCAATGCATTTGTAATATTATTTTTGGAGTTAATATTTTCATATAGTGATAAATGGAATATTTAAAATGATAAAATATAACTATTTATTAGTAAGGATATTTTGATCATTTTAGTAGTCAAGAATAATATGTCTTTTAGTCTCCGAAGTAGTTCGAGTAACTTTAGTAAATTTTATTTATTATATGGGCTCATTTGATGAAATAAATAATAGAAGAATTATTTTGGAAGTTCAATAATTATTTAGACTAGAATAAAGTATTAGGTCAATTTATTAAATAAGTTTATTAATCAATTGTATTGGGTAATTTTATTTTGGATCCAAGTGGATCAATTAACTAATAAAAAAGATATTTAATTAGTTATGAACTCAAGAATTAAAACCCTAACCCATCAGGATTTTAGGAGTACGAACCTTAGGGATTCCCTAGGGTGGCCAGCCACTTGGAGGGGGTGAAAAAACAAATTTTTGTTCTAGCAAATTTTTTAGTGCAATTCTTTGTAAGTCTCAAGAAAAATAAAAAATAAAAAAAAACCTAGCCTCTTTAGTGTGTGTGCCGCCACACTCTAAGTTCTTTCATTCTTCTTCATCTCTTTATTTACTACTTTCACCGGTAGATTAGTCTATCGTGGGTTTAGAGAATACTCTAGAAAATCAAAAAGTATTTGATGTGAAGGAATCGATAATTAGCTAGAATCCCCACAAAACAAGTCACAGTTCTAACCCAAGAAATACCATCAAACACAAATCCAGTTCCCGTTGTTTAACCAAAGCATCCTAAAAGTAAGTTTTTCTAGATTATATTTCGAAACAATTTTAATTTGCAAGTTTTCGTTGCATATTTTATTTTCCTGCGATCCTTCAACCTCTTGAAATACTTGATGAAACATTTTGAAAACATCAAGAATGGACCTTCTTCTTCATTAATCTAAGCATGGTCTCTAGGTTTCTCGAAGAAAAAGTAAAGTGAAAAGAGAGGGAGAAGCTTTCGGTCAATCCTAGAGAAAGAAGAGAGAAAAAATTTTGTGAGGGGAAATGGGTCTGCTAAAATGAATAAGGGTGTTTAGAGTTTTTAGTTTTTTTTTTTCCTAGGGCAAGAATCATGATGAATGGTTGAGATTAAATTTTTGAAAGAAAAATAAATTGGGTGGCCAAGATTAACCAGGATTGAATGGCTAAGGTTTAAATGAAATAAAGAGCCAAGATTAACTTAAGCATTAGTGTTTGAGTTGTAAAAGTCAAGTCAAATAAAGTAGTCTTGGGTTGTCCAAGTCATTCAATTAGATTAAGAGTTAAATTTGACTTTAAAATAATCTTAGGTTGACCAAGTCAGTCAATTAGGCCAAGAGTTAAAATTGATTTTAAAATAGTCTTGGATTGACCAAGACATACCATAGGTCAAGAATTCTACTATGCTCTTATAATATATTTCTAAGGTTTTAAAGTATTCAAAAGATTTAAAATATGGTTGAGATTTATAGAAGTTATTTTTAGGTCCATCGCAAAGCCAAAAGTAAAGTCATTTTTTTTCCCTCAAAATTTGTAGAAATAATATTTTATTGTAACTAATACCTCAATTTAATCATAAAATCATGCATAACTTATAATCACAAAGTATTCGTAACAATATACACAAGTCATTCACACCTTTTTCACAAATACATTTAAAATTTATAAAGAAATTAAATAATTATACCACATAAACATATTCCCAATATGATAAGTTCAAAGAATAAATTCTTATTTCCTAATTTTCAAAGTGTGAATCAGTAGGGTATCACACCTTCCCCCTCATAAGAGAATTTCGTCCCCAAAATCACCTATTGCTATACCTTACAACAAATCTATATCTTCCTCATTCATCCCCCAGTTTTCCACGTGGTATCTTAAGTGCCATAGTATTCCCATAATGCTTTGACTATCGAAATCCTTTTATTTCTCAATTCCTTGATATTCCATTCCAATATCCTAACAGATTTCTCCATGTAACTCAAGTTAGGTTGTAACTATAACGGCTCATCATTTAGTATGTGATCAAGATCCAAATTGTACTTCTTAAGTTGGAAAACATAGAACACTTCATGTATGTTAGTTAATCCTTCAAGAAGGTCTAATATACAAGCCACAGTTACAATCCTCTCAATAATCTGAAATGGTCTGATCTATATTAAACTCAATTTTCCTTCTTTCAGATACCTCAGCATTTCTCCACTTGGTGTTAATTTTCAGAAACACTTGTTCACCAATTTGGAATTCTAAATCTCTCTTCCTATTATTAGCATCATCTTTTTTAGTTTTTCTTATCGGGAACTCAGTTGACAAAATCTATTGTTACGCATTCTCATATCCAATTAGGATTCAACAATAGCTAAAACAATCCGATTGATTTCATATGTTCCATTTTCACCCTCTGACAAGTGAGACACATTGACATACACTAGGTGAGAATATACTTCAAGCTCTAGTGAACTATGAATAGTTCATAGAGATCTGCCCTATGCAGGTAGTATCTTTATTTCTTCCAAGCAAATATGATTACTGCTCATTTCAAATTATAAGTGGGATAGTTGATTGTGGCTTGAGTTTCCACAAAACATATTTGATAGCTTTATTTTCTTATATCAGCACAACTCCCAATTGTTCTTTCGACATATCTGAGTATATAGCCTAAGATTTTCATCCTTCAGGTTGGGTTGACACAGTCAATTACGTCATGAATCTTCTCTTGAGTTCTTAGAAACTCTTTTTGCACATCTCATCCCATGAATATGATGTGTCCTTTTACAATCACCAAGTCAAAGGCATCATAGGGATTGAGAATCCCTAAATGATATGGCAGTAATATTCTATTAGCCTCAAGAAACTTTAAATCTCTGTGACATTCTCAAGCTTTTTCCAAAAAATAATCGCTTCTACTCTAAACAAGTTTTCTTTAATTCTATCCTTAATTACTACATGTGTTAAAGTTGAAATTATGTCCAACTAGAACTTACACTTACTAAACTTGACAAAAGTTTATGCTCCCTCAACATCTCCAAAGCTAATTTCAAATACTCTGCATATTCAAACTTAGTGTGAAATTTAGTTTTAGGATTATCTTTCTCCCAGATTCACACTGGATAATATCATTTATCTTAAATTTAGTTTAGAAAAGCAGCATGTTTTCTCAGGGTCCCATCTTTCATCTTTACAAATAATATCAAACTTTCCCACGGTGATGTACTAGATTGGATATAATCTTATCCCCAACAACTCCTTAATCACTACGGCCTCCTTTAAAATACTTCGATTATTGGGCTTATTATTAGAGACATTAGATATCCTTGACAACTCCTTTTAGGAAGCCTTTAGGCTTTAGCTCCCAATATAAGATACTTCAACTTCTGCACTGGGTTTCTTTAAAAATTCTAAATCATCTATTTCTTCATGACAAACTACATCACCTTACTCTTATAGTCTACCTAAGCATGATACTTAGACAACCAATCCATTCCTAAAATAAAATTATAATCCTCAAAGGGCATAAGAATAAGATCTCGGGTAATCGTTATTTTCTCACCTTAATACTACATCCTTGAACACATTTACAGATTCCACTACTTTTCCCAAATGACTAACACAGTATATGGTAATTCTAAAGCTTAATTATTCTTGATAAATGCCCCAATCTCCTCTACACATACTCATACCTATACCAACTTTACGAAATTACACCATCCTCCACATACATACATACATACATACATACATACATACATACATACATACATACATATATATATATATATATATATATATATATATATATATTGAGAGAGAGGCTAAATCCATGCCCCTCTAACCTAAATCTACACCCCTATTTATTTACATCTATTAGTTAGAAAAAAATGTCCTTCTACTCCTTTAATTTTAAAATCTTATTATGTTTTTTTTTTTATTTTCAACTCTTAAACAAAAATCATATTTGAGTAAGTATCATATTAATCCAAAAAAAATTAACTAAATACATCATAAATAGTACAAAAAATTATATATGAATCAAATTATTAATAAAAATAACTTGTACAAAAATTACAATTTATATATTTATTATATATTGAAAACTATATTTCTCCTTTCATAAAACTTGCAAAAGTATATGGTAATAATAATTTAGAGTTTCATTTGATTAAAAAAAAATCATTGATTTATTTTTTCTTAAAACTGTGTATTTTACATAATAGATTAAAACATTAATAAAATAAAAAATTCATCAAAAATAACCAAAAAAAGACTATTGGGATACACATCACAAGAAAAAAATATAATTAAAAATTATTACATTTCTATTAGTTATTTGTTATTAAAGTAATTAATTTATAAACGAAAAATAAGAAAAAAATAGCTTATTAGTCCTATTTGGTACATAGAATTTGAAATTTGTAATGTTTTAATACTTAATTATTTTTTTCTACCGTTATAGTCCCTAATGAAATTATTATTTGCCTAATGATCTCCAACTCTCTTTTTTTAGTATAAATTCTGACCCAAACAAAAAAAGTAACTCCCATTGCACATGCTTTTTCTTTTAAGTGAAAAATGGGCATATTAGTTGATCACGTGCAATTAGCATAACTTTTTTTGTTAGAATTTACATTAAAAAAGAAAGTTGGAAACCACTTGATAGATTATAATTTTATTAGAGACCATAACAGTAAAAAAAAATATTAAGGACTAAAACATCACAAGCTCTAAATTTTAGAGACCAAATAAGCTAAATTTTCAAAAACTAATGATATAGTTGGTTGAGAATAAGAATAGGAAAGTGTATTTTTGTCTAACTAATAGACATAAATGAATCGGGGGTGTGGATTTAATCCCTCCCACACACACACACACACACACAAAATTTCAAATTACTACTATGCAACTGGATTCTTACCAAAGTCACAATAAAATGTAGGGAACCAAAATAATTAACACATTATTGCTATGGAATTAAACGGAGAGCTCTCTAACAAATTCTAAATCCATGCTTAACATAAGGTTGTATTTCTTAAAAAATATATGATTAAGATCTCTAAGTAGTTCTTCTCTCAAACAAATTATAGAGAATCTCAGCCAATTACCAAAAGTTTGAGCTATTGTTACTTTTTCAACTCTTTTCAATCCGATTTCTTCATCTTCCATTTGAATGTTTCATGGAGGATTCAATATGGGGTTGCCTTTCCAAGCCAATTGTTCCACTATAAAAGCTCCATTATTGCAAACTGTTGAATGTGTTTTTGGCGGCATCTTGTACTTACAATATTGTCTTATTTAATGCCAAAATTAAAAGTTTCTCACATCTCATAATAAAGTATCTCTTACACCCAAAATTTAAATTCAAGGCATAAAGAATGCATGTTGCATATTCAACAAACAAATGAGCATATTGAAACAAGTTTACACAATAGTTATCATGTAAATCCATAGGCTTTGCACACAATCATATAATTTCATAAAAAATTCAGAATATTCCAAACAATGTTCCTAACACGTACACATGAATACCAGACATAACATACAACCATAAATATCTAAAGTTCAGGGGTTAAAATCTTAGCATCCGAAACAAGTTACTATAACTAGGCAATTATCTCTATCACCATATCACAACCTTTATCTATCAAATTAGAACTAAGGTAATCAAAATCAAAATCCTAGAATAGTCACCAAAGGCCTTATTTATTTCATCACGATGCCCAACTCTTCTTGTAACTAAGAGATTTTTGCATCATTAAACTTAGCGTGTCCCCTTTAACTTATTTATCTCTCTGTCACTATAGGGTCCTTCAAATCAATTTTCACTAAAACTATCATCAATTGGAGATACAAGTATAAACCTATCTCCTATACCCACTAACTTATTATTATCTAACAAAGTATTACTATTGAAGTCATCATCTAAAAGAAACCAAATTTAGATAAGTATAATCATACGTAAAATTCCAAAACTCATAAATTAATATTGATATTCTTAACAAATATCATAGTACTTAAGAATCTAAATTCGTATATCCATCTAAGCATAAAATAATCTTAGGCTTAATTTAAACCTAGGCTCAATCTAATCCAAGGCTCCAATACTAATTATAATACCCCATTACATATGTAACCCATATGGGTCGGGGATGTCGTTCCATCTTTAGGACCAAATGTCTTTATAATTTGTACTCATCAAAATCATTCAATTATTCAAATGAAATCAAATAAATTTTAACAAATATCCTTCATGCAAACTCATTCGTAAAGCGAACTATTTTCGTATATGAAACTCAACAATTATCCAATTTAGTTCATGCATCAAAACAACTCATGTAATCTTTCCTAAATGTCCCAAGGATTCATAATGTATAATTAAAGAAGTATTCAATTGTTTTCTTCCAAAATCACAAATGGATCATAGCTTAATTCAAATTTGAATACTCTAATTTTTTAAGCAAAACAAGGTAGAAAATATATTAATTCATTGACCAAGCAAATGGATAAGTTTTTCTTTCAAACTTTGCCATTGTGTATAGTAAAAGTTCATGTAAAAACTTCTCCAAAATCTGCATAAATATTGGTTATATTTGAGCTTCAGAGTGACACGCCGCTATAGTAATTGTTTCTGGTAGTTCTACGTGACTACATTTAAAAATCCACTAAGATCAAACTGCTATGAATTTTCTAACGATTTATTTTCTAAAATACTCCTTTAAGATTAAGTTTCATATCGTAAAATATTACATTCAAATTTGACTAATGTGTCACATTTTTTGGTCTAAATAACCTCATGAAAATCACAAAGTTTTCATAGAATATAGAGCAACTTGCCAAAAATTATGAAGTTAGGTTCCTTGTATAATCTCCATGCAAAATCCACATCTAAACAACCCTAAGACATCATACAACATCTAGCATATCAAACCCTAGCATGGTATCCAGGAAAGTTGTGCTCAAATAAATCACAATCCCAACATACAAATATTTCTAATAAAGTATTATCTATTGCATGACCATTTTGATAGTTCATATGGCTTCAAATCAACATATATAGAATTCTACATAATAACACATTTAGTAGTTAGATTCCTTACAAGATTTCACCCAAATCATGGTAAGAAAATCAAAACTTTGAAAGACACAAACTGTCTAACAAGAGCCCTAATTTTGTTCACAAAAAAATGAAGAGAAGAGTGAAATCTTGTGTATTACCTCCTGAAATACTTGACGAACCACTTTGAAAAATAGCAAGAATTGACCTTCTTCTTCAATAATCTAAGCTTCATCTCTAGGTTTCTTGAAGATAAATCAAAGAGAAGAGAGAGGGAGGAGCTTTTAGTCAAGCTTAGGGAGAGAAGAGAGAAAAATGTTTGTGAGGGGAAATAGGACTACTAAAATGGATAAGGGTGTTTAGGGGGTTTTTTTTTTCCTGGGGCAAGAATTATAATGAATAGTTGAAATTAAATTTTTGAAAGAAATATTAAATTAGGTGGTCAAGATTAACTAAAATTGAATTGCCAAAATTTAAATGAAATGGAGAGCCAAGATTAACTTAAGCATTAGGGTTTGAGTTATAAATGTTAAGTCAAATAAAATATCCTAGGATGGCCAAGTTATTCAATTAGGTCAAGAGTTAAAATTAATTTTTAAAATAGTCTTAGATTGATCAAGTCATTCAATTAGGTCAAGAGTCAAAATTGATTTCAAAATAGTCTTGGGTTAACCAAGTCATTCAATAGGTCATGTGTTCTACTCTCAATTTTTAATATATTTTCAAGGTTTTAAAGTATTTAAAAAATTCAAAACATGGTTGAAATTTGTGGAAATTACTTTTGGGTCCCTTGTAAAGCCAAAAGTAATATCTCGATTTAATCATAAAATTATGCACCACTTATAATCACAAAGTAGTCATATCATTATACACAAATCATTCACACCATTCACAAACACGTTTAAAATTCATAAATAAATTAAATAAGCAAACCTCATAAACATATTCTGAATAAATATGATGGGTTTAGGGAATGAATGCTCATTTTCTAATTTTCAAAGTATAAATGGGTGGGGTATTACAATGAGAATAACAATTTGTTGTACTTGATTTTATTTTTTTTGGGATCGGATCGAACCGTAAACCAGTCCCAAAACTGGTTCTGTCCTTTGCTTTAAATTGTTTTTCCCCAAAATAGTTCTATTTTGTTCAAACTATTTTGAACTGACCAGCCCAACCGAAAAACTGTTGAATTGGCCGGTCTAACCGAATTGAGACATTCTTTCTCTCTCTCTCTCTCTCTCTCTCTCTCTCTCTCTCTCTCTCTCTCTCTCTCTCTCTCTCTCTCTCTCTTTTGCTAGATAAGATAATATATTTATAGGAAAGAAATAAGTTACATAGAGAAACTAAACAATCCATAATAATAGAGAAAATACTACAGTTTTCTCCCAATTTCATTGTTTTTGTCTCTGTGGACTTGAATTATACTATATTATCAATCAATTTTATTCTTTAAAATAATTATTTTTTAATTCTTAAATTATAATATTACCGATTTAACTAATGTTCAATTGTGGTTTAATTATAGTTGGACCATTAAATCGTGAACCATTAAATTTTTTTGCTCAATATCTTGTCCGATTTTGAAAACATTGCTTGATTTATATTGTTATTTTGTTGAGAGCGTTAATTATAGTCATTTTTACAAATTTTCCATGGTAAAGCATGAAACTGAAATTCAAAACTAAAGTTGTAATATCCCACATATTTTCAGTGGTAGTGGGCCATGTTTTCGTGGGTTGTCGCCCCGTCTAAACTTTCAAATAAGGAGTCTTTATAACAGATCAAAATTTAATATACTGTGAAATTATACTATAACCTTAAATGAACATGTCATTTAATTGATCATAACTTTGAAATTATGTCTTAAGTCTTTTACAATATATCTCTAATAAGACGAAGCAATAATAGTTTCTTCACCATTATACTTTCATTACACACTCTGATCACCAACATGTACAATAAAGCCTAAAAACATAGAGAAAAACGTGTGAGTGCAAAAACACTTAGTGAGTCTCGTGTGTGTTCGTGATTTTTAGATAAAAACGATTTTCATGGTATTTTCTAACAAGACAACTTGTAAATATTCATGAGATCTCATACTTGACATAAAACATTCATTTGCTCACATGGATATTAATGGTTCCTCGCAAGAACTATATTCTCGAAATACGTTCAATAAGTAAAACCATATTGCAATCTCATTGCTCGGAAGGAATTTTAGTTTATCTAATAGCTTAACATCAACACTATAGGAATATAATCCTATGAGTATGATAACATATTTGAGCACAAAAAGCCGGATATCAATGCAATATAATATTTTCCAAACCAAACCCTTGTTCCAAGATTGAATTCTTGGAGTAACTCATGAAATCCATATTTTCATAACAACATCAAGTAGGAATATATATTTTAAGAAAATCACAAATCAAATGGTTTTTATAAAATAAAAAAGAACTCACCTCAACTAGCTATGTCCTTAAGTTAAGCTCATCTAAATTAATGAGCAAACTCAATATGAACAATATCAATATTTCTTTATCTCTTCTTCTCTCTTTTTCTCTTTCTTTCTTTTACTCTTTCTTTCTTCTCGGTTTTCTTCCTTTCTCTCCTTTTTCTTTCTTCTTCCTTCCCTTTTCTGTCTTCCTCTCCCTTTTGACTAAAACTCCTTCTCTCTTATGCTTTGGTCCTCCCCTTGTCCTCTATTTGTAGATGTTCTAGGAATCTTATGGAGGAAGCTTTATAAGAAGCTTATATAAGGGTTTATGTAAAATGCTTATGTAAGAAGCTTATGTAGGAAGTTATAGAATATGATAGAAACATATAGAAGGTGACTTGGCAATATTAAAAATATGTAGAACATGTTAGAAGGTATAGGTAGCAACTTATAGAAGCTTATAGAATATGACTCATCAAATTTCTAGAATATTTTAGAAGCTCTTGGAAGATGAGTCATCATCTCTAGAATATAGTGGAAGCTTATGGAATGTTTTAAAAAAGTATAGAACATTATGGAAAATGAAATAGTCACATGACTTTTCTTTAATCAAACATTGTGGGCTACTTTTAGAAAATTAAAATACTAATTTAGAAAATATCTTAGAATGATTAAATGAAAGTGGGCCACCTCATAATTTATAATAGCCTAGTCATCATAAATAGAACAGTGTAGAAAATTTATAGATTTTTATGAAAATAAATAGAATAATATAGAATACTTTATAAACTTATACAATATGGTGGAAGTTTGTGGAATATTATAAAAGATATAAATTAATATTTAATAATAGATTTAATGTGATAAATATCTAAACTTTATAAATATTGTGGGCTCCACATATAAAATATCGAGAACTTTATTAAAGGTTGTGGGCCATACGTCTAATCTAATATAAAATAGATTACTTAACCAAGTTAAATTTCTCTTCTTATTATAAAATAAGTTACTTAACCAAATGGAATTTCTCTTCTTATTATAAAATATTATATGTATATATATATATATATATATATATATATATATATATAATAGTTCTTGTAAAATATTATTTACATAAAATATTCATTTCATAAATAATGATTGTCTTGTATAAAGAAAATAACTTTATAAAATTCAAGAAAATTCTCATATAATATTCAAAAGTTCACAAAGGTAGCAAAAAAACCTCCTATCTTAAGAGTGCTCACGGCAGGATGTTACAATCTCTCATCCTTTAAAAAATTTTGTCCTCGAAATTTGAAAATACCTTCAACATCATTAATCTACGACTTCTTTCAAACCACTAATAAATAATGTCTCCAAAACCATAAACTTAAACATATCATAAATATCCACCTAGAAGCATGTCTCTTCTTTCAATCATTTCCTATGTCCATATCTACAACCACAAAATAGTCATAAGATCAATATCTCTAAAATTTATAAAATATTTTAGTACCAATTCTATCTCCCAAATATCAGTAATTTTATGCTCTGACACTAATTGTAACTCAAGTCAATATCTCCCAAATTGTTAAACCTAAAGTTCTAATACCATTTGTAACATCTCACGTATTTTTAATAGTAGTGGGTCATGTCTTCGTGGGATGTCATCCTGTCTGAACTTCCAAACAATGAGTCTTTATAACATATCAAAACTTAATACACAACGAAATTATACTATAACCTTAAATGAACATATCATTCAATTGATCATAACTTTGAAAGTGCATATCAAGTCTTTTACAATATATCTCCAACAAGACAAACAAATATGGAATAATAGTTTCTTCACCATTATACTTTCGTTGCGCACTCTGATCACTAACCTATACAATAGAACCTAAAAATGTATAGAAAAACGCATCAGTGCAAAATACTCAGTGAGTTCCATATATACTCGTGATTTTTAGATAAAAATGGGTTTCATGATGTTTTCCAATAAGACAATTTGTAAACATTCATGAGATCTCATACTTGACACAGAATAGTCGTTTGCTCACAATGGATATTAATGGTTCCTCACAAGAATTATATTCTCGAAATGTGTTCAATAAGCAAAACCACACTGCAATCCCATTACTCGAAAGGAACTTTTGTCTATCCAATAATATAACATCAATAGGAATATAATCTCATGAGTATGATAACATATTAGGGTATAAAATTTGGAGATTAATGCAATGCAATATTTTCCAAACCAAATCCTTTTTCCAAAATTAAATTCTTGGAATAACTCATGAAATCCATGTTTTTATAAAAATATCAAGTAGGCATATATATTTTAAGAAAATCACTAACCAAATGGTTTTTATAAAATAAAAGGGAACTTATCTCATCTAGCTATTTCCTCAGGTCAAACTCACCTAAATCAATGAGCAAAATCAATATCATCAATACCACTACTTTATCTTTCTTTCTTTCTCTCTCTTCTTTGTTTTTCTCTTTCTCTCTTCCCAGCCTTCTTCCTTTCTCTCCCTCTTCTTTCTTTCTTTCTTTCCTTTTTCTTTCTTCTTCCTTTTTCGGTCTTCCTCTCCCTCTTGACCGAAACTCCTTCTTCTTCTCTCTTATGCCTTGGTCCTTCTCTTGTCCTCTATTTATAGATGTTTTAGGAAGTTTATGGAGGAAGCTTTATAAGAAGCTTATGTTAGGGCTTATGTAAAATACTTATGTAAGAAGTTTATATAAGAATTTTATAGAAACTTGCATAAAGCTTAGGTAGCAATCTCTAGAATGTATTGGAAGATGACTCACCATCTCTAGAACATAATAGAAGCTTATGGAATATTTTAGAAAAGTATAGAACATTATGGAAAATGAAATAGCCACATAATTTTTCTTTAGTCAAACATTGTGGGCTATTTTTATAAAATTAAAATAATAATTTAGAAATATCTTAGGACGATTAAATGAAAGTGGGCCAACTCGTAATTTATAATGGCCTAATCATCATAAATAGAATAGTGTAGAAACTTATATAGTTTTATGAAAATAAATAGAATAGTATAGAATACTTTAGAAACTTATAGAACATGGTTGAAGTTTGTGGAATATCATAGAAGATATAAATTAATATTTAATAATAGAATTAATATGATAAATATCTAAATTATATAAAAATTGTGGGCTCCACATATAAAATATCAAGAATTTTATTAAAGGTTTTGCTTCGTACGTCTAATATAAAATAAGTTATTTAACCAAGTTGAATTTCTTTTCCTATTATAAAATAAGTTACTCTACCAAATTGAATTTCTCTTCTTCTTATAAAATATAATATATCTTGTCAAATATAATAATAATAATAATAATAATAATAATAATAATAATAATAATAATAATATTATTATTATTATTATTATTATTATTTCTTGGAAAATATAATTTATATGAAATATTAATTTCATAAATACTGACTTTCTTGTATTAAAGAAAATAACTTTATAAAGTTCACGAAAATTCTCATATGATATTCAAAAGTTCACAAAAAAAAAAAAAAAATCTCCTGTCGTAAGACTACTTAGGGCGGGATGTTTGGTTGTGGGGTGTTATAAAAGTCTAAATACTTATATTTTGAAATTTAATATGAATGTTGAATTAATTATAATTTGTTTATATATTTTTTATTATAATTTGTATGAAATAAAATGGCAATAATTAGATAAGCTATTAATGTATTCAAATTATATATTAACTTTAATTTCACTTAAAATTATAATATAATTTCAATGCATATTAAACAAATAACTGATTATAATAATCTGTCTTCAAATGTACGAAATTAAATAAATATTTAATGATATTTGTTATTAAACATGTTTAATTGAATAAGTACGTACTTAAATTATTAAAACCCCCAGAGTTTTATAATCTAATGCTTTTACATATTCTAATGTATTTCAAAGTTGAAAAACCGAAGAATGAGAAAAATAAAAATTAGATATGGTATTCAAAGGTTGTTTATCATTCTCTCAAATCTCGTTTATGCTTTGAAACTTCATTTAACCTTAAAGACATAATTGTCATTTTGAAAATACTTGCTCTGACAAGAGAAAAATGCTCTGGCAATATGGCCAGCTAAAATTAAAACTTGCATTATTTAAATATATTTAATAGTACTACAATTTTGTTTCTTACTTTATTACTCCTTTTATCTAAAATTAACTATCCTGTTTTAATTGAACAAAAATATAAATAAAATATTTAACTATAAACAAGCTACCTCCTTATTTTTATTAATTTAATCTTAGTAGTATGGCCTATGAGTTAATTGGACATATACATTAGATCAAGCATGTTAATTACGTAAATTTAGATACAAAATATATTTATTTTAGAAAAAGTTCGACATTCATTTTAAAAAATATATAATATAATAGTAATTATTATTAATTTGATGCATGTCTAGTTACATTTTGTTTTTAATTTAACAAATACTCACGATCAAACTATTTGGATTGAAAAGTCAGGATCCACTTCCTTTATAAGATGACAATCGGATCCTCCCTTTCTCTCTCTAAAACTCCTTTTCTCTATCTTCTCTCTCGTATTCCATCCATATACCTATGTGTTCGTTGTCCTTGCGCGAGATCGGAGCTCTGACTTCAATTGAAACTCTAGTCTTAATCAAATCTTCTTCCTTTTAATTATTAAATACTTATTTTGATTACAAATCACAACAAATTTCTCTCTTTGTGTTCTTCAACAAAATCTACAATTCACTCACTAACTCCTTTATCAATCTTTTCAAATTGACTTCCAATTTTCTTATTTTTTGAGGGATTAACTGACGCCTTGATCTGATCTATTTTTCGTCGTGAACATCTTTCCTTTTCTAAATTATTACTCATTAAGAAACGAGGTAAAGTTGAATCTCTCCTACTAGTGTAGTTTTTGGATGACAATGAAGGCACTGCAAAAAAAATTATTATATGTTTGTTTAATTTATTTCTTATGTATGTATCCAATTAAGATCTCTGGGGTGTGATATGTTTTTTATTACATTATATAATTTTTAATATTCTTGTATTTAGAATATTTTCTTTTCTCAATTCTCTTTTTTTTTACTTCTCTAATTATAGCAGAGAGGAGGATATATATATATATGAAGATATCTAGATGAATAAATTTGAAACAAAATCAAATAGATAAGTAGTGGTGGCATAAATGTAAGATTCAAATCAAATTTATCAATTTGTTATCTTAAGTCAAATTGTATTTGGGTAAATTTATGTTTGATTTTAACTTGAGGCTGCTTGTGAGGAGAAGAATGAATTGAGTATTAATAGTATCTAAGTAGTTAGTGGAAAGAATAAGAGGAATAAAAATATTAATTTAGGTATTTATCTTTTTTTTTAATAACAAAAGCTAAAGGTATTGTTCGATACAAAAAATATATTTTTTTAAGGTTGATTTTTTCCCCCTCTCCCTTCCTATCCACCCTTACACGAAACCAAATTGAAACACAAAACCCTTCATCTCCTGAGAAAGTCATACCCAAGTCAAGAAAAAGCCCAAACCCTACCCTCAATATCCTTTGGGGGCCAAAACAGAAGATTAGGTATAGTTTAAGAACATTCGTGCAATTTTACCCTATTGACGGGCGCGTAATAAACCATCACTGTAACCCCGCCAAAGGTCCGTTCTTTACTCCTATTCTCTCCTCTAACCATCTCTTCACCTGCAAATCTATCAGAGATTGTGATGATGCCATGAATCACTCCCCTCTCTATACCATATATATGTAAAAGATTTTTTCACTATCTCAATATATTCATACTGCATGTATTATACCTATGAATAATATCTGTTTTGAATACACACACCCCCCTATATCAGCACCTGCATTACCCTGTTTCTGTCGCCGCTAATTTTCTTTAGATCCCATCTTCAACTGTAACTCTTTATACATGCACATACCAGCTCGTCTGGTGGAGTTTTTGCATGTTCTTGGTTTTTTTTTTTTTTTTTGGCTTCAATTGTGGAGTTAATTGGTCTGTGAAGTGGCGTGCTTGTTGGCCTCGTTTCCATGCTAGGGTTAGGGTTCAATTTTTAGCTTATAGCTCCTTTTTTTTTTTTGAAAGAAATTCTGAGTGATACTTGAAGTAATTCTTCTTATTATTTTTTTCTGTGGGGTAGTGCGGTATGACTGCGTGAAGGTGAAAGTAGATGCTTAGTGGATTAATCGATTTCTTGGTGCATTTATGGTAATGATTGATGGGTTTTCGAAGGAAGAATAGTTGATGATAAGTGCTCTAAATATGTTTGCAGATGCTATTTTGTTTTTGGATTTGAGGTGAAAATGAAGTTAAAGGACTCCAATTAATGAGTTAATGAACTGGGTAAAGTCGAAAATAGTGGTCCAAATCTGCTGTAACTCTGCCTTGAGAATTTTGAGGACTGAATTGCAATTTGTTTTTCCGCTTGAGTTTTCTGTATGTGATTACCAATTGAAGAATTTGTTCACTGTAAAAATGCTGGGTATAATTTTGATTTCAGGGTTGGATTCCGGAGATATTGTTGAAAATTTTTCTGGAGACCAGGATGACTGGATTGCGAGGCAGAAGGGAGGGGAAAAATGTTAATTTTTCTGGAGATAAGGTTTTGGAGCCGAAGTCAGTGTTTGGAAAATATTCTGATGCAGAATTGGTTGCTCGGCTGAAAGTACTTGCTTTGGATCCCTGTAATTCGCAATTTTCACGGAACAAAATTCAACCATTGTGGAATCAGACTATCAGGGTTCGGAACGCTATGGCTCTTAGCAACAATGAATTTCCTCGGGTAAGAGTGGAATCTTTTAACTGTTTTGAAAACATCACTTGGATGCATTGTGGTATATACAGTGCTAATATATGATTAGAGAGCTGGTCTCGCTGGTATTGGTGCAATTCTGTCTTAGATCTCAAAACCCATCATAATTGAGGGGCAGAGAGGTGAAAATTTATTATGAAATTTTTATCCTTATGCTTCAGCCAAAATACCTTTAGCCAAACTGAAAACAAGAAATGAGAAAACCCTTTCCATAAAGTGAGACAAATTAGAAGAGATATCCAGTCTCACTTTTTCGAGAGAAAACTGAGAAAAGATTTCCAGTCTCTCAGTTGTTACAAAGCAAGACAAATGTGCTGTTCAAAGTCTAGCTCTATTAGTCTTGGTCATCTTTTTCTGCCCTTATCAGGGTAGCTTTTGTTTGCTAGGCAATAAGGGAGGGGAAACAAGACCTTGAGAAGAAAGAAATATCACTAATAAACTAGAATATCTCCTAAAGAGATAATACTCTTGCTTTTCAAAGACTAAGAATTCTAGATAGAAACAAAATACTAATCAGTAATTAAAGAAAGATTCTAAAGTTAAATCCCTGTAAATTATAGCAGTAACTAAATGACCAAAATACCCTTGACACTTAAGTAATTAACCATTAATGAAAATCTCTAACAATATATTGGAGACCACAAACTGTTTGCACATGATTTAAAAATCTCTAACAATATATTGGAGACCACAAACTGTTTGTACATGATTTAAAATATTCTTGTAAAATGCTGGAGCTACATCCTTCTTTAGGCCCTTTGCATTCTCCATTACTATAGTTGACCAATTTATAAGGATAAAGTTAGCGAGATATTCCCAGTTGGAGAAGGGATCTGCGGTTCGTATATTGTTTGATGGCCCATTGCTTGTTAGAGCATGAGTTGTAAAATGTGTCATTGTTATATTTGTATTGAAACATATTTTAAAGAAATTTATTAAAATTTTGGGTCGAAGCCTGAAAAATGGCCATGCACAGATGTATTCTATTGGCATAGTCTTGTTGCAATTGAAAGTAGGTTGAACTTGTTGGATTTTTTTTTTTTAAACAAATTAAACAGTACTTCATGAAGAAGGATACAATAAAGTTTACCTGATTCTTGAGTCAATATCTTTAAACAAGTAATGTGTTTTTACCTTCAAATGGTGAGGAATATAATGTTCTTTTTAACAAAAAGTGTTGGAAAATCCCTTGCCCCTCCTAATGAGAAAAAAGAGTCCTTATTCCAATGTCAATTTGGAAACCAAATTGAAGTCTCTTATTTACAGCACTCTCTATTAAGGTTAAAATAGTTTTCGAAACATTGTAGTTGCATTTAAATATAAACATTTTGTACGTAATGATTTTTTTTTTCATAAATTTATTTCATGAAGCGCTATTAGTTTTTGTGAAAATTGATAAACCCAACATATGATTTTGTATACTTTTCTTGTTTTATATGCAGTGTGAATATGCTTAATCCTTAAACTAGCATCCCTAAATTAATGCTACATTTTTAAATAGATCCCCTAAAATCGTGGAATTGTGTGGCAATAATAAAACTGTGCTTTTGTAAGATATTCTTTTAAACTTATAATCAATAAAAATCCATAACATAAAGATATCCATTTTTTATATTAACAAAAGAAAATTACACATGAAACTTAAGTGTCTACGTTCCAAGTTTATATGAAGGGATATGTAAGCAAAACCTAGTTAAATTAATGGCTGGACTATGATAAATAAATTCTTTTGAGGGGATGGCTATCACGTTTTATCCTATCCTTAGGGTAATCCTTGAACTTTTGGTGTAAAACTAAATGAAATAAACTGCAAATTTTAGTAGTTTTTTATTTTCCCTACGTTGAGGGCCTTTTCATTTACTCCATTTGCTTTGGCTTGAAGGTAATTGCATTTTGCATGTTCTGCTGGTCGTTTTATCATTTATTTAATTTTATATTGTGCTATAAGAAGCCATTGTCAATTTGTGCCATTTGATAGTTCAAATATGTCTAATTTGAACACTAGATAGAAGGTGTTCGCTATCAAATTCTTAGGGAAAAAATAATGTAAGATTGGTTGAGGAACAAAATTCTTAAGTACATGCTTAAATGTATGTTGGATTTTACATGTGACATAGATCGTAGGAGGGAATCGCTACTCATAGTGTGTTATGCTGGGCTACTGTCACTGGATGCCTTTTTACACATGAAAAGTATGCAAGTAACTCTTATGTGCGAGTGAGTTTCAGGCTACTTAATTATGTTGCTCCATGTTTACACATCTGTAAGTCATGGTGGCTACTCATTCTGTCCTCAAGTGTTTGACCACTCTAAGCATTTGAGGGCATATTTAATGCCTGACCACAATCCAATTCCAAACCAAAACAGACCATCTTTTTTTCCCTCTTTTCTTTCCCTTTTTGTTTTTTCTTATTCACTTCCCTAATTCCCTTTAAATACTCTTCCAGACAAATGATTCCATCTTTCACCAATCTCTTTTAATTCTCTCCCAAATATTATTATTAGCTTCACTAGTTCTCACAAATCTCAATTCTTTCTCTCAAAATCTCAAGTCTCTCTCCAAAATCACAATACACGTTAGATAACTAAAACTAATTTCAAGCTGCTTTTTTTTTTTCCCCTCCTAAAAATAGATATATCATGTTCTTTAAAAAAAATTTCAAAACTGTAAATATAACCATAAACAAAGGTTCATCAGAACCTTAATTCGAGCAATAACCGACTGCACTTAGGAGTCTCAGCTAAGGTTCCGTTTTAGGGAGATCCACAACCGGCAATTCTGGAATTGTGGTCAGGCCTAGCATATTTGCTTGGTAAAATAGTTGTCAAAATGGAATTTTTTGGAATGGTTTAAGAGCCACCAATGCAGTTGACTCTGAAAGGATATACATTAAAAAGACAAAAATACTTTCAATTATGCTAGTGTTAATGGACAAATCTAACTGAAGGTCTACAATTTATCAAATTTGATAGTTTGAAGGCATTTTGCTCAGTCAAATTGTTGGACGGTCAACAATTTGTTTTTAAAATAGTCCAAAGGCCACCACTGGACTTTACGTAAACACATTCTAGTGAAAATACTGGTGCAGAATTCAGTATTTGAAGATTAAAGCACAGTCTAGAGATTTATCCACAAAAAGATTGGCTGAGATGAAAATTGGAGGGATATGAGGATGAAAATGCATGTGGAGTAGTCAATTTCCTTGTCTTGGTTTTATTGGAGTGAGAAAGGAAAGGAAAAGTAAATTTGGGGGGGGTGTTGGTGGGGAACCATTCTCCTTTGACATTAGCATTGCCAGTTTCATTGCCTCCCAAATTGGAGGGTTAAAGGTGGTGAAGAGCATTGATGACAAAAGTCTGTCTTATTTGAGTTGGAAAATAAAATAAGAGATAAATGTGTATACTAAACAAATGTTCTATTTCCTCTCTTCCCTTGCCTTCCCTTCTTCTTCCCTCATTCCAAACAAAACAAGCAAGAGTGCCCCTTTTCCTTTCTTTCGCAAACCTTAATAGAAGTTAGACTTTGTTGGAGTTCACTCTAAGGAATTCAACTAGGTAGTTTCTCAAAATTTTACCGTCCCACTAAATTTAATTGCATGTTTCAACATTTCAAAAAAAAAAAAAAAAAAAAAAACCCTAGAGTGAATTGTATTTCACCTTATCCATTAGGTAATATTGTTGATAAGGTCTTAAACATGCTCATTCAGAATTATTTACCAAGCACTTTTTCATTTAAAAGCACATCTGGAAAGTATACTCACCAAACACTAGTTATTGTTTATATGCCCATTTGATTAAGTCCACTGTAGAAAGTCCCTTGACATTTTGGTCTTGCATCCTGAGAAGCATCTTGAAAAGTTATGCTAAACACCCTGTAGCTGTTTGCCTAAAAAAGCTTAAGCTGAAGAAGCTAGTAATATTCCACCCAAAACTTGCATGCTCTACTTGTGCTTAGAGTTGTTATTTGAACCGAACATTTGAAAACAACAATCGAACAAACTCAAACGGCATTTGAGCAACAGTTGAGGTTTAGCGCAAACAGCTGATATTGGTTCATCTGAGCTCAATTACAACTCTGCTCATGCTCACATGTATTCGCTGTGGGGCAAAAGCTTGGTAAGTAAGGAATTCTCTCTTTTAAAACCTTCAGGTCCTTGATATCTTTACCAAGTTTGGTTGGGGTGAAAAGAAGAAGGGAAAGAGAAGGTGATGTAAATGGCCTATTTCCCTTGTTGGTTGGAGGGAAAGGTGGGTGGGAAGAAATTGGGAGGGAGGACCAACTTTCCCTCTGCATCAGCAAATTATCCCCTCCAAAATTGGAGGGTTTGGGAAGTTTTGTCATTTAGCCTATGTTTGGTTGGGGTGGGAAGTATTTGAGGAGAAGTAGATATGGAAATTAATGCAAAAAACCCCATGTTTGGTTGGAGGTAAACGTGGGAGGGAAGAAAATTAGAATCCCCTCCACATCAACAAATCTTCCCTCCAATTTTGGAGGGATTAGGAAGTAGATGAAGTTAAAAGACAAATATATAATTTCTTTCACACTTTTTAATAGTTAAAATAATAAACATAATGAATATAATTGTAAAATTAATATAGTAAGGTACCTTTCATTTACTTTCCTTTCACCCCAACTAAACAGGATAGAAATAAAATAGAGGTGCCCCTCCTCCCCCTCTTTCCCCTCCCTCTCCCTCATTCTATTTGTGTCCCAAATAAAGTGTTATTGCCCTTGCACTCCAACTAAACAAAATGAAAGTAAATGTATTTGCTTCCTCCCATGGAGGTAAAGATATTACTTCCCTGTCATTCCCCCTTTGCGAACCAAATACTACCCCTTCTAAGTTATTTGGTTTGCAAAGGGGAAGGGGGAGGGATGTGGCACCTTACTTCTCCTAGGGGAAGTAAATTGCATTTATTTTTATCTTGTTTGATTGGAGTGGAAAGGTGGTAAATGAATGATTCTTCATTGAGTTAAATTTACCATTATATCCATTATATATATTTATTATTTTAATTATTGAAGAGCGAGAAGAAATACACTTTTGTCTCTTTACTTCATTTTAATGGGTGTAATGGTAAATTTGACTCCATCTCCCAATTTACTTCCATCCCTCTTTTACTTCTAACCAGTGCTCATTTATCTCCAAATCTCTTCCCCTCCTCAAATACTTCCTCTTTTGACTCTAACCGCATATGGTGTAAGTGTTAATCCAATTTGTCCAAATTAACTTGTAGGGGAAAAAAGAAAATTGATATCTTCAATCAATTTATTCCTGTTCATCTGATTTGAGTCATATCAGGATGTTACAAGTATAGTTATAGATTTCAAATTGATTGTGCCCATTTTAATTGGCTGACCGGCTATAAAAATATATATTTTTTGTTTTATTATGTTTCCGTTGTTTGTCTGAAATATTATTAGTTCATTGATTTTCCAAGTTTAGATGCTAAGGATGTGAGATGCTAGGGGGCATTATGAATTTTTTTAGGGTCAATGTGCAGTAAATGCAGTCTTAGTTTATACTTTGTAGTAATAATTACAGTACTACTTTCGACATATTGGTTGGTTAATTTTCAGATGAGTAGATTTGAATTTTTAGAAAACTAATTATCAAGTAATGACTTTTGTAAAAAGTTCGGGGATAACATGTTTTAAAAGGTTCTGTGGTTGACACTTGACACACTGAAAGTGCAAGATTGGCATTGATTTCTCTATTTACAAAATGGCTGCAAAAAGGTTAGGGTTAACATGCTTTAAAAGGTTTTGTTGTTGACACTCTGAAAGTGCAAGATCAGCATTGATTTCTCTAGTTACAATTTACAAAATGGGCTGATTGTTAAGCTGACCACTTTTTTTAGGGAACCTCATCCTTCTCTTTAAGCACAGGATGAATGTAATCTACTCATTGTTGTCTGAGCGTTCGGCAGTTAGCTTGCCGCATCCTTTTCTTTGCCTATTCCGTCTGGCCAGTGTAGTATTTGTTTCTGGTTTAGCTAAACCTGAATGGATTGTTTCTCAGTCTTAAGCCTAAACATTATCCCCAAGAATGCGTATTGCTTATGTTATGTGATTGATTTAGGTGCACATTAGAACCATGTTAATGTTGTAGCATGAAGTATGGTTGAAAGAAGAGCCAACTGCGATCTCTGAGTAGTTTAAAAGCTAATACTTTACAAAAATGGTCTCGAGTGTGGAGGCTAAGTTTCTGCTGCACTGATAGTAGCCTCCTCCAATCCCTCTAGTGCTACTTTGGTGTGGTAGTGCTACTTTAGGGGGCCTATTGGAGTTCTTGGAAATTCAATGAGGTCATGAATGGGGCCAACTAAGAACTAGAATAGTTTCTTAGTTAGAGAATGTGTTCTCTGTTTTTCACACATGTTGGAATGCACCTTGTTGTGCCTTCTATGAATTTTTGGTACCTGGTTGAAGACATAGACTACTGATTAATGAATTTTAATTCAGTATGTGTTGTGACTTGGACTGCTCAGTAAGCTGGGACTGGCACTTCGAGGTTCCCAATGATATTGATATTAGAAGGAATAACAAACACCCCCTTGGGCCATTTGAAAGTTTTAGGTTTTCTTGGCATATCGTATACAAACCTTTACATTTCAATGAGATCATTTGTGATCTAGGAGTGCCACCTTATCAATCAAAACGAAGATCCAGTTAAACAGTGACTGCAATTATGTCAAAGAATTATTACTATTTCTTTAAATTTCTACTCAACTGAGGTTTCCTACACTTTGAAGCCTTCTATAGTGTATGCACTTTCCCCTGGCTGATGCTTAGTTTTCAAGTCACCAATTTAAGTAGTAGTATCTTCTTTTTCTACAGAGAAAACGGAAACTGCAGCAATTTGTTAAGGAGAAATTAAAAGCTCTTCCTGGATCTATGTCAGGGTTACCTAGCCAACAAAGTTTTAAAAAGCTGAACAAAGGCCAGGTGTCGCATGCATCTTCTGCTTCATGCATGCTCAATTCAGTTGAATCTGCTGAAAGTTTTGGTCAGAAAGTTCTCTTGGATTCAAATAGTTCAAACAGCTTTTTAGCCTTTGAGGATTCTATTCTAGAAAAGCAGATATCTTCAGAATCATCCTTCATGGGTGACACTAGAGAGTGGAATTCACCTTGCAAGGATAGGTTTCCTTTAGTTGATTCTGATGAGTCTGTAAATTGTTCAAATCCATTGAGTCCAGAAAATCCGATGCCACTGGAGGTACCCTCACTGAATTTGGATGAAACTAGTCACAGCTCCCTGGTTGTGGATAATTCCAAACAGAAGCATCTTCGGACACCTCGTCGATCACCTCGATTACTGAACTTTATTGGTGATCATCTACAAAGACATATTGTCCCAGTTGGGCCTTGTTTCCAGGCTGATGTTCCAGAATGGACTGGCCCCCATAATGATGAAGATTCTTCCAAAAATTCAAGGTGGCTAGGCACCCGAATTTGGCCATCTGAAATTGGGAAAGCAAAGACTAATGCAAAAGATGTTGGAAAAGGACGACCTGATTCTTGCTCCTGTGTTTCCCCAGATTCCATTGAATGTATCAGACGCCATATTCTTGAAAAAAGGTTGTTTCTGCAATGTGATCTTGGTCCTGCTTTCTTTAGTTGGAAATTTGATGAAATGGGAGAACAAGTTTCAAAATCTTGGACCCTGCAGCAACAACAAAAATTTGAATCACTTGCAACAACGAAATCACCATCAAATGGAAAGGGCTTCTTGAAGCATGCTTCAAAGTGCTTTCCATACAAATGCCGAAAAAGCATTATGAATTATTACTTCAACGTGTACATCCCTCGACGCATAAGCATGCATACTAGGTTATCTCTGAAACAAGTTGACAGCGATGAAGATGAGGGGAAGGATTATAATTACTTGGGTTTCCAAAAAAAGATTGAAGCCAGGACTCCCATGCGCAGTCCTTCAGGTATGAGAACCCGATCCCAGAAGTTGGGTCAGTAACCTGTTTTGCAACTATGTCTATTCATCATTTCTGGATCTGTAACTGATGTATTTCAGGGCTATCAAATATACAGGTATAAAAGTAAATGGTTTTGGGTACATTAAGTTTCCTTATTCAGGATTTTAGTGCTCTCTTTTGCCCTGACATCTTTAGCTTTCAGGAGAAGTCGAATGTTTGTGGTAGTTTTGTAGTATTATCTCATATGTTGTTCGCGCAAATGCCGTACAACCTTGAAGGGATCATTAATTTTCTTTTCATCATCTGCTTCCTGAGTATTGCTGTTCACTGCTGTTAGCTACTGATAAAACATTTGGGCATTGCATTTGAAAGCAAAAGTATTTAGATGATTTTCCTAAGTTTTTTATGCATGAATATGCAAGTACATGCAATGCTGCATTTACATTCCTAGTAGTTCTTTTGTCATACCGTTTAAAAAGGGCCCCAAATTTTTTTTTTTTTTTTTTTTTTTTTTTATCATACATCACATTTATGGGTCTTTTTAAAGATTGTAATAGTATTGCCCTTAATTTGAAACTTTTGGCCAACATTATCGTTTCATCGCTAACATGTGAAGGGTAATATTGTGAGTTTATAGGCTGTGTTTGGTACTTAGACTTGGCATTGGAGTTCTATGGAATTAGAATTTTAAGAATTATAATTCTGTGATTGGATTCCTTTCTTTGGCGGAATTGTATAATTGATTTGGAATTCGTCTCAAATTCTAATTAGGGTAAAAAAAAAAAAGTCAGTCAGAATTAGAGATGCAACATTAGAGTCTCTCGGGGCATAGTTCGTGTTGTGAATTAATGGTCGCCGGATTAAATTCTATTGAGGTGTCCCTGCAGTTGAGGTCGGGTCGAAGTAAGGTTGAAGCTGAACTATTGAGGCACATCTTACAATTTATACAATTTATATGGTCACTCTGAATTGAGGGGCTGGTTAGTGGATTCGCTCGCTACTCCCGAGAGAATGTCATTCCGAGAGACTGATTTTGACACATCTGACCATTTACATGGTTTGCCTAGATTGAAGGGTGGACTGAGCAGCCGATTGGCAATTCCGCTCATAAAGGAGCGTCATCTCTTAGGATACATTTCATCAATTTTTATTTATATGTTATAATTAATTACGTTACATAGTTTAATAAAAATTAATTAATCTCGTAAATTTATACAATTTTATTTATACATTTTTGGATTTAATGTTTGTCATAATTATTTTCTTATTTTGTTTGCTTAATTCTTTCTTTTTAAAGTTATTACATTTTTATTTTTTAAAATTATTTAATACAAGGGTATAATAATAAAATTAACATTAATGTTATCTAAATTTTTTTTTATATGATAGATAAAAAGGGACATTAAAATTTTTTATTTGTGATGGATAGATAGAGACAGAGGGAGAGGGAGGATAACACAAGACATTCTCTTTTTTAACAGGGGTTAATTCCAAAAAATCACATCGACAATTAACTACCTTAATAATTCAAATTGTCAATTGGCTCGTCTATTTGGAGGGAAAGATAGGTGCTAACGGCACTCTGATGCAAGTCTCACATGTCTTTTAATTTTTCATCTATTATTCCAAAATTGTCCTTACTTTTCAACCCCACTTGTCTATTTATCAATTTTTTGATCATTCAAATCATCTTCCTCAACCAAAACATTAACACCTTTTCCTCTATATAATCACCCGCTATTGTTGCCGCAACGTTTCCCAGTCAATTAGGGTTGTAAACGGGTCGGATTGAGCCAAATCATCATGCTCCGGACCCGATTAGTATTAATATGTATACCTGATGTGCCAAGAACAATATACTTACGTAGCATTTTGATTAATATATTTTTCTTAATCATCTACAAATTCTCAAACATTAAAATTAAACTCGTATTACATATCAATGACAACCAAAATTATAAATTCTCAAATTTTTAAGTTTACGACAGTAAAAAAGTGTTTTACAACATGAATGACTACTCCAGTCTAGAACACTAAACAATAATAAAAAAAAAAGTAGTAGTATTTCATATCTTCGAGAAAAACATTCAGATTTACAACACTAACCTCAAAAGAATAAATATTTAAAGGCAGTAGATCGAATTTGAAGCCCCTCTTCCTCAACACTAACTTCACCTCTAATGGAATTTGATGAATGTGCACAAGAACATGTCAAGTTTTATAGCAATCATGAGCAAGAAGAAGGGGAAGATTTTAGATTTCAATGTGTGAGAGGAAAATCTGAGAGAGGGGAAAACCGAGAGAGAGATGAGACTTAGAGGACATTGTTTGTGGGATGCTAGATTTACCAATAACACGTCTGAATTTTCAAACCATATCTTTAATTCTCAACTGTAGATTAGGTAAAAACCAAAAAGGTTGGAAAAATGCAATAACAATAACATAAATATAATGTATATTTTATATAATATATTGTTATTAATGAAGCAATAGGATAAGCGGTACAATCACACAGATATTATAGTTTCATATCTAAACCTAATTATACAAACTAAGCGGGTTTAGATCGAGTAAAGTAATTAAACATAGATACCAAAACTATTATAAACAGTTTCGATCTGAATTTAGGGTGAGTTTGGTTGGAGTGAAAGTGGGAAGGAAAATAGGAGGGAAAGTAAAATAGGAAGTAAATGTGTGGTTTACTTAGTTTGGTTAGAGTGATCGGGAGGGGAAGTATATGTGGATCCCTTCCACCTCAGATTTTTCTTCCTCTTCATTTTGGAGGGTTTGGGAAGTAAATGAAGATTAAAAGACCCTCTTGTCCTAGAGTATTTATTTTATTACAATTCTACCATACTTTGTAATTTTTTATAAATTAGCCTTAGGGGTATAATAGTAATTCAATAATTATTTCCTCTCTATATACCTTACAACCAAACAATGTGAGGTAAATCATATTTACTTCCCTTCCACCCCAACCAAATAGGATGAAAGTAATTACATTTACTTCCCGTGAAGGAAGTAAAATGTTTCACCCCCCTCCCCTTTTCCCTTCCCCTTCCCTTCGCGAACCAAACTCACCGTTAGATATATTTGACCCATTAACAGTCTTACATTCAACAGTATTCCACATGTCCACACACACCCCCCCCCCCCCCACTTCTTCCTTCTTTCTCTTTCCCTTTGTCGCTCCTCCCCCTCACCTCATTTCACCGTTGTTCCCCCTCCCTCGTTGGTCCTTCACTCCTCTTTCCCCCCCCCCTTTCTCTTTCTTTCTTTGTTTGCCCTCTTCTCTCTTGCCCACACCAGGCACCACCTCTACCTCCTTTTACTCTCCTCTATACACTAGGGATGACAATCGGGCCGGGTCGGGCGGGGGACTAGAAATCTCGGCCCCGCCCCGCATTCCCCCCGCATCCCCGTCCCCAACACGAGGAAAGGCGGGGATCCCCATCCCCGGCCTGGCGAGGACAAAATAATCCCCGGTCCCGGCCCAGCGGGGAACCTCCGCCCGGTTTCGGCCTAGCCCCGGTTTCAACCCAAAAAAAAAAAAAAATCTAAATAGATTTTGAAATTTTATAAAAATAAAAATTTATATTTTCTTAGCCAAAAAAATAAATCTAAATAATTTCTAAATAAGTACTACTAATATTAATATTTGATTTAGAAATAATATATACTTGTGTATTAATGTGAGATATTTTATATTAATAATCGAATGAAATTAAACATTTGTAAATAAATTTAGGTATGTTCAATTACTAATCCAACAAATATTAATCAATCTTGAACGAAATTGTGTTTCAAATAAGTTCAACTTTATTCTATTACTAACAGAACAAATACTCATTGATGTTGAACAAACTTTTATTCACACAAATATTTATATTTTTATCAAATTTATCATTTTCATCTTAAATTATAGTCAAATCTTATATTATTACCATTTGTATTCTATTTTGTATCTTATCTTTGTGAGAAAAAATTAAAGTTAAAATATTAATTCGAGATAAATAAAATTCGAATTGTAGTATGAGATACAACACAATCATAATTTGCAAATGACAATATAATTTTAAAATAAGTAATGACTCTAAGGATATAAGTTTAAAAACCAAACATTTTTTACTCATGCCTCTCAAGACCTTTAATGGTTTGAGAAACAAACTTATATCCATGCTGCTTTACAATATCATTCTTAATTTCTCATTCATTTTTTCCCTTAATTGTAACTATTTCATAAATATCTTTTTAAATATATATACAATAATAAAAAAAATCTATGAATAAGAATTTTTTTGAATAAAATTATCTAACATACTCTTAATCAAATTATTTAAAAAGATTAAAAAAATATAATGTTTACAATATTAGAGAAATAAGAATAAATAAATAACGTTTTTTAATATTGGAAAAATAAGAATAAATAAATTATTGAGTAATATTAAAATAATATTATTAATACCAATTAAAATTTATAAAAAGATTATAATGATTAGAATATCAATGAGAAATAAAATGTTCATAATGCCTTACCATCCCAACTACTATATTATTTGTTAGCATGTTATTTGTTAGTGCATTAAAATTACAAATTTATTAATTCAAGTATATTATTATCTCACATAAAAATCAATAATTTCATAGACCAAGATATATTTTACCTTATCATGATTAAGTAGATATAGTACAAGACATATATAGACACACATATTATATAATTAATATATATACTATATATATAATATATACACATACTATATAATATGTATATATTTTATTTTTACACATGCTATATATAATTATTGTATATATATAATATAAATTAGAATTTTTTATACACATGTACTACGCGGGCTGAGCAGGCCGGGGACCAGGATGGGTCGGGCAGGCAGGGGATGGGCCGGGGATC
Source organism: Voacanga thouarsii (assembly GCA_026120185.1). Lineage (NCBI taxonomy): Eukaryota > Viridiplantae > Streptophyta > Magnoliopsida > Gentianales > Apocynaceae > Voacanga > Voacanga thouarsii. The sequence continues at coordinate 668,785 of JANUWF010002419.1, read as the reverse complement.
ATGTTATCCCCGTCTCCGGCCCGGCCCCGCCTAGCGGGCCGAGATGTACAGCCCTCCCCCGGCCTCGTCCCCGCTTAAATCGGGGAATTCCCGGCCCAACCGGGCCGGGCCCCAGATTTATGCGGGGAAATTGCCATCCCTACTATACACTTCTCTCTTTTTTGCCACCGCCCGTTCTTCCCTTTGCTGCTCCTTTACAAACCGCCGCTTTTTTCTTCGCCTTTTCTTTTTTCTACCATTCACTATGCGCCAACAAACCCTTTGCACACCCCTTCTCCCTTCTCTTTCTTTCCTTCTTCATTCAAACCTTAGACCCCAACCCAAACCCTCTACCCAGCCACCTCTCCCTTATCTTTCTTTCCTTCTTCACATTATTATTCCTAACAAAATGGTAAGATTCTGTTTCCTAAATTAGTTCCTATCTTTCCTCCATTCTAAAATAGAAACCTCCACCACCATTAATGGGAACTACCTCCAAAATGAGAATTTGACCTAAAAAATGGGCATTTGCGATGACAACGCATGGGATTGTACAAAAGAAGTTCCCAAAAAATAGGATTTGCTATAATGGAGCATGAAATTCGAAATTTTTGGAATGGTGATTTTGGTAATAATGTCTCTCAGCAGTCTTTGGGTGGTTGGTTTCATGGGTTGGTTATAGTGGTGAAGGTGAAGAATATCCGAAGAGGGGAAAAATGGAAAGGAAGGGAAAAAAAACTAGTAGATAAAAAAAAAAAAAAGAAGAGAAATCTCTTAATTTTTAAAACACGAGCATTAGATATTTTACCAATTTCAGTTGACTTCATCCAAATGATTTGGATGGAAATGTCAAATAGGGGCTAATTGACAATGATCCTAAATTATAGGTGGATTTTTGGAATTCAACCTTTGTAATGTTATATTTCTTTTCAGTTTGACCTCATATAAATCGGACTTAAGGTTGGTTTAATAAAGTTGAAGTTCAAAGACTACCTCCAATAAGTACATTGGAATTGATTTTGTATCAAATGAAGAATCAGGATCAACTAGGATAGAAATAAAAAATTTCATGGGCTTCGATTCCGCTTAGTTGGTTGAGTACTAGCACACTAGTTGTGAGGTCATGTGTTTGAGTCCCAAATGGAGAAATCTTTGGTCTTTTGGAGAGTCAGTCAGTCAAAACTTATCTAGGCTAGTTTAATTTCGCAAGTTCTTTACCAGTTAAGGTTCTGCGGTGGGTTTCACCCAGTGCACACCTCTAGCAGGGGTTGAGGGCTTCCCCGATTCCGAAGAAATAAAAAATTACGTCGAACTCTTCTTTCATATCAAAGTAAATAGTTATAAAGAACTCGGGGCATATAGTACAGTGACATATGGCGAGCTTTTAGATGATAGTGCTCTCGTGAGGCCATAAGTTTGATTTCCGACTCTGTATAGTGGATAAGGGTAGTAGAAGCACTCATAACGGGACATTACCCAAAGTAATAGTTATGAATAGTTACGAACTTCTCAAAAAGGGTAGAAGAATGGGACTATTGTAGAACATCAAATGTAGTACAGATATATGATCATTATGCTTCAACTTACTTGGTCTATTCCACCTCTTGTTAAATCAAAATACTTAATAGCACGACAATACATTTAAACTGTAGCTTGGTTATAATTTTTTTATAAGAATTTGTTTGAAAATAAATTATAAAACAAAATATATATGGGACCAAAGAGAGATAATATGATGTTTTGTTAGTAAATAACAATTTTTGAAAATAGAAATTATTTAGATTGAATTTTTAAATTAAAATTCAATTGGATTGAGTTCTGATTGTTTCCTGAATCCAACAAAGAGTATTTGGGTTCTTCCAATAACTAACAAATGTAACATCCCTGAATCTAACATGGTTGTGGAGGAATTGGATTAGAAAAAAGGGGGGGGGGGATTCTAGTTATAAGATTTTAATGAAACTGATCTTAAATATCTAGAATTTCTTTTTATATGGATTATTTAACCCAAGAAAAAAAAAGAGGACGAAAAAGAGAAAAACATAAGAAAGGAACAAATGCGAGGATAGAGATAGCGGAAATATGGGATACCATTCTATTGGCGCAAATAATAAGGAGCTCTATGTTAATAATTCAATCTATTCTTAAAATATATATTTTATTGCCTTCATTGATAATAACAAAAATTATTGGACGTATGTTGTTATTGCAATTTCCTGAATGGCGTAAGGATATACGGGAATGGAATCAAGAAAAATGCATGTTAAATGTAGCTATAATGGCATGTCCAATTATCGAAAATAAAATTTTCAAAATATTGGTTGATAGACACAATCATAAATCAATTGAATATTCAAGTACTAAATTTTAAATTGAAGTTTAGATATTAAAATCTAAAGCTTGAATTTAAATATTGAATTAATTATAGTTTATTTTTATATTATGTTTTATTATAAATTAGATTAAATAGAAAATTAATAATTAGATAAGAATATAACTTATTAAAATTTTAAACTTATATAATTTTTTTCACTTAAATTTATAATAAAATTTCATTATTTCTTAATCAATTAAGTGATAATAAAAAGATTTCATTATGTTCTAATCAATTAAATAATAACATGAACCTATTAGTAAATATTAATTAAGTATTTGATTAATTAATTTTAAATATTTAATTAAATTATTAAAAAATCCTCAACCAACTTAGAAAGAGAGTTCATATGAGTCTAAACCAATTAAAGACCAAATAAGTAAAGAAATTCATTATTTGGTCTAAATAGAAAATTGAACCAAATCCAACAAAATTTTAGTCTTTCGTTCATTTTTTATAAATTTTAGTTCCATTCGGTTCAATTTTGAACATATCAAACTAATCGAGTTCAGTTTTCGACTTTAGTTCTTTGAAAATAAACTGAATTCAATCGAAAAAAATGAATATCTTTCTAGTTATTATTTTAATTTTTTTTTTTAGTTTTCGATGTAATTTTGTTCTATTTCATCTTTTAGGCATATGACCAAAGCATTAGAAGTTAATTATATTGAACTTCACTTTTATTTTTTTTTAAATACAATACTTAAAGCAACATTTGTTAAAAAAAAAAAAAAAAAAAAGCTTCAAGGTGAACTAAGCCGAGTCAAAATTAATTCGGTTTGATTAGTTTGGCTTGCAATATAATTTAGGTCCGTGTAGTTTTGTTAGGAAAAAATTTACTATAATCAATTTGAAACTGAAATTTCAAAAAAAACAAAAAACAAAAAACAATTTGCACGTTGATTTGGTTTTTACGGTCCAAAGAAGCAAGATCTTGTACTTTGGGCCCCATAAAAAATGGCCAAGCACCAGAGCACGCTTGGGTATTTTAGGTTAGGATGATAATTTTTCTATTTAAATCGGGACTCGACTCATCCTGACTTGATAGGGTTAAGGATTTCCTTATTTAAGTGGGAATAGGAATGGGTCCGGGCTTCATATCTAGACCCACCAGTTAGAGACGGGCCAAGGACGGGGATTGCATGACATCCAGCCTGGCCTGGCCCTGCCCGATTCATATATATATATATATATATATATATATATATATATATATATATATATATATGTAGAATAGATATATTTAATATGTAAATAGATAAATATATGTATATATAAAATATGAGAGAGAGAGTGTGTGTGTGTGTGTGTGCACGCGTACATATGATAAGAGAATATATAATTAATATGTAAGAAATAATACAGATATATAATTATACTTTTCATAATTGTTATGTACTATTTAGAATTTATTATAGTTCATATAGTTTAATTCTTTGGTGTTTATTTTGAGATTTTATTATCATTTTATGAGTAAATTGTGGAGTTTATTATGGTCCATAATTTATTACAGTTAATATAATTTAGTTCTTTGGTATTTATTTTAGTACTTTATTATCATCTAATGAATAAATTGTGTTGACATTTTAATAGTGAATGTGTTTTATTTATTTTTTTTGCAGGTTTTTTTTTTGTGTATTTTTTAACTTTAAGCCCATGTCATGCTCTGAGAATCTAAGGAAATAAGTTACGCTGAGATTCGAATCTAAGCTTAGTTGAACAGTGTTGTTCAGTATAAGTATGATGATGTCGTTTGGTTAAGGCTGTAAAAGAATCCAACATTTGAGAGATAAAGCAAGGAATGGCAAGGATTGTTCCTCTCCCAACGGCCTCAACTATAAAGTGGAAGAAAAGTTGTTAAAGCAGTTAGTCTGGAAATCATTAGCTTGGCCAGAATGTAGATTAGGTGACCCCCTTTTTGGAAATTCCTTCTTCTGTTCATATCCTTTTCTTTCCATTATAAATTCTCTATCCAAATTAATAGAAATTCTCTCTTTATTCTATATTTCTCTTGCAATTTAGTTGGTCATTGAAAATTGGTAACAGAGTAGGTGAACCTTGGCCAAATAATAGTCATGACTAGATCTCAATTTGAATTCCAAGCCACTGAGTCAAACATTGAGATTATGGAACTTTGTAGTTATGTTGAAATCCAAGGGAAGAGAGTGGATGAAATGGATAAAGGGATTAGGAAACTTTTCTCCCAACATAATGAACTCAGAGCTGCCTTGGTCATAGCATACTCTGAGACTTCTCAGTTGAAGATTGATACTTAGCACAGCTATGAAAGGTTTGGAAAGCAAGTTAAATAGTTTATGTGGGAAGTTAGATAGGATGATGAGACAGAAGGGAGTTCTGGGGGAAAGTAGCTATGGAGAAGAGGTAGGATTAACTGTTAGGGAAATTGAGGGAGCAAGGAGATTTGAGGATGAATGGCAGAAACTCTTATTATGGCCATAAATTCCCTAAAATTGATTTTTCTACTTTTGATAGGTCTAATCTCAAGGAATGGATTCAAAATGTCATAGATATTTCCAAATTTACCAAATAGATGAACCCTTAAAACTTGAATTTGCTAAATTGTATATAAAGGGAAGAGCCTATATATGGCTACAAAGTTATAAGGCTAGCCATGGATAGGTTAACTGGTTAAGCTTTGCCATGGCAATATGTAAGAAATTTGGTGAGGGAATTGTAGAAGATGTGATTGGTGAATTCTATAAGATTAAACAGGAAGGAAGTGTGGAGGAATTCATGGAGAAATTTGAAGAGTTAAAAGCTTTGTTTACTTGCAACTTTTTCAATTTTCCAGAATCCTATTTTATTTCAGTGTTTTTGAGAAGGTTGAAGAAAGAAATTAGACTACCATTCAGATGTTTCATCTTGAAACCTTGAAGAGAGCCTGTGAACTAGCCATTTCCCATTAAAAAAAACACCTCAACTTGTCCTAGAATTTTCCTAAACATAGCAGCAAAACCTTTAGTTTGTCAAGAACCAAACCATTCTTACACACAAAAACCTTCATGTCTTATAAAACCCTAATCCAAAGCTATCAACTAAAAATCTTATCAAATTTAAGAAGATTATTTCAGAGGAATTGTAGAGGAGGAGGGAGAAGGGATTATGTTTTAGAAGTAGAGATAAGTATGGTGCTAACCATGCTTATATATTAAAAGAGGTGAATGTAATGATAGTGAAAGAATTATCTGATTGTGATGCATGAGTGATGGAGATATTTGAATTGTATGAAGAAATCGAAGAAGTTGGGCAGCATTAATATTTTGGAGAAGAAGTTGATAACACAGCCTTAATATCACTTAAAGCTATAGAGGGGGGAAGTAGTAACGATACTATCAGAATTGGGGGGAAAATCAAGTATAAACCTATATCCATATTACTTAACACTGGGAATACACACAGTTTCTTAGACGAAAGAATTGTAAAGGAAATGCAATGGCCCTGGGAGCAGGTTAAACCTTTGTTGATCACTGTTGCAAATGGTGAAAAATTATGGTGCACAAAAAGGTGTAGATGAATTAGGTGGAAAATGTAAGGGGTAGAGTTTAAACATGATTTTAAACTCATCAAGTTGTGTGGTAGTGATATGGTTTTAGGAGTGGATTGGCTGAAAAAATTTAGACTAATAGTATTTGATTTTGAAAAGATAAAATTAGCTTATGATCACAATGGGTAACCGATTGAATTGGAAGGGAATTCTAGCAAGATATACCTTAAGGCTGTAGGAAAGGAAGTTGTGCAAAAGCTAATGAAGAAGCAGAAATAGGTTTTTGTTGGAAGATTGTGTTCTATTTCAGCAGAACAAGAAGTAGAAAATATGAGGATGAAGAAGTCAAGCTGTTGATAACTGAATTCTCAAATGTTTTTCAGAAGCCATGAAGGTTGTCACCCTATAAGAACCATAAACGTCAAATTATTCTATAGGAAGGAGATTTTCCATTCAAGTTGAAGCCATATAGGCTTCTATGCTTTCAAAAAGGAGAAGTAGAAAAAATGATTTGAGAGATATTGACTGAAGGGATTATCAGACTAAGTTCAAGTCCCTACTCATTGCTGATTATTTTGGTTAAGAAGAAAGATGGGATATGTAGGTTTTGTGTGGACTTTAGACAACTTAATTCTGTCACACTTAAAGATAGATTTGTAATTCCTCTTGTTGATGACCAACTGAATGAGCTTAAAGAAGCCAATTAGTTCAGTAAAATAGACCTCGGAGCAAGATTTTTTTAGATTAGAATGAAAGATGAAGATATACATAAGACTGTATTTAGTACACACTTGGAGCATTATGGATTCACAATAATGCTTTTTGGGCATACTAGTAACATTCCAAGAGTTGATGAATAAGGTATTTGATAAATTTTTGAGAAATTTTGCACTTGTATTCTTTGATGATATTTTGGTATATAGCAAGAATTGGGACCCCCATTTGAAGCATATCAGGATTGTTTTGTAGACCTTAAGGAAGCATAAATTGTATGCTAAGGAGGGTAAGTGTTCCTTTGCCAACCAACAAGTGAAACACTTAGGTCATGTGATATCTACTAAGAAGTAAGCTTGATGAAACAAAAATAAAAAATGTGTTACAGTGGCCAAAACATATATCAATCAACTAGTTAAGGGGATTCTTAAAACTCACAGACTATTACAGAAGATTTAGTAAAGGCTATGGAGTGGTTAGTAAACCTCTTATTAAACTACTTAAGAAAGATAATCTCTAATAGAATCAGAAGACTGAGAAAGCACTTTAGAAGCTTAAAGAGATTATGTGCTTAATTGATGTGCTGAAATTATTAGATTTTAACAAGCTAATTGTGGTTGGGACAGGTGTTCGTGATTAAAGGATGGAAGTAGTGTTGATGTAAAAAGGAAAACATGTAGCTTATTTTCGCAAAATAATCAGGGAGAGAAGTAAAGGACTGTCAACTTATGACAAAATTGATGGCATTGAAAACTGTTGTACAAAAATGGAGACATTATCTTGAATGGGACATATCATCATCAGAACAGATCATCAAAGTCTTAAACACCTACTAGAACAAATGATTAATAGTACAACTCAACATAAATCGTTAACCAAAATGATGTGATTAGATTATGAGGTCCAATACAAGTAAGGAGCTGAGAATAAAGTTGCTAATACACTCTCAAAGAGGGCTCAGATTAACACCATTACTACTATTATGCTATAATGGATGGAAGAAGTACACCATAGTTATTATGAAGATGATGATTATGCTTAGGAGAAAATAGCTCGAATAATTATGGGAAGGGATGATCATCTGACTTATTGGGGAGAAATTCTCAAAATTGATGGGAAAATGTATGAAGTAATGGAGAGTGGAGGAAGAAAATTTTAAAGGAGATACACAATTCAACTATTGAGGGACACTCATACATAAATATAACTCAGCAAAGGATTAAAAAGATGTTTTGTGAGCCTAGTTTAACAAAAGCCTAGTTTAACAAAAGATGTGAAATAGTGAGTGAAGGAATGTGAGGTTTGTCAGAGGAATAAGGGTGAATATATAGCACGCTCTATTTTGCTTCAACCCTCAGAACTAGCAAAAAAGCCCTTTTCTCAACTCACGTGGATTTTGTTGGAGGACTACTAAGGTCATATTTCAAAAATTCTATTATGGTAATAGTTGACAGATTTACTAAGTTCGGATGCTTCATTGGATTGGCTCATCTATTTTCAGCTCTGAAGGTTATAAAGGAGATGATTAGTAATGTTATTAAAATTCATGAAATTCTAGACTTAATTGTGAGTGATAGAGATAAGATCTTTGTAAGTCAATTCTAATGAGAACTCTTCAAAAGAATGGGTGTTAAACTCAAGCTTAGTTCAACTTATCACCCTCAAACATATGGGTAAATAGAAAGAGTGAATCAGTCTTAGAAATGTATTTAAGATGCTTTGTAAGTCAAAAGCCTTAGAAATAGAGTGGATATTTAAGCCAAGTACAATGATAGTACAATAATACCTATCATTTCACTGTCAAGATGTCACCATGTAAAGCCTTGTTTACTCAAGTCCCTGTATATCTAGGTTATCACTTGACGATGACAAATAAAATGTTGTTGAAACAAGACGAATGCTAGAAGAAAGAAATAGAATTAATAGGCTGTTGAAGGAAAATATCTCGAAGGCAAATAATAGAATGAAGCACATGGCTGATAAGTATAGATCAGAGAGGACTTTTGAAGTTGGGGACTAAGTATTTCTCATATTGCAGCCATACGAACAAAGGAAAATATCTCCAAGGCAAATAATAAAATAAAGCACAAGGATGATAAGTATAGATCAAATAGGACTTCTGAAGTTGGAAGCTGAGCATTTCTCAAACTGTAGCCATACAAATAGCACTCCTTCGCTAAAAAAAAGAACATAAAGTTAGCCTCTTAGTATTTTTAGCCTTATTATGTGATTGAGAAGGTTGGAGGTTGCTTATAAGCTCCTACTACCACTTGGAGCTAAGGTACATCCAGTGTTCCATATTAATTTACTTAAAAGGAAGGTTGGAGTAGGCAAATTTGCTCAGATTGATTTGCCACATGTTAGAAAGGAAGAGGAGCTTTTAGTTGAGCTTGAAACTATCTTATAGAGGAGATTAATGAAAAAAAATGGAATAAAGTAACAGTGCACTGGATGATTCAGTAGAGAAACCTTCCAATTGATGAAGCAATATGGGCATATGCAGATGAATCAAAAGGAAATAGCCTGCCTTTGATCCTTGAAGACAAGGATAAACTGAGGGAAAGGGAGTTGCCATGCTCTGAAAATCCAAGGAAATAAGTTGCACTATGATTTGAAGTTGGGCTTAGTTGAATAGTATCGTTTAGCTTAAGTATGACGATGTCATTTAGTTAAGGTGATAAAAGAATCCAACTGTTGAGAGATAAAGCAAACAATAGTAGGATTGTCTTTCTCCTAATGGCCTCAACTATAAAATGGAAGAAAAGTTGTTAAAGTAATCAATCTGGAAATCATTGGCTTGGCCAGAACATAGATTAGGTGACCCATTCTCTGAAAATTCCTTCTTTTTTTCATCTTCTTTTCTCCCTGTTGTAAATTCCCTATCCAGATTAATTGAAAATTCCTTCTTGATTCTACATTTCTCTTGCGATTTAGTTGGTCCTTAACAACACAATTAAAGAATTTTAAATCCGATTGGCCTGTTAAGCCTATGCTTCTCCTCTAGGCTGAGATCAGGGATTATTTTGTCCACAACGGGCCAAGGGCGAGGATCCCTACCTTTTCCTATGTCAGACAGGGACAAGCCGAGGGTAGGAAGAGTAGGGGATGCAGGGTAAGGTTGGGATTTCTAGTTCTCGACCTAATTATCATTCCTAATTCTGAGGTGTATTTGGTCATAGCATAGCCCACCAACAACCAACCTTAGCTAGGGCATGCCTTAATGTCAAACTCGTGAATTGGACCATTCACAAGTAAAGACCATGCTGATAGGCAAGTGAACTCCAAGGATAGGAAGTCTTTACTGGATCATGGTGCCAGGACTTGATGAATGAATTGTAAAGGTAACTTAAATGTGAGATAAGCTACGAGGCAGAACCAAAGCCAAGGTTTGGGCAACGTTCTTAGACTTAGCAAAGAGACAAATTAAAGCTTGGTGGGTTAGCTATATATGTAGGCCAAATAGGCATGAGGCATGTATAGGTCTAAAGTTGTGATACAGACTGATTCGTGGCTAACAGACTTAATCTATAAAAGGGATTGATTCATAAGCTTGGCCTATATGGAGGTGGTAGAGTTCAAGTGAAAAATGAGTCTTATCCAAGTTAAGTCTAAGGTCTTATCCTGACAGGTTAAGGATAAAGTCCTATTTGATGAGTTGATTTGATGGTGGAGATCGTTCACAGATTTAGAGATAAACACCATGTACTGTGGAGTCAGATTTCGAGTTGCTTGAGGACTATTCTAAGGAGACTCTATAAATAGTCTATGCATTTAGTTATAAATTATATCGTGTTATCTTACTCATCAATGTTGTAGAGAGTTTTTATAGAGAAAATACACAATAGACTTAGATTGGTTTTGTGAGAAAGTCTAGTGCAGGCCGAGTAATTGTTTGTAACTATAAACATTAGGCATTGTCTCTTGTAATTCTTATTCATTCATTAATAAAAGTTCAAGATTGGGCGGGGTTTGTAAATTATTTTGTTTTCTCTTCTTCTTTACCTTTTGTATTTCCACTTTATTTTGTGCTTGTGTAGTTGATAAGGTTGAATAGCTTAATTTAGCCAGGATCAAATTGTTGTCAGTATGAGGGTCTAAGTCTAAATAACAAACCTAGCCTTGTGATACCTACCATGGTCACACTCAGGCAGTCCTACCAACTGATAGCACCTATGCGGTTTTGAGTTTCTATTGAGATTTCTCCATCTTTTCTCCAAGAAGAAGTTATAGACAGTCTTAGGGCTTGTTAAGGCGAATGATGTGGATGAGGAGTGGAATTGGAATTGGAATTCTTTGTTTTTATTTTTTTAAATGCAATTGATTTCATAGAATTTATCAACTTGGAATTGGAATTCAATTCTAATTTTAAATTTATTTTTCATGGTTAAAATGTGAAACTGGAGGTACAATTTAAATCCCAAGCCTCCAATTATATGGCATGAGACACAACCTTAGTGGTTGGAAGGATAAAAAATGATAGTTTTATACTTAAAAAATGATAAATTTGTAAAAGTCATAACATTTAAAGATAAAGCTGAAAATTTTATAAAAACGAGAGTAAGATTCAAAAAATAAGATATTTAGCAGCATTAAGCGTCATAGTGCTTTTATAAAGAATAAAAAGATAACAAATAACATTTGTCTTACTTTTGAGACTTTTCACCTTTTTCAGCTAGCTTCATTAAGGTCTGACACATATTATGATATCAAGCTTGACATGATTTGACCTTTGATAGAGTTGAATAGGATTATTTAGAGGCAGTGCTCTTTGTAATGAACTTTTCAGGGTTCTTTGTAACGTTAATCATGAGTTTTGTGAAATTTGTCAGTTACTCAGTCTTGATAAATAGTGCACCAACCTTAAAAAAAAAAAGAAATATCTTGAGGGATTTGACAAGGAGATCTATTATGCCCTTTCTTTTTTGTTATTAGTACAGAAGAATTCTCCCTCTATGCTTTGACAAGTACATAGTAAAAGACAATTGTTGGGCATGCATTTTGAAAATTCTAGACTAGATCTCACTCACCTCTTTTTTTGTTGATGACTGTGTTCTCTTTTGTAGAATCAATAAAAGGAATCTGACCCAAAAAAAGGGGATCCTTCAAGACTATGAAGCACTCTCGGGCAGTCTATAAATCTAAATAAATTCACTATTGACTTCAGTACAAACGCTAGTTTTTTCATATCAAGTAAATGGCTCAAACTACTTTAGGCATCCCGATGGACTTTTTGGATGGAATTAGGGGCTCTCATTCATGATTGGATGCTCAAAGGCATGTTTTCAAATACATAAAAGAAAAAGTACAAAAAAAGATCAACGGGTGAAAGGAAAACTTCTCTCACAAGTTGGAAAAGAAGTACTAATCAAGAGTGTCGTACGATGTAACACTCTTCCTAAAGAAGATTCTAGGAAAGGTTGCGAGAAAGGAAACCTTAGTGGTAAATATTTTAAACTTTTGACAGTTGATTTACTCACTATACGAAAAGGTTAAACTCGAGATAAAATTCTCAAAAATACTCAGTTTAACTGATAGTAGGTATTTAGAGGATAAAAAGTTTTCAAGGATAATATGATTAGTGATCTTAATCGCGATTAAGTAAGAACTAATCCTCATTAACAAAACGATAATAATGGTTAATCCTTCCTTAAACCATGAGATTAAGAGCTTAATTATTTAATCTAGTTTAAGCTTGATAATGTTTAAGAATTGATTGAACTTGATTAAGTTTGATCAAACTATTTTAAGATTGTTAAGTTAGGTAACTTAGCATTGATGAAATTTTTAACCTACTAAGCCTTTGATCTTTCATTTTTGCCATTAGATTTGATTGTGAAATTACCAAAATAACCTCAGTAAAATTCTTCAAAGCCTTCCAACACCATCCATATTCTTCCATTCATTTCATTTGCCAAAAACCAAAATTTCTTCTCTCTTTCTCTCTTTCTCAGCCCCTTGGGTTTCTATAGCTTTTCACCACCAAAAACTCCACTTTTCATCAAGCTAACATGATTTGCAACCTATAAGTACTATTCTACATCCTTCCCTCTTAATTTTGATACCCAACTTAACAAATTTGGACTAATTTTGTTGACGACACAAGCACCTCTTCTTCATAGTAGTAACTAGAAATTTTGTAGGTGAGTTTTGACTTCTTAGACTATTTTTTTTTCTTCTTTTTGTTGAGAAATGACATATATGAACTCCTATACTTATTAAATATCTTGGAAACATTATGATGATTTTTTAATCAATTTTTATGGTGAAAAAGTAAGGTTTTAATCTCAATTTTTATTTCTGACTATATAGTTTGTAAACACATATTTTGAACTGGATGTTTAGATGATCATTTTGAGTGGTTTTCTTCAATGAAAAAAAAAATGGTGTTATGAATTTTTGTACTTATTTTGGTATCTTGGAAGAGTTAAGATGAAATTTAGATGAAATTATGTGAAGGAAAAGTAAAGTATTAAATGATATATTTATGGATGTAATAAACATGATTTACAGCTTCATAGGGAAATAGTCACCAACTATTCGTGATGTGACATGTACCAAATGCCAACCTTTTGCGAAGGTTTATGAATGGTAATTTATATAAAAATAATTTAGGAACATTTTGGAATAAATTTGACATAATTTGGATTAATATATAAAAAGTTATAGGATAAACACTGAAGATTGGACAGAACAAGAGAATTTTTAGCAGTCTACTGTCTTGATGAAATAAAATGAGTTTTTCAATATTTTTGTTGTGATTTAAATGTTTGTAAACATAATCTAGGATGTGAGAAAAGTAGCCATGTACAGGTTTGTGGATTTTGAAGTGTTTATGTTAGTGAAATAATCCTTAATATATAAACTATTAATTGGAAAAGCAAACTAAAAACCTTGCATAGGCAGTTTGTCCATTTATGATTTTCTCTTGTAATATTCAATTAAATTGATCCAATTTTTGCCTTACATACTAGTACAAGATGTATATGTATGAATAGAATCATCATTTACTAATAGACATTCGTGACAAGAGTTTTAAGCCTTTAAAGGTTGCTGTGTAAAATTGACAATACAATAATGAGTTGTTGTAGAGTTCACTTGATAGGTCTATATCTTCCCTATTAGTTGTCCATTATGGTTGATTCTTGTCATTAAAATTAAGTTCAAGGTCTATAGTTAAGGAAAGTGTCCTCATTCTCTGAATTCCAATACACTAGTATATTCAAGCCATTGCAATTTATTGCTAGTTTTAGTAATTCTTTGAATAACTCACAAAAAATTTAAAATAATTTGTATATAAATTTTATTGTATTAGGATTGGTTGAAAGGAGTTAATTGTAGAAGAAATTGGTGTTTTTAAGTTACATTTGGACTTATAGAAATTAAAAGTTACAAAGAACTTAAGGTGAGTTTCATTGTTGCTGCAAAACTACCGCTCGACACATCCACTTTTCTAATATTTTCGAACTTATATATTTTTCTCAAAATATTGTATTTAATGAATTGTGGGCTTTAAAACCTCCCATAAACTTTTATAAACTGCAAAGTAGTTTTACGCATGAATATTTTGTGAGTTCCAATGTACATTTCACTTGAAATGTGAATTAAGTTTTTGGATGAATACCAAACATAATTGGTAAATATTCATAATGTCGTATTATAAATCTCTCCTTACCAATTTAGTTGAATTTAGATGTGATATCTAAATACTTACATTCTAACTTTCACAAACATGAATTACTTATATTATACATTATACAATGAAGAATACTTTGAAATATTTGGCAAGGTATTTGATAATGAATGCATATGCCCCGAAAACTATTTTTTGAAACTTGGATGGAGTATCTGAATTAGTTAAAGATGTTAAGGACTCAATGGAGATTTTGACCATTGTACTAGTTTAAGTTAGAGACAAATGAACCCAAATAACTTGATCAATTTTAGAATTTATCTCTCTCCAAATGGGGATAACAGGACATTAAAATTAGCTGTCACTAACTAGTTGTTTAATTCCCTAGCATTGCCTATATATGAATCTGTTGTTTATCACCGTGTGCTGACTGGGTGGGCATACCCAGTGGTGACCAGCCCTTGTTAATCTCTATATGAAGGGATACGAAATAGGGATCCCAAACTACCACGAGGAAAGCAATTGCTTAATTGAGATAGAGTATGATGACACATCTACCAGGCCAGCAAGACATAATTGAATGCTGGGTTCACAGATCTCGACACAAAATTACCATCTCTAACCAAAGGCGAAGTCTATTCTACTTGGGCTCTACACACAGGAGTATTTTCTAAAGAGAGAATATGCTTACTTTTTCTTAATTATGGTATATTTATTTTAGCATACTTTAAATCACATGCTCATATATATTTTTGCTATACAACAACATGTATATTGTTTCATAACTATATACTGAGTTAACAATTTCAATTATTTGAAATGATTCATTCACCCCCATAGGACCTACTGAGCTTAACTCACATTTTTTTACTAACCATATTCTTGCATGCATTGGAAAAAGGTACACTGAGAACCACCTTTGAGGGGACTCATCCTTCTAATCCTAGTTCTTATGACTAGGTAAAGTTAGTATGGAAGATGTTCGAACGTTAAAGTTTGCAATCCTTTTGTACACTCCCGGAAAGGCTGGGTTTATATTATGATGAGTATTGGATTTTCTTTGATACATTAAAGTTGCAATAACTCTTCGAAATATTATTAAAGTTTGAAATTCTCTTTTGCTGCTATTTTATGCTCGAATCCCAATCATCTCAAACATTGTATCTTGAGTGATGCAACACAAGAATCCTTACTACACTTACTATTTTATTGCTTGATGTTCAGATATGTATAAGAGAAGACAACAAGGTTGGAAGACATTATGGGAAAGACCTTTGATGTCTGCTCCTTCAAAGAATACCTAGCTTTGGTGTTGTCACATGGGTTATAAATTCAAACAACTATCTTTGCAACCACCTGCTGGTATATTTAGTATGTAAGGAACACTATGTTTTTAACATAAAATGCTTCGATCTAAAAATAGTTATCAATAAGATATATAGCTTAGTTGAGGAATATTTGGAGGTACATCAAAATGCCTTAAAAAGGGTAGTAGCTCAATTTTTGAACAGTAAGAATGTGAGACCTTAGGTCTAAAGGATAACAACATATGGGAAACGCTAGCGCCAAAGAGATTAAAATGTAAGCATAAGTTTAGGTAGACACATTTATAAGAGTCATTGTAAGGGATGACAAGGGAACAATACTTGTTGCAATGGCACACGGTATCAACAGGGCTACTTTTTCATTCCATGCAGAATCGATAGCCTTCATAGAGAGATTACATTTTTGCTTAGGCAAGAGATATACGATTATCACTATTGAGAATGATTGCCACATTTTAATTAATAAGATTCGGTCTGATGAGGATGACTTTACGAGCAGTGGCTCACTTCTTGCTTTGCTAAAAAGCCTCTTATGTGAACAACCTCAAATAGATGTATCCTGACATGGACACTCTCAAATAGATGTATCCTTTGTCTGTTGATTCAAAAATTATCCATCTCATTTACTTGTTTCAACTAGCTTGTGTATGAGATTATTCTGTCCTACCTGATGTATTCTCCATAATTTTTATAATTATTCTAACATAAAATATTTCTATTCTTTAAAAAAAAAAAAAAAGCAATAAGAGTGTGCTTATAGCACTACAAGAAAATGATACATTGGCGATAAAACTTTAGATAGAAAAAATTTTTGTCGCTAAAGGTACCCTTTAGCGAGAAAATTTTTTCTTAAGTGACAAATTTTTTTTTGTCGTTACTAATTAAGACTTTCAGCGACAAAATTTTTATTTGCTAGCTAAAGCCATCACTTTTAGCTAGGAAATAAGTGTATTTGTGAGAAAAATTTAAGTTTCCTCACTCATGATGTATCATCAGCGACGAAAATTCATTTCCTAACTAAAAATATAAACTTTCATCACTATTAGTTATATCTTTGATAACAAAATTTGCACTTTCTAGCTAATACCTATTCTTAAATTTTTAAATATTTACAACATAACCTCAAAAATTTTACAAATTGGTCCTTAAATTTTGTATAATAATAAAACGACTCCAAAAAATTTACAAATTGATCTCTAAATTTTGAGATATTTACAATACTATCCTAAAAAGTTTATAAATTAGACCCTAAATTTTGAAATATTTTCAATATGATCCCAAAAATTTTGTAAATTGGTCCTTAAATTTTGTAGAATTACAAAATGGCCTCCAAAAATTTATAAATTGCTCCCTCAATTTTAAAATATATTATAATAAAATTTTTAAAAAATTCTATAAATTGATCTCTAAATTTTTAAATATTAACAATATAACATGTGCGTGTGTGTGTGTGTGTGTGTATAAATATGCATGCTATAATATTTGGCAAAACATATCCAATTAGCTTCAAATTTGGTCAAGATATTTTTTTTAGCAATTTTAATAGATCTAATGGTTGAATCGTTAATTTGATGTACTTATATTTCTAAATGTGTTATATTTTGGGTTTTTTTGTAGAGATGATGTTAGATTGTAGGGCAATACATATCCGATTACCATCAAATTTGGTCATAATACTTTTTTTAAAAAAAATTAACAGATTTAACGGTTGGATTAATAATTTGATGTGCTTATGTTTCTAAAGGCATTAGGTTTTGAGCTTTTATACAGAGAATATGCTAGATTTGTGGCAAAATATATTCGATTTCCTTCAAATATGGTCAAGATACGTTATTTAGCAATTTTAACAGATCTAACAGTTGGAATGTTAGTTTGATGTTCCTATATTTCTAAATACATTAGATTTTGGGCTTTTATACATAGATTATGTTAGATTATGTGGCAAAATACATCCGATTGCCCTCAAATTTGGTCAAGATACTTTAATTAACAATTTTAAAAGATCTGACGGTTGGATTTTTAATTTGATATTTCTTTGTTTCTAAATGCATTAGGTTTTGAGATTTTACACAGAGATTATGCTAGATTATATAAGAAAAAATATCCAATTACCTTCAAATTTGGTCACAACACTTTTTTTTTAAAAAAAATTTTAACAGATCTAACGGTTGGATTATTAATTTGATGTTTCTATATTTCTAAATGTGTTAGGTTTTGGGGTTTTATATAGAGATTATGCTAAACTATATATAAAAAAATATCCGATTATCTTCAATTTTGGTCACAACACTTTTTTATAGAAATTTTAACAAATTTAATGGTTGGATTTTTAATTTGATTTTCCTATGTTTCTAAATGCATTAGGTTTTGGGGTTTTATACAGAGATTATTCTAGATTATATGGAAAAACATATCCGATTACTCTCAAATTTGGTCACGACACGTTTTTTTAGCAATTTTAACGGATCTAATGGTTAGATCTTTAATTTGATATTCCTATATTTTTAAATGCGTTAGGGTTTGGACTTTTATATGGAGATTATGTTGCATTATGTGGAAAAACATATCTGATTGCTTTCAAATTTGGTCACAATACCTTTTTTGGAATAACATATCTAATGGTTGGATCGATAATTTGATTTACTTATGTTTCTAAAGGCATTATGTTTTGAGCTTTGTATACAGAAATATATTAGATTATATGGCAAAACATATCCGATTTTCTTCAAATTTAATAAAGATACGTTTTTTTAGCAATTTTAACAGATCTAACTGTTGAATCATTAATTTAATGTTCTTATATTTCTAAATGTGTTAAGTTTTGAGCTTTTATACACGGATTATGCTAGATTATGTGGCAAAATAGATCCGATTGCCTTCAAATTTGGTCAAAATATTTTTTAAGTAATTTTTATAGATCTAACGGTTGAATCTTTAATTTGATGTTTCTCTATTTCTAAATGCATTAGGTTTTTTGATTTTATACAGAGATTACGCTAGATTATGTGGCAAAATAGATCTGATTGCCCTCAAAGTTGGTCAAGATATCTTTTTTTTTTATCAATTTTAAAATATAAAATGGTTGGCTCATTAATTTGATGTTTCTATGTTTCTAAATGTGTTAAATTTTGGTCTTTTATACATACATTACGCTAGATTATTAGGCAAAATAAATCTGATTACCTTCAAATTTTTTCATAACAAGTTTTTTACTTATTTTAACAAATCTAACGGTTGGAACGTATACCTTTCTAAGTGCGTTTAGTTTTGGGTATTTTTATAAAGATTATATATATATATATATATATGAATATATACATAATATATATATGTATGAATATATATATATACATATGTATATATACATATATATATATAAACATATTTATATATATATGTATTATTAATATATGAATATTTATGTATATATTATATATATATATTTAAATATATGTATTTATGAAAATATATATTTATACACACACACACACACACATATATATATATAGATATATGAATATGTGTATATATGTATATATGAATATTTATGTATATATTAATATATATATATTTAAATTTATGTATTTTTGAATATATATTTATACATATGTATTTATGAATATATATATATATATATATGTATTTGTATATAATATAAATATATACATATATATATATATTTATATATGGTTTCATATTAAATTTATATATGGTTATATTTATTTTGTTGTAAGACTTATATTTAAAAAAAATACATAAAGCATGTTAAGAATAGTTTAAATTAAAAAAAAAAAAAGATTGAACCAAACTTCTGGCATAGCTCAACAACAAGTCGCAACCTCCACAAAGTGGAGGTCTTGTGTTCGATTCTCAGCGGAGGATTTGTTCCTTCAATTGGAGTTTAGTATCCAGTGTGACTGGTCCATGAATGGTGTTGCGCACCATGAAGCGGGTTTCTATAGGTGTGCTTGGTGTATGAGGAGGGATGCAGTCCAGGTTATTGTGATCTGATATGGCTGGTAGTCCAGTATGAATGGTGTTGCGCACAAAGAAGCGGGTTTCTATACTTAAAAATTTTTACTTTTCACTAGAAAAATTTTCCTAGTGAAAAGTCTAGGCTTTAGCTAGGAAAATTTTTCCTGGCTGAAGGGTATTTTTTGGCTACAAAACAAAGAATTTTGTTGCCAAGAAGCATTGGCGACGGCGCTTCAACGAGGAATGGGCGACAAAATTTTTTCCCTTACTAAAGGACTTTAGCAAGGAAAATAGAGGCTTTTATTAGGAAAAAGTTTTGTCACGGAAGGCTATTTTTTTGTAGTGTGGATTTAAACTTGCAATAAATGGTTCTACATTAAAAAATAAAAAAATATCGATCTATTTGTATTAGATTTAAACACATGGATCTAGATAGAATACATGGATTGTACACAAAAGATGTAATTTATATAAACTACTAGAGTGGTGATCTAATAATTTAAGTTGTTTTCACTATAAACTTTTGAAAGGAAACCTCATTGAAGATTTAGGCATCACCTATATTTGGGGATAGTATAGGATGATGATTATTGGCCTAAATGTTGGAAGTATACCCTTAAAGACAAAGAAATACTATAAAGATGTTTATTTTTCAATATAAAAGTATTCTTTTTCATTAAGTTTTTATTCACATGTTTCATATATGAAGGTCCAAGTATGTTAGTGATCTATATATTGGGTTGTGCTTCATAGTAAGGTGAAGTTGGACATATCATCAAGGTTTAGATTATACTATAATTTTCAAGTGGGGAATAGTTTATCTTTAATTAGTGAGTAGTCATCTCACACTAATAGTGTAAGCATATTTAGAATACTTAAAACTGGATTATGCAATAGTAGTCTTTATAAAAGTATTATAATAAATAAATATTGGACTATTGTTGCTACTGTGTGGACAAATATTTTATAGTTTGAGTATGAGTTAGCGGCCTAGTAAGGCTGAATGTATATACTTTGATATGCTATAGGTGAGATTTTCACCATGATGTCAATATCTTTATATGTTGGATATATATCTTTAATTTGATCAAGATGGACTTGTGCAATAAAGCCTATATGCTATTCTTCATGAAAGGATGATCACCTTGTTGTGACGGTTTAAGATAATTTATGAAAATCTAAGGCCCTAAAAAATGACTAAGAGTATTGCTTTAAGAGTAATTTTCTTTAGATAAGCAGTTATACTCTTAGAGGTTATAGATTATATATTAGAGGTCAAAGAATGGTAAATGTTATTAAAAAATGTGATAGTACCAATCAATCATATCATAATGCTGAGTATTACATAGAGCGATATTTTCGTTATTACACTTGTAGGTCGAAGATAGCGCATATGTAATATTATTCTCGGGTCAACATCTTCATATAATGATGAATAAAGATATTTAAAATAAAAATTGTAACTATTTATTTAGTATAGTCATTTTGGTCTTTTTAGCAACCAGGGATAATATGTCTTTTGGTCTATAAGGTGGCCCTAGAAACCTAAATGGCTATTTTAGTCATTGCACAAATTATTTAGATTGTTTGAGTAATGAACGAATTTATTTTATTCTAGAAATTCCATTAGGTTAGAATAATTATTAAATCCAAGATTTTTTCATAGGCTAGATTAATTAATGAATTCTATGAAGTCCAATTTCATATATAGGTTTGAATAAAACAAATAAAGATTGGCCTAATAATTGTAATGGGTCATGTGTTTATTATTTTGGGCTTTCACTAAATAAAAGGGCCCAAGATAAGATAATAAATAAAATGGATTAAGTTTTTATTATTTTGATTTTTAATAAAAGATTCAAGACAAACAATAAAATATTCAATTGGTGGACATAACCCTAAACCCCCCTTGAATTAGGATTTGCCAGCCATGAGGGAAAAGAAGCCCTAGTTGCCATCTTCCTACTTTCTTTTCTCTTAGTTCTTCCTCAGAGAAGTAATTCTAACCTACTTTCACCAGTAATGCAATTTATGAAATTGAGAGAATACCTTGAAAGGTCAAAAATTTCAGCATTGTACATGTTTTGGGCATAGGACCAAATATTTGGCAGGTCCTCCAGTCAGTACTACTCTAAAGGTCACTATACAGACAAGTTCTAGATAGCCTACTAGTCACTCGAATCCGATTACTGTCACATATTCTTCTTATTCAAGAAGAAAAAGTAAGCATACAATCCTAAACTCTGAATTTATTTTAATTTTCTATTGTGCTCGTATGATATTTAATCCTACACTACAATGTTGGTCCAATAGGTTATGGCTCTTTCGTGTTTAATTTTGGTTGTACTACCATGAGGGTTTAGTATTTACTCTAATTTCTCAACTTGTCTAATATATTTACAAGATGAACATGTAAACCTGGATATAAGATAGTGGGAGTGGGAGGGGGAGGGGGAGGGGGTTATTGATATGCTATTTTCAGCCCACTTATTTATTAATCCAAAAAAGATATCCATTTAACTAGGGTGTAAGTAAAAGGTTTAAAATTTTTGTGGATATATACAATATTAGAAAATTTGAGGGACTAATAAAAAATTTCAAGACTATTTTGAAAACTTTAAAGCTTTGGGGTCAAAATGTAAATCTTTTTAAATATAGAGACGAAAATCATATTTCAAAATATTTTGCAAAAATACAAGTCACATTGTCCAACATGTGTAATTTTGCAATTGTTATTTACTCCCTTCTACGTTAAAAAAAAATCTAAAATTTACTTGTAGCTTTGATCAAAATGATTATTTGTATATTACCATCTATGTGCATAATTATTCTATATAATCACTTTTATAATATCAATTTTTATGAATGTTTGTGATTGATAGATATATAATTTATTTATAAATTGAAAAATGTATTCATTAGTGACAATATATACTATTCTTATTTTTTCCAAATAGGTATGTTGGGGATGATAGGACCTAAATTAGTCATATATTTCCTAGTTATTTGAGACCATTTTGTGCAATAACTGGTCATATTCCTTTATATTTGAGATTTTATCATTGAAAAGGTATTTTGTGCATTATTTCAGATTTTAGGGGTAAAAGAAAGCAAAATCGTCGCTAAACAGACTAGTAGCGGTGCCGGCCAGGACAGGAGAGGAGGCGCCGGTCACGTGCTATTGGCATGCACTTCGAGACAATAAAAAATTTGCAAAACGAAAACTGAACAGAACACAGCTGGCGCCAGTTGGAAGCTCAGAGGCAACGCCGACTACAGTTTGGAAGAGTTGGCGCAAAAATCAAGAAAAATCGGCGACGGACGGAGAAGCAGAACACAATTGGCGCCAGCCCTAGGCAGGATAGGCGGTGTCAGCTGTGCACTGATACTGAGGCGGTGCCTCAATTTTCGTGCGCATTTTTTTGGTAATTTACAGAGTTTTAGTATTTTCCTACTTCTATTCAGCCAAAAACCCTAAAAGAACGAATTTAGGACTTCTAAAACCTATAAATAGAGGGAAAAACACAAGTCATAGGGATGAATTCACGGAGCAAAACACAAATCACTCAAAATCAAGAAGGAATTCATCAAATCAAGGAGGATTGTGCAAGAGGGTCTACGAAGAAGGAAGAAGACGGCTTGTCTATGAATGCTTTCTTTTAACTTTGTTTTCTTTTCTTGAACAATGATGTATTAATTATTTTATTGTAATTTGACATTATTTTAGTATTCATGATTTTTAGAGTTACTTTGATCTTTTGATTAATTGATTGTTATTCTTGGTATTTAATTACTTATGCTAATTACGATATTAATTTGTTATTTCTTTCTATTGACTTGCTTGGAAAATGGGTTGATGGTGGTCTCAATTCATTAATTTCATATTTGTTCTCTATTAAGTTGCTTGAAAATGGGGTTAATTGCTAAGAACTGGGTAATTAAAGGTTAATTGATGTCTGCTAGGATATGGATTCATTGGTTAATTTCATATTTTAAATTTGCCAGGATATGGAGATTTAATCAAGGATTGGGTTTAATGCATCTTTTGGGTGAATTAGTTGAGACAGGATATGTGATGCTAATTTGTCTAGAAGATAGTAATTTCAT
Organism: Voacanga thouarsii; assembly: GCA_026120185.1. NCBI lineage: Eukaryota > Viridiplantae > Streptophyta > Magnoliopsida > Gentianales > Apocynaceae > Voacanga > Voacanga thouarsii. The sequence goes on along the minus strand of JANUWF010002419.1, from coordinate 645,176 downwards.
GGATTGAAAAAGAAGTGAATCTATCTTAATCCTTCATGATGCCAAGAGAATGATTAGTTATGATAATGATTGGGTACTTTAAGGCTACATTTGTCAAAATAATAGTTTGAGTTACATAATTCTCCATCCTTGACATGTATATATTCTTTTATTTTATTTTATTTTATTTTATTTTTATTCTTTTTCACTTTAGTGAGTCGGTTAAACAATAAAAGAAATGTGATTACTGTATACTTGTTCCTTGAGGATCGATACTCATTTTAAACCCTATGTTATGCTTAATGATGAGTACGCTTGCTCATATATGTAATTTAGAGTTAACGTTTTAATTTAAATTTGATTGGGAATGTGCTTATTTTTATATAAATTTTATATCCAAATTCATACACATCAGGAGGATTCCTATGACAAAAAATAGTAATATCAATCGGGTTGGTTCGCACAGTTTCGTGTCAAACTGGTCCGATTCAGAGCAAAAGCTAGTCACATAGTGACAATAGGGCCAGTTGAAAAAGAGGCCCCACACAAATTAATAATTAATAAAGTTGAGGGGTAAAGTCATGTCGATTTGACACGTCAGTTGCATTAGTTTAATTGGGTGATGTTTGTTCACATGAATACCGGTGGACCAGTAAAGTTGTTTGGGTTATTCATTCAGCTTTGTTGTTAGGTCAATTCACTAGATATGGATTTGGGTTTCATGGTTTCAGTTTTATGCACATGGTTCATTGTATAGGTTTTTCTTTTTACTGTATGAGTAAAGAGTCTTTCTTAATTTCATAAGAGAAGATTTTTTATGAGGAAAAACCGTGAGATTTATAAGGTCCAGTAGATTTGTGTTCTGCTTCGGATTTTATGGGTTATTGAGGATGGTAAGAGTTTGGGTTTCTTGGATTTGTTGCTTCGGATTCAACACTGAAGTTTCTTGGTTTTGTTGCTTCGGATTCATGGCTGAAGTATTAAAATCAATCCTCACCCCCAATAGTTAAGGTTTCAATTTATTTTGTTCAATTGTCATTAGATTCATTTCTGGGTTTCCTGTCATCTGAAGAGGGTTTCTCCATTTAAGACACAATTTAATGCTTTAGCCAAACCATTTACGATTTTTCCATTAAGATGCTTTGCTTAAAGGGTTTTGATTGGCTGGGTTGGTTTATCTTTTTGGATTCTACAAGTCTGATATTTCAATTTGAACAATATCTTTGTTTTGGTGTTGATCCTAAAAGCCTGATGTTTGAATTTCAACGAAACCTCTTTGTATTTTGGATGAGATTGATAGTAGCATATCAAGGGTTTTTTCGGGGATGCCTATATATAATGTTGGTTGTTCCTAGTGGAGAAGTATTTTGTTCAATGATTTTTGTAACGGCATAACAAAATGAGTGGGAGTAAGATGAGTTTTGTGATATTCAAGGACATTGGTCGGCAACATCAAAAGAATCGAATTCGATTTCATGTAGATACAATGCGGGAAGCTTTTAATGCACAAAAAGGAGGAGAATTCATGAGCATAGAATTTCTTGCTATTGACGAGCACGTATGTTGTTGTCTATTAGTTGTGGTGTTGATTTTTTTATTTCATGTTCTGGGTTCATGAGTAGGTATGAATGTTTTTGCTGTGCAGGAAACTGTGATGCATATGATCATTTGGAGCAAAATTGTAGATGAGTTTCACGATGCAATTGAAGAAGGGAAGTATTATGTCCTAAAAAATTTTTTTGTTTTGGACTATAAAGCCTAGTACAAAATCTGTGATCAAAAGTTTTTCATACAATTTCATTCTGGAGCCAATTTGGATGAAATGATTGATAAATTACCTAGAATTACATGGTAAAAATTTATGCTCATTCCTTTTGAGCAACATGACAAACGTGCTGATCAAGGGGGATTTTTAATTGGTAAGTGCTACTTTGTGTCATGGTTGATAGAATAGGAATGGTTGAAAATCTTTTCTCCTTGATGTAGATATTGTAGGACATTTCTATGTATTATCTGAGAAAATTGAAAAGTATGGACAATCATAGCAATTGCAGTGCAGTATATTGAATTAGAAGATTTATAGTTAAGTTGATTATGTTTCTACCTAGATGAACAATACATCTGTATTAATGTCAATAGTAGGTATTTCAATGTTGTGTATTTTTTTTTTTTTTATTCAGGCAACGGAAAGTTCATGTTACTCTATGGGAATCATTTGCTAAGATGTTGAGACGTGATGAATTGGACTTAGAAAAGGAACTATATGTTGTGATTATTACATCCACGATCATCCAAAGTTTCCAGCGTAACAAGATAGTGTTTTAAATCATAATAGGTGATTATACATATAATGAACTGATTGTGTTTCCGAATCTGATGTTGCACTATTTTTGTAGGTCGCATTTTTAATAACATCGAGTAGTGCGACAAAGATATTTGTCAATCTAGATTATCCTAATGTGAAGCTCATGCGATAGAGGTAACTATTTTTTTAATTAGTTGATGGAGAAATATATAACACGGTTCTGTTCTCTGAAGTAGAAAGATTTCTTCGTTCTGGGGGGAAGCATCTACCTATTAGTCCTAAGGCACAATTGGAGCATTAAACCCTTAGATTGCAAATTCGTTAATGTAAACAAAGCCAATTGTGTGATAGAATGCTTCCCGTCTGGTTCGAAGAAATGGATTTCTTGTTGGAAAACTCCTATCCCTCATTAACACTCGTACCAGGAAGAAAAGAATGAACTCTTTAGTGTCTATTTTACAGTCAGTTCAAACGAGATTTTGTATATTCGAAGCAATTAAGTTGAAAGGGTAATATATTGACTAAGATAGCTGAAAAGTTTTCCTGGATTTCTGAACGAACCGTGTTATATATTTGCCGAGGCACATTTCTTGGATCCTTATATGCTGCTTTCGTTACTAATGCAGCTTTAGTCATGGTGAAGTTACTTCTATAGAGCATATCCAAGTCATCAGTAATGTAATAACTACTGAAGAGATAATCATGCTGAAGATATGATAAGTTGATTTGCTGGAGCAATGACATTGTTGAAACAATCTTTGAGTTGAAAATATCATGCCCAAGACACACTTATGTATGATGTGTTTTGTTCATAGGAAAAGCCTTTTTATTGCTATGGAACAATTTCTTCGATTGATGAAACATGTGGATGGAGATTTAATTCTTGTTCAAAATGCCACCAAAAGTTGAAATTAGTGGATAATGAGTTTTTTTGTGACAGCTGCCATCGAATAGAGAAGTCACCTTTAATAAAAAGGTATGTAGAATTTTTATGAAGATAGAATATAGTTGAAAATTGGATCTCTTTCAATTTGTTTTCAGTGTTTAATATGATCTCATTTGGTGAAGGTATCGTATGGAAATGGAAGTAAGTGATCATACTAGAAAGGCTAGCTTCACTATGTTTGATAAGGATGGTGAAAATTTAACCAATATTGCTGCATTGAACTTGCTGAAGAACAAATAGATGTAAGTTAATAACTTTGTATTGAAAAATCATCATGTGATGAATTTGCAGATTCTTTATATAAATTAGCAATGTTGTGATGTGAATATAGGATGACAGAGGAGAACCTCTTCCTGAAGTCATTGAATGCATTATTAGTGGCACATATATGTTCCAGGCAAAAGTGAATATGTTCAACTTGGGAACACAAAAGGAGGATTTTATAGTCATAAGATTGTACTTAACAAGTGAAATGAAGGATAGAACAAAAGACTAGGTATAAGACCATGAATTTTATGCCAAGTAAACAGTTTACTTACCATAATAGTTCAGATACATTGCTAACATTTGAAATGCTAAAACTATAGGAAGGAATCCAAGAGGGGGATGGTACTGATGTTGTAAGTGACATTGCAACTGTCACACCACTAATGAAGGACAAGCCAAGAGGAAAAAAAACAAATTCTATCACTAATGGAGGACTGCATGATACTAATAAGACAAATGTTTCAAAAAAAAATAAGAGTTGGATAATCTGGATTTTCTAATTGATGGTTTTGATTGATAAGATTCATATGGTTTGTAAACTGTCGATATAACTATAGCTTAATTTTTCCTCGCTAAAACCATTGTTTCTTCACTAACGTGTTATTTACTCGCTAAAACCGTTGTTTCCTTGCCAGTGTTTCCTTGCTAAAACATATTGTTGTTGTAAATAATGAGTTTTGGCGAGGAATTTATGCTATTGGTGACAAAATATTCCCTAGACAAACCATTTCTCCCCAATAATTAAATTAGTTTTGCGAGGAATTAGGTAAAAATGTCTTCCTCGCTATGTAATATTGGTAAGAGATATTTAGTATCCATGAATATGTAAAACGTCTCCTTGAGAAATCCAATTAAACTTTTCATCTATCCTAATGGATTATATGAAATATCTCTTAGGAAGACATTTCTAATTTGAACTACGAAGAGTTATTTTCCATAGCTGCTACCTTTGATAAGAACAACTTCTTCATAGTCATTCTCTCCTCTATTATAGAATCACCAAGAACAATGAGCAAGAGAAGAAAGTTTACAAAAATTTCGTTGACTACATATTTGATTCTCAAATTTTGTAATTAATTTTTCAAAACAAAATTATAATGAAGTTTAGATCATTAGCTTTTGAAACTTCGTAACAGTGCCATTTTGTAGAGCTTATTCGTAAATGAAAATTGTCAGTTGGATCCTTGAAGCTACTAATATTATTACATACAAGAAGAGCAGTTTTATGAGCACCCTTTTTATGATCCACAATTCATTATTTTAATGGACTGTAGATCCAGTTGCACATATCTCTTTATGCTAAGAAAATCCAAACAAAGAGATGCCCAGTCCAAAAAAACATGAAACTCATACTAGATTTAGAGTAGGAACAAATGATATTTTGTCGTGGAAATAAATCAGATTCATTTGAAGAACTCTGCAACATCTTTTTTTATTTATTTATTTGGAGTTCTTTGAAGTCATCCAAGCAGAAAAGCACATGTATTCTATGTCTCCTCTAATTCCACCTTTCCTTTATCATCCATACAAATTGCAAATCCGTCAAATTCAAAACTGGCTTGTGATTTTGCCAAAAAAATATTTTCGAGTATCTATTAAACATCCAAATTTTATAAGCATGAAGAGATTGAATCACTCAACAGATCTATCTACTTTCATTATCAAAATGCCTACTTTACAAAACATACTTCGTCTCCCAGAAACGCTATTGTTCCCAGTAACCCTGACACCATCGGCGTAGTAAAAATCATATCTATTTAGTACTTTAAAATTACAAAAAATGACCTTAAATGAAACACATGCTTCACATTCTCCAATACGCCTCCAGAAAATGTAAATGCTTTCTTTAGGAATCCAAAAGAACTTTTCAGCTCTTCTAATGAATATATTACAATATATACTTAATTTCTTCGTATATACAAAAAAACATTTCAACTAACTTTACAATACACGTATATATTTAAAGCTGTATATAAATACATTTAGAAATACATATATGTGAATTATTAACAAATTCAATTTGCAATTCCAAGTTTACAAAAATTACTTAACACTTCACCACCAAACAATATCTCACTCATAGATGAATCCGGGTACAATCACATTTCATACTCCTACCTCATGTACTATTTCAACTATAATTTATTAAACTAAAACACTAATTACTTTATATATTAATTTCTTTTTTTGTGAAATTATTTAGTACAAGAATTTTTTGCTTCAAAACAAGCACGGTTACATAGAAGAAACATTCTCAGACATTAAAGAGCATTGAAATTGCTAAGAATTCCTCCTCCTTCACAAGAACAGAACCATGTAGATCACCTGAAATTGAAGTAAAAAATAGGTCAAAAGATTTTAACTTTGCATAAATTATAGTGAATATTAATATAAGCAGATTTACTTCTAACAAATGAGTAGTCAATTTACAATCAATATAAATCTTCTCAAGTGAGTAGGAAAAGGAAAAGAAATCAACACCACAAAAACAGTGAAGGTACCAACAAGAGTTCTCCAAGTCATAAAAAAAAAAAGAAAAAGCTTGCTATAGAAGGTAAGTTTAAAATGTTTCTTAATTCATTAAATTTTCAATCAATTAATATGCAAATTTTACTATTCTTCAGATGATACAATGTTTATCATGTCATGTTATGAACAACCAAATTATAGCTGTAAGCATTGTGGAGCTATTTTCTTGTATGAGGAAAAACTGAAAAGCCAGAAAGATTACCTATATCCGAAGTTTACAATATGTTGCAAGCATGGTAAGGTTAAATTTCCCCTGAACAAGGAATGGCCTAAGCCACTTAAAGCTTGCTTCTTTTCAATGATAATATCATCAACCAAAGATCTTTGAGAATAGTCGAGCTTATAATTCCACGTTTGCCATGACTTCAATTGGAGGTCATATTGACCAAAGAGTCAATACAAATTCCACACCATACGTATTTTGAATTTGTGGTCAAAACTACCATCGAATTGGTACATTTCTTCCTGAGATAGGGAAAAAACCAAGTTTCTATAAATTATATGTGCATGATACTGATAATGAGGTTCAAAATCACTTAAATGCTGTCAATTAGAAACAATGTAATGATGCATTGGATAAACAACTTATTCAATCTTTCATTCACATGTTTGATGCCAATAACAGATTAGTACAAGCATTTTGAATGGCAAGAGAGCGATTCAAGGATTGTGATATTGAGATTTTTAGCTTGAAAATAAAAGGTCATCATTCAAAGAAAATAGAGTATAATAAAGTGCAATGCAATGAAGTTGCAGGACTGATCATTGGAAACTTTGAACATAAATCATTGGATCGAGATATTATTGTTCAAGCAAGAAATGGCTCTTTGAAGAGGATCAGTTATTTACATCCTTTATTTATGGCATTGCAACATCCACTATTATTTCTATACAGAGAGGATAGCTTCCACACAGAGATAGAATATGCAAAAAATAGACAGAAGAATCGGACAAAAAGAAAGTTTGTAACAATGAATGAGTTTTATTCTTATCTAATCCAAGACAAAATGGACGTACTATGTAATATTACACTCAGAGGTCGGATTTTCAAACAATTTGTAGTGGATTGTTACACTGCAATTGAGCAACAAAGATTAGACTAGATCAGAAGAAATCAAGGAAAATTGAGAAGTGATCTTTATCAGAATATACAAGATGCTGTAGAGAAAGGCGATATTGATTCAAGATAAATTGGGAAGAGAATAATTTTGTCATCAATCTTTACAAGTAGTCTACGTTACATAATTCAAAATTACCAAGATGTAATGGCAATCTGTAGAAAGTACGGGAATCTAGATTTGTTTATTACGTTTACAGCAAATCCAAATTGGCATGAATTCCAGTTTTACTTGAAGCAAAAAAGAGGTCAAAAGCCTGAAAATCATCCGGATATTGAAACATGCATTTTCAAGATAAAACTAGATGAAATGATCAAGGATATCATCAAGAGCAAAATTTCTGGTCCAGTTGAAGTAGGTTACTACTACTTTTCAACTTCTTTCTAATTTAATTACTTTACTTACATTTTGATTCCAATCCATTTCAACTAAGAACCTAATTTTTATATCTATATAGTTGTATACACAATTGAATTCCAAAAGAGGGGACTACCACACTCTCTAATGCTGCTTTGGTTAGATGAGACAGTCAAAAGAAATAACACAGAGAATATAGACAAAATTATCAGTGCGGAAATACCTTATCCAATCCATGATCCTCATTGTTATGAAGCAGTTTCAAATTTCATGATGCATGGTCCATGTGGATTAGCAAATCCAAATTCACCGTGCATGAATAATGGTATTTTTACTCTCCTCTGAATATCAAATAAATACTATATTTTGTTAATTATCAATCACTATTTAATTAAAGCTAAATATTTCTACAGATATGTTCAAAACACTTTTCAAAAGATTTTCAGGCTGAAACAAACATTGACAATAATGGTTATTGCTTGTACAAATGAAGATGCAATAATAGTTTTGTGGAAAAGCGTGGAATCAAATTGGACAATAGGTATGTTGTACCTTGCAATAGATTTTTGTTGTTGAAGTATCAGAGCCATATCAATGTTGAAGCTTGCAATCAATCAAAAGAAATTAAATATCTATTCAAATACATTACAAAAGGCTTTCACTAAATTGAAGCTGTGATTATAAGTAACCCATCAAATTCTCTAGTAACTGAAAACAATTCAGAAATACCAAATGATGAAATCAAAGCGTTTTTAGACTGTCGATATTTATCTCTATGTGAGGCCTGCTGGTGGATGTGTGGATATACTAGAAATGATAGAATTAGAAATGAGATCATTAGGAAAAAGGTAGGCGTAGCATCTATTGAGGAAAAGATAAGAGAAAGTCGTCTGCGTTGGTTTGGGCATGTTCAGAGAAGACCGAGGGGTGCTCCTGTTAGGACGATGGAGAGAGTGAGGCAGGATAGGTTAGACAGAGGTAAAGATAGGCCTAAAACGACATGGATAGAGGTGATTAAGAAAGACATATCTTTGTTAGATTTGGATGAGAGTATGATGTTCGATAGAAGAAAGTGGCGAGAGAGGATTCATGTGAATGACCACACGTCACCGGACGTTGGTTCATGTAGCCAACCCAAAGTTACTTGGGATTAAGGCTGACTTTGTTGTTGTTGTTGAGGCCTGCTGGCGGATTTTTGATTTTGATATACACTTTAGAATACCAGTAGTAGAAAGATTATGTGTACATCTTGATGGTGAACAACTACTCATATTTAAATATGATGATCTATTGCCACAAATTATTGATCGAGAAAATGCTGGAAAAACTATGCTAACTGAATGGTTTGCCAAAAATGCGACTGATCCACAAGCAATACAGTTAAGTTAGGCAGAGTTTCCTAGCAAATACATGTGAAATAGACAAGAAAAATCATGGAAAAAAAGGAAAATAAAGAAATGCATTGGAAGAGTAATATATGTGCCCCCAACTACTGGCGAGAGGTGTTTTCTAAGAATGTTACTCAATGTTGTGAAAGGTCCTACGTCATTTGAGAATATTCGCACAATAAATGGTGTCATATATACATCATTTAAGGATGCTTGTTATTTTCTTGGTCTATTACAAGAAGACAAAGAGTGGAACAATGCAATTGATGAAGCAGCATATTGGGCTACAGGAAGGAAACTAAGAGAATTGTTTGTTTTGATACTTTTCTTCTGTGAAGTTTCAAATATAGGAAAATTCTGGGGAAAAAATTGGACAAAAATAGGTGATGATATACTGCAAAAGCAACGAAAAGTTTTCAAATCACCTAGATTGAGACTAAGTGAGGAGTAGCTGAAAAGTTTCACTCTTTGAGACATCCAAAAAATGTTGCTTGAATATGTCAAATCATTAAGTGATTTTTAGGGGATACCTATGATCGATGAAGGTATGGTCGATGATTTCAATAAGAAATTGCTCAGGGAAGAGATTACATAGGACATAAATGATCTACAAGAGGAACATGACATTATGTTTGCTCAGCTAAATGTAGAACAAATAAGTGTTTATGAAAAAGCTATCAAGGCAGCGACGAAGAATGACTCTAAGCTGTTTTTCCTTTATGGCTATGGTGGAACAGGGAAAACATTTGTTTACAAAACAATCATTACAAGATTGAGATTAGAATAAAAAATTGTCTTAACTGTTGCATCATCAAGTAAAATAAAATAATGTACTACTTCATAAAATCTATAGCACTCAATAATTATTTCATAATGATGCTTCCTTTCATGACAAATTATAGAAATAGTAGTTCTTCTGTTACCTGGTGGAAGAACAGTTCATAACAGATTTAAAATCCTATTAAAATGCAGTGGAGATACTACCTGTTTGAAAAAACAAGGATATAGGAATAGTAGCTCTTCTATTACCTGGTGAAAGAATAGCTCGTAGCATATTCAAAATCCCATTAAAATGCAGTGGAGATACTACTTATTTGAAAAAAAATAAGGAACTTAATCGGCTAAATTGGTACAAATATGTTCATTAATTATATGGGATAAAGCACCAATGAATGATAAACATGTTTTTGAAACTGTAGATAGGACAATGAAGGATATATTAAGGGGATCCCTAGGTTTCAAAGAAGAACATTCTTTTGGTGGCAAAATAGTATTACTTCGACATGTTAGACAAATACTCCCAGTAGTACCCAAAGGTACAAGGTCAGAAATTGTAAGTTTGACACTTAACAATTCAGAAATTTGGCATAACTGTGAGCTAAACTTACCAATACAAATTACATTATAACATATATGTTATTCATTACGTGTAACATTCTATTATTTTTCCTATCTTTATAGGTCTTAACATTGATATATATATATATATATATATATATATATATATATATGCGTCTCCAGAATGCTTCATCAGAAAATGAAAAAGAACAAACCCTCAAAAAAATTTCAAATTGGATTCTAAGGATTGGAAATGGTACTAAGTGTTCAATTTCAAGAACAACTGATGAAGAAACATGTTGGATCAAGATACCACATAAATTTATAGTGCAGCAAACACAGAATCTAGTTAAAGGAATTTTTTATGCTATTTATAAAGATTTCGATGCTCAAAGATCTGACAAGAAATATCTAATAAATAGAGCAATACTAAGAAATGAAATAGTTGACTAGATTAATTCCTTCATAATAGAAATGATTCCAGATCAATTGCAACAATACAAGAGCTCAAATGTCATTGATAAATCAATTGGAAATGTTGCAGGGGAAGAGATTTTGTATCTGACAGAATTCTTAAACAACTTACAATTTGCAGGCATTCCAGACCATAAACTCGAACTGAAAGTAGGAGTACCAACCATGCTGGTGCAGAATCTAAACCAAAGTGAAGGAATGTGCAATGGAACAAGACTGATCATAACACAAATAGGAAAATTGTAATAGAGGCAGAAATCATTTCTGGATCACATATTGGGGAATGGAAATTCATCCCATGAATTGATATGTCTCCAACAGAAACCAAATTGCCACTTGTAATGCGACGGAGGCAACTGCCAATAAAAATATGCTATGCAATGACAATCAATAAAAGTCAAGGGCAAACTTTACAACATGTTGGATTATATTTATCAAAGCCTGTTTTCAGCCATGGCCAAATCTACATTACTATTTCAAGAGTAAAGAATCCAAATGGACTGAAGATCCTAGCATTGGAAGATGATCTAGAATTCAAAACATACACAAAAAATATCGTGTACCCAGAAGTCTTTCACAATCTACCGTCATCTAAGTGTCTTTTAATATTACATTCATATGTCCAACTATTACATTCTAATGCCTTCTTTGTTCCATTGATTCTTATTACACAGGAAATGTTATTTTTGGAAAATGCTATGAACTACAGGAGATTTTAAATACCTATTTTTAATACATTTCATTATTAATCTATTGCATATTTTCATTACCTAACTGTTATATCAAATTATTATGAAATTGATTTGTTATTGTGTCTTATTTAATATAAAACTAACAATGAAAGTCTATTTCAATTATTACTACTATGGCATTTATTCAACTATATTTTGATCTGAAAATTCCCAAGTAGATTCTTTAAAGTACTAATAATATTGCATATAGAAAAAGGAATATTAAATTCTAATAATACTTTTATAGGATTGTGCATCATACGTGGGGATCAATGTAGGATTTGCCATGACTGAAAAAACACCTACATCAATAACACATTAGTACAACCTTAAAGCTTATATCATTCGTAATTTACCAAAAGAAATATAACTAATGCAGTTGACATGTTAAACCCATATGACTTTACCCTTTGGCTTTAGTACTTATTAATAAATCATCATTCTTTAATTCCATTCAAATTCCTTTTCATCAACATTTTTTAATATTTTCAAAAGATTGTGCATCATATGTGGGCTTCTGATGACCATCATCGCAAAATACCAAATGATTGTCCAATCATGTTTATATGACACCCAATATACTTAGCACACAATTGAAATTACTAACTTCATACCATACCTATGAAAAAACCTATCATATTGAAATTTTCTTAATAAAGAAACAAGCAAAATAGAGAACCAGCAAAAACAATTAACAAAAGAAAAAACATTACATAACAAAATTTTTAGATTGTATTTTGAATATAAAATCATAGATTGTGTTGTGCATCATACGTGGACTTCTGATGGTAAACTATCATCGCAAAACACCGAATAGTTGCCCAATCATATTTATATAGATACATAATATACTTAGTACACAATTAAAATTACTAACTTAATACCATATCTAAATAATCGAAGAGATTATTGGACATTGCGCCATTTTTATTAGAACACAAAAAGTTCTGATTAGCAAAAAGACTAGGAAAGATAAGGGATAAGTAATTCTAAAGAACAAAGAAATGGGAAAAGTCATTCCACATTACTCCTCTTTCTACATACCTAATATACCTAATATATACTACAGTTTACTTATATGCATTATACATGAGTTTTTGATAGTAAACCATCATCACAAAACACCGAATGATTGCCCAATCGTGTTTATATAGACACCCAATATACTTAACACATGACTAGATCCTCAAACCTTATCTCATATACAAATTATAAAAAAATCCCTTAAGATTTTTAACGCAAAAAACAAAGCAGATTGTCATGTTTAAATCAACCTGTGTTACAAAATAACAAAAGCATTGCACTGGAAAAAAAAAAAACCATGCTAAATAAAATGACCATATTATGCATAAAATTAAAATACAATAGAAAAAAAAATCTATCATACTGAATTTTTATGAATAAAGAAAAAAGTAAAACAGAGAACCAACGAGAACAATGAACAAGAGAAAGAACTTTACATAGACTTCATCGAGTTCATATCTGCCTTTCAAATTGTCATTTGAAAAAGAGAGTGCAACTAAGATAATTTTGTCATGTCAAAAACACATCCACAAGGATATTATGTTTTTCTTAAGAAAAACTTTTGCTAACTTCGAAAAAATCAAAAGTAGGAAATGAAGACGAATTCCCCAAAAACAAGAAGAAAATGATACCCTAAACTCTTCAAAATTTTATCAAAAAATAGAAATCTAAAGGCTACTCAACAGTACTTATAACTTACTGGATCCCAATACACTATCAATTCACATAACAAAGAATTTTCATATTCTATTTTGAATATAAAATTCTACATTTAAGGCAACATCTATACTAACCTCATACTAAATTTTTATTAATAAAGAAAAAAACAAAACAGAAAATCAGCAAGACAATGAACAAGATAAACAAGCTTACGTAACAAAGAATTTTCAGATTGAATTTTAAATACAAAATTATAGATTGTGTTGTGCATCATACGTGGACTTCTGATGGTAAACCATCGTCGCAAAACACCGAATGATTACCTGATAATATTTATATAGACACACAATATACTTAACGCACAATTTAAATTAGTAACTTCATACCATATCTAAATAAACAAGTAGATCATTGACCATTGAGTCGTTTTTATTACAAAACACAAAGTCTCATGAAACGCCCTTTCTATAATGCAAATACAGTTTAGTTATTGTGCTTCATGCGTATGTTTCTAATGGTAAACCAACATCGCAAACCATCAAATGGTTGCCAATCGTGCTTATATAGACACCTAATATACTTAGTACATAATTAGAACCATAAACCTTATTTCATATATAAATTACCAAAAAAAAAAAAATCTCTTAAGATTTTTACCCAAAAAACAAAGCATATTGCCATCTATAAATCAACCTATGTAACAAAATAACAAAAGCAGTGCATTCAAAATTAACTATGCTAAATAAAATCAAATCTATCATACTGAATTTTTATTACATCTATTGTGTCTTCAATGAAAACTATCATACTAAATATATCTTAAATCTATCATTTAACACTATTTGTATTATGAACAAAATAATACCTTAAATCATTCAAAATTCAACACATTGTCAATCTATAGTGAACAATGTTAGAACAAAAAATAGAAATCTGAATGAAAATAGAGACACTGAAAGTATAAAATACCATTCCATTAGCGCGAATAAAAAAATCTGCGTATACAAGTATACACGAATTTGCCATAGTATTTGAAATTACATGAACCTGTGTAACAAAATAACAAAAAGAGTGCATTGAGAACACACTATGCTAAATAAAATGATAACATTATGCACAAAATTAACATAGAAGAACAAAAAAAAAAAAAAAATCCTATCATAAAGAATTTTTAGTAATAAAAAAAGTAAACAAAACAAACCATTTTTGTACTTTATAACTAAGACAAAAAGATAATGCAGATATGAATAGAAACACAGTACAGACAAAATTTCAACTAAGCAACTTTTCAAATTCACAAAATTAAAATAAAAGAGCAAAAAAAGAAAAAAATCCTATCATAAAGGATTTTTATTAATAAAAAAATAAGCAAAACAAACCATTTCTGTACTTTATAACTAAAAGACTAAAAGATAACATAGATATGACACTACAAGAAAAAACCAAATTAGCGACAGCCAAATCCGTTGCTAATCACGTTTAGTGACGGATTATGTCCATAGCTAAAAAGGGCGTCGCAATTTACGACGAATTTGCGACGGTCATTTAATTAATGACATTATAATTAAGTTTATAATCAATATAGCGACAGCAAAAAAAATTATTTTTAAAAAATTAATTAATTTAGTAACGAATTTGCGACGGTGGAAAAATTTTTATTTATAAAAAATTAATTAATTTAATAACAGATTCGCGACGGCAAAAAACTCTTATTTTAAAAAATTAATTAATTTAGCAACGAATTTGCGACGGTCAAAAAATTTTTTATTTACAAAAATTAAAATAATTTAGTGATGGTTTTGCAACGAAAAAAAAATTAATTAATTTAATTTGAGGTAGAGAAAAAAATTTATTTAAAAAATTAATTAATTTTACGATGGATTTGTGACAGTAAAAAAATTTTATTAAAAAATTAATTAATTAGCTACTCGGCCCTCCCGTTCATCGGCCCGACCCGGCCCGCTGAAAACCTGACCCGCCAAGAATATTATGAGATTATGTTGGACTTGGGGCTCAAACCTGCGTCCTTGTTGTAGGGGAACATGCATTCCACCACTAAGCTATTGAAGTTCTTGTGATATATTGTACTATATATTAATTATATAGTAAATTTTTTTTTGTGATTTACCGACGGATTTGCAAGGGCTTTGCGACGGATCTGCGACGACAAAATTTTCCGTCGCAAATACGTTGCTAATTAGCCACGGATTTGAGACGGTTAATTTTTCAAGATTTAAAAATAAATTTATTTTTAAATTTTTAATGGCCTTCGCAAATTGTGACGGATTTGCGAAGGCTTATTTTTTAATTTTAAAAAAATAAATTTATTTTGTAATTTTAGATGGCCATCACAAATTGCAACGGATTTGTGACGGCTTTTATTTAATTTTAAAAAAATAAATTTATTTTTTTATTTTAGATGACCATCGTAAATCCATCTCAATTTGCGACGGATCGGGGTTTATGAAACCATGATCCGTCACTAATCTAAAAAATTCACCAAAAAAAATTTAATATTTGATTATATATATATATATATATACATATGATATAGTATGTGAGTGTATGTGTGCGTGTTGAAATAATAGAATACGTAAAAAGATATTAGTAAGTTGAAATATTTATATATGTAATATACATATGATATTATTAAGTATATATATGTATGTATATATGTAAGAATATGATATATATGCATCTGTTACTATTAATATATGTATATTTAATAGCAAATATGTGTGTGTGTGTGTGTGTGTGCGTGTGCGCATGTGTGTGTGTGTATATATATATATATATATATATATATATATATATATAGAGAGAGAGAGAGAGAGAGAGAGATATACTAACATAAATAAATATGTATATATGTATGTATATATATTTATTTGTATATTAAAAACGTATATTAACATATTTATATGTATATAAAAATGTTATATTAATATATGTAGATATATATGTGTGTGTATATATATACATATTAATATTATGAGAATTTTTAGATGGCCGTCGCAAATTTGCGACGGCATTTTTTTAAATTTAAAAAAATAATTTATTTTTAAATTTTGAATGACGTCGCAAATCCCTTGTAAATTTGTGATGGATTTGCGAGGGCATTTTTTTTAATTTTTTTTAAAAATTTTATTTTTAAATTTTGAATGGTCACCACAAATCTCTTGCAAAATTTGCGAGGGCATTTTTTTAAATTTTAAAAATTTTAATTTATTTTTAAATTTTGGATGGCCGTCACAAATCCGTTACAAATTGCAACGGATTTGCGACGGCTTTTTTTTTTAATTTTAAAAAAATAAATTTATTTTTTAATTTTATATAGCCGTCACAAATCCGTCGTAAACGACGGATTTGTGAGGGCTTATTTTTTTAATTTAAAAAAAATAAATTTATTTTTAATTTTATATGGTCGTTGTAACTGATTTGCGACGGATTTTTTTTTAAATTTTTAAAAAATAAATTTATTTTTTAAATTTAGATGGCCATCGCAAATTTGTCGCAAATTGCAACAGATTTGCAATGGCTTTTTTTTTAATTTTAAAAAAATAAATTTATTTTTTAATTTTATATGGCCGTCGCAAATCAATTGCAAATTGCAACAGATTTACAATGGCTTTTTTTATTAATTTAAAAAAATAAATTTATTTCATTTTCGATAGCCGTCGCAAATCTGTTGCAAATTGCAACGGATTTGCGATGGCTTTTTTTTAATTTTAAAAAAATAAATTTATTTTTTAATTTTAGATGGCCGTTGCAACGGATTTGCGACGGCTTTTTTTTAATTTTAAAAAAATAAATTTATTTTTTAATTTCAGATGGCCGTTGCAAATTGCAACGAATTTGCGACGGATTTTTTTAATTTTAAAAAAATTAATTTATTTCTTAATTTTTTATGACCGTCGCAAATCCATTGCAAATTGCAACGGCTTTTTTTTTAATTTTAAAAAAATAAAATTATTTTTTAAATTTAGATGGCCATCGCAAATCCGTCTCAAATTGCAACGAATTTGCGATGGCATTTTTTGTTAATTTAAAAAAAATTAATTTATTTTTAAATTTTAGATGGCCATCGCAAATTCGTCGCAAATTTGCGACGGATTTGCATTCGCTAATCTGTTGCAATTAGCGATGGATTAGCGACGAAAATTTTAAAAAAAATAAATTTATTTTCAAAATTTTTGCTTCCATTGCTGTTCCGTCGCAAATTAGCGACAGCCTAGAGGCCGTCGCAAAAATCCGTCGCTAATTTGATATTTTTTTTGTAGTGTGAATAGAAACACAGTACATACAACATATCAACTAAGCAACTTTTCAAATTATTATCCTTTACTTATATCAATGCATTTTTTTTGAAATATTCGTGACAATATTCATTTTTTAAAATATCCACAAAACGGTACTTATCAAGACCAACAAAGCTCTGATGCAACTAACAATCAACAAAGAACCAACAAAGAATCATTATCTCCTCCAATTATACAAAGCACCAATTCTCAACAAAGTACGAACAGATAACCAACAACAATAATGAACAACACAAGAAACCATACATAGATTTCATTGAGCTCATATCTCATTTTTAGATTGGATTTTGAAAACAAAAAACCTCAAAATGAGCAGTAACTTTCTTTCATGAACTTAGCCACATCAATCATGTCATTTTAAAACCTATCATTTTAAACCACCATCATTTGAAGAAATACAGACCTAACTCAATTGAACAAATGTGAAACTTCACTTTCCTCTTTTTCTTTTCCTACAAAGTAATTTAAAAAAATAAGAGCTCAGAAATGCACATGTATTGTACACCTCCTCCACTTAGAAAAATAGAGTGTAAATGAGAATTCAGATATGCACATGTATTGTACAGCTTCTCCACTTAGTTTCAGATCCATATCAATCTCAAATTCATCATATTAGAAAAATGGTTTCTGCTTTTGGGGAAGACCATTTTCCAGTAATACCAGTTGTTGTTAACTCAATGATTTATGCCAAAACTATTTCTCATTTTTTAAAATACCAACAAGCACTATAGTATGACTACATAAGAACAATAGCAAATCTATTCAACAACAAACATAACTTTTATAATCATCACACCACTAACAACAAACTTAAACTGGAAATCATAATAATTATAAAATAAACTAAAATTTCAAAATCATACTAACTATTACATATCACCAACCATACAATGAAAAATAACTGCACCATAACTAAAATACTAATTAAAAAGCACCATAATAACAAAACACCACACCACAAAAGAACCACTTGCATTTTTTTTTTTTGTATTGAAGTAGCTTCAATTTATGCACAAACTCTCAGCTTCCTCTAAATGCAGCCTCTTATTCATCAATACCTTACCCTTTTGAAACACATTGCCACTAGCTAAATGCATGACATTAACAATGCATTTCTTTTCAGCAAAACGAACATGCAATAATACTTTATTTGTATCATAATACAAATATATAACATTTTGACAATCCATACCAACTTGAAATTTATAAAAACCAAAAAAATCTTTTAAAGAGCTCGACATGTAAAGCTAACTTAACACGAGATTTAACTATCCCAACAACAACAGGCTCATAAAAATCAACAAAAGATGACATCTTTCTTTCCGTATCACCAGTAGCTAAATAATCTTCATTTAACAGCATGATAGTCAATGGATACTCCATTGAACTATGTCTCTCATCCCAATCATGTGTCTCGACCAAAAAATTTCCGTATAAATCAACACCACCACCAGTACCAGTAGCTACAGGTAACAAAATCTCTAAATACTCTGAAAAATCACTTGAACATTCATTCAAAATAAGTCGAATAGAATCAGCCCTTTTATTTGAAAAGCATAATGCACTTTCATTCCTTGAAAGTCATCAGCATTCAAAACAATAGATTCAGACATAAAAGGGTGAAATACAGGCTTTCTGACTAATGTGTATTTAGACAAAAATTGGTATATAATTCCATTGAAAAACTAAAAATTGAAAATAAAAGACAAAACCGATAATACAAAGCATACCTTAACAAGAAATACAAAACCCATATATATAGAAACAAAAAACCTTTCAAAAACACCGAATAATTTAATTCGGAAACCAATCGAAGAAACCTAAAAATTAACACAGAATAACATTCAACGTACACATCACTGAAATTCGATCAAATAAACATCTCAAAAAAACCAAACGATGTATTAAACACATTATTCAAATACAAAGAATGAAACAACGCTTCTTTATCTCCATCAGAACTACGAAACTCCAACCAAAAAATAAAAAACCCTACAACTACCTTAAAGTAAACACGGCGGTAGTAAAAGAAACCAAACGGCTCCTTACACTAAACATACCACATATTTCGAAACCCTAACAACATACCAACCGTGGGCCAATGAAAATAAAATATATCGGACTAAAGAACCCACAAAAATTTCCTAACATTGACTAATACTGGGCCCAAAAAAGCCTATAACAAAACCAACATTGTATTCAACAATAATTTTCCAAAACCCAAAAAATCTATACCATATTTACATTATGATTATAAATTTAAAATTTTTCCTTTGAATTTTTAAACACATTTGGTTAAAAATGATTGCTAATCAATCATATTTTAAAAATTTTAAAAAGCCATACCAAATTTTAAAAAGAAAATTTTTAAATCAAATTAAATTTATGATAGAATTTGAATTTCATAATAAGATTAGAATTTGAATTTGAAAACATAACCGGAATTTATAGATTTCAATAAGTCGTAAACTCAAAACTAACATTTACCAAGTTTGTTCGTTCTACAAGATTTTTTAACATATATATAAATATGCAATATCATATATTAATTTCAAATCACATAAAATAATATATAAAATAAACTCATAAGTAAATATACACAAACATTTAAAAAATTTTAAACCGTGCAACGCACGGGCAACCAAACTAGCTGGTCCTAAGGACAAATTTGTGGTCTTAGAGGGCTTCCTCCCTTTTTCTGGAGGGAATTTAGTTTTTTTTAATTAAGTATAATGACCTACAAATATTAATTGTTATTTAAATTGAGTAAATTGGGAATTTCTTACCCAAAAAAAAAATTGTTTATAGTGTATGATTTAAATTATAAAATTATTTATAAAAAATTATCTTGAAGTGGTAGGAAGTTTTAGCTTGAAAATAGGGATGGCAATTTTTCCGCATAAATTGGGGGCCCGGCCCGACCGATTGGGCTGGGGATTCCCCGATTTAAGCGGGAACAGGGCCGGGGGAGGGTTCTACACTTCAGCCCGCTAGGCGGGGTCAGGCCGGGGACGGGGGTAGCATGTTCCCCAGCCCGCATAGTGCATATGTATAAAAATTATAATTTATATTATATATATATATACACAATAATTATATATAGTATATGTAAAATAAAATATATACATACTATATAGTATGTGTATATATTTATATATATAGTATATATATTAATTATATAATGTGTGTAACACCCCACACCATAGGTATTTAGATAGGGTAGGATGTCACCCCGTCCAAAGGACCAGGGGTCCTTATAACGAAGTACAAAATAAAACAAAATTGCTAAATAAAATTAAAGGAATAATTTCATTACATCCGAAAGCAAAACTTATACAATTCTAGAAACTCAAAACTAACAAACGTCTCTTGAAACAAACTTAAAAACACAACTAAATAAATAAGCGGGAGCTCAACCCTAGCTTCACCCTGCTCAATATATGCAATCCCCTGAAATCATGATATAAAAGGTGTGAGATTGACATCTCAGTAAGTCCTGTGTGTGCAAGTGTCAATTGTAACCATTGTGTGTATGCAGGTTTATCCAAATCACAAAATCGTGTTTGCAAGTCAATTTCATCAATGACAGTTATACAAAGGAGCCTTGCTCAATAAATCCAAAATAGTTCACAATAAATCACTGTTTCATCACATTCATAATTCATTAAGTAGGGATTAGCAAATGATTCAACAATATAGGAACACAATCCATATCATGGTTACCACCATGATAGCTTCTCAATGTATTCTTTCAACAATGGGCACTGGGGAATCCACCCACTAGGTGAGATACTCCTCCATCTCTACACCCAACATTTCAATTATCCAATCCGGATCAACAATGTCCACCTGGACCAATATGCTAGCGCGGACGACCTGATTAAGTAGTACCATCGCCTCTCCAAGTTGAGTTTATCTTCTGGAGGTGGCCACCTACCAGAATACTCACTCTTACTCTTCGAAACTAGTACTACTAACCTACTCTCGCTGAGTACACAACGCTCCCCGATTAGGGGCAGAATCATTTTTCCTTTTTCGAAAGTCTTTAATTAATTTGATTGTAAAACGTGATTTTTCGTAATAGCGTTTTCAAATCGTTTAACAATGGTTTAAGAAATCACTTTTGAAGTTGAACTATTAAAATTTAGCAAATTCGTTTTGAAAATAAAACATCCACGCTTCAAATTCAAGTCTCACAACAATCCAGTATAACTCGTCATTTTTAGTCAAGGCTCAATCCTTGTATCAAAACATCATATTGACATCAATTCCAAATAACATTGTAAAAATTGCTTGCAAACATATAACTTGTATCAAAACAGTTATGCAGGGACTTACCTGGATATTCTCAATAATCAACCAAAGTGATGCTTGATATCTTTTTCACTTTCTTCCTTATCTAGAATCAATGATTCTATAATTAGAACCCAAATATACATCCACTTATCTTTTCACGCATCATGAATGCCTATGATCATACTAATCATCTAATTCATCTATAACACTTAGGTGGATTAATTCATTAAATCACCTCCATGGTTTCTATGGTCATATATCTCACCCATGCATGCTTACACTCGGCTCACATTAGCTTATATAATGACCCCCTTAATCAAGTACCATCAACTCCATATATTAACCCTAATTGCACCAAAAGATCGCATCTTTATTCAACATACAATAGTTCTAGGTCATCATAGCAATGTTTAACCATGCTTTACTCCCTATACACCTAGTTCACAATATTGCACCATCAAACCTCATTAATTCTATCTATTCATGCTTTTCATGCAAGACCTCATGCATATTAGCATCACTATAAGGTCAACCTTATTTAAATCAGTAAAGTTAATCCTTAAATACATCTTTGACGGCACAACAAGAGCAAATGTGGCGCCTTTGGTGCTTGAAGGAGTTTACTTTGGAAAGAAGAGTCGTGTGGTGGCTCTTGGTTTCCTTGATTCAAAGATCACGAGATGATAAGGATAAATTAGTCCCCTTTAGGTCGAAATTTAGGAGAAAAGAAGAAGAGGAATTGAATAAAAGTTAAAGGGGTTTGAAGAGTTACTTACCTTGCTTTTAAGGTTCAATTTTGGTGGAGATTGGTACTGTTTTGGTCGAGTTATTGGTGGGGGTTCGTGGTTGGAATTTCTAGGCAGAAGAGGGTGTTTAGGGTTTAATAGAGTTTGATCTTGCTTCGGTCTCTTGATCACAAGAAGGAAAAGATGACCACTTTTGTCCCTATTGTTGTAGCCGAATTCCAGCAAGGTTTAAGGGGGTTTAGGGCTGGTTTTTGGTGGTTGTTCTCTAGTTGTTATGTGGCCACAATAAGGGAGGAAAAGGAGATGAAAGAAGGCGGTTTTCTGCCTTCCTCTTGGATGAAATTGGAAGGAGGAAAGAATAGGATTTTGCATGTAGCTTTTGCCTAAGATAAGAGGGAAGTTGAGAGCAAGGAAAAGATGGAATTTTCATTTGTGTGTGTGTGTGTGTGAACAGTGACGAAAATTAGTGGGAATGAGGTGAAATTTTTTGTTTTTAATTAGCTTAAAAGAACCTTGATTGATTAGGGTTACTTAGGGAAGTCCCCTCCTTTATTTAGGGAACTTGGAAGGAAATAAAACTCATCCAGGTGGCGGCTAGGGTTGGTTTTATTTCAGAAAATTCAGTTAATAAAAATGGTATGTTGATTCAAGAATTAATTTAGGTAATGCCCTAATTTATTTTAGGCAAAAACAATTAATTGTGGAATAATTATATTATGTGATAAAATCTAGAATCTTGGAATAAAGCTGCAATTTCCTTTCCTTAAACACTAGCTTTCGAAAATACCATAAATCTTGAGAGAATATTTATTTCCTTTAAAGCTTTAGACAAGATCTTTTTATTTTCAAATAAACTCTTTTAAAGGGAACAACTTTGGGAAACTATCTTTCTTTTGAAAGTAATAGCTATAATATGGTTTCCAAAAAAAACGTTCCTATAATCTTCTTTCCATAATGAAACCTTTGAGTAAGATCCTTGGAAAATTCTAGATGATAAAATAATTAAATTTCCAAAAAGTTTGAAATAAAATATTAATTAGAGAATATTAGGAATTTAATTTATATTAAATTCTTTTGAATAAAACCTAAAATAATCAAAAACCCCTATTTTAGGAAATTGGAAAATAAGAAGGCAGCAACCCCTAGGATTTTCGGCCAAAGGAAGGGAAAATAAGGGAAAATGGGTTTATCAAAAGTGAAAAGGAAGAGGGTTTGCAAGAGTTGGGATTCAAATTCAAGTTACCAAAGAATCCACACTAAGCTCTAACCACTATTCCACAATAATTCTTGATAAATATTCTCCTAATAAATTTTCTTGATTTCTACTCACTAGCTCCATCATTTTTCTAATAAATTCTCTTCAATAAAATAAAACTCAACTAATTCAAATAGCACGACAATTAATTCATGCAACAATAAACTGATATTTTCATGAAAATAGTTCAAATCATTAGTATAAAATAATGTGACATGCATGACTTTTCCCCACATACTAAAAGTGGTCTAATACGGGGTATTACATCCTCTCCCCTTTAAGAGAATTTCGTCCCGAAATTCAGAGTACTACGCCTTTAGAGCAAGTCCGAGTATTTCTTCTTCACCCAATCTTCAGTTTCCCATGTTGCATGTGAAACCCCATCTAAAACCAACTCTAGAGTAAGGGGGTCGGGATCATATCATATTTTTTTGCATGGATAAATATATTTTTGAATGATTTTATGTGTTTTGGAATCGTGATTTATAGTCTAGAAGGCTTAATTGTGCTTATTGAGTAGGAAGAGTAAAATGATAATTTTGCTTGAAGTGGAAATAGGGAGATAGCTTGGGGATTGAATAGGAAAAATATTTATGAGAGAAAATAAGAGCAAGAGTTGTTATGGTTTAGTGGTTAGAGCTTTGGAATTTATCTCTAAGGTCTTAAATTCAAATCCCATCATTTAAGTTTTGACATGATTAAATTTTATTTTAGATAGGTGGATATTTTTCGTCCCTTATAGGCCATAAGAAGGAGTAAGAGTGTTGTCCTAAAGGAGACATGAAAGGAATGTTCTAATTCTACCCTTGTACCCTACAAAAACTTTTAAGGGATTCATACCCTTTTTGCTCTCTAGCTTACCTTAATTCTTTATCAATTAAATTGCTCAACTTATCCAAACCATTTTTATTTCCATAAAATTCTAGCAAGACTCTTTGATCTTGGAGGTTCGAAAATGTCTATATAAGGATAGCATATTGACTAAAAATGGGGAAGGGGTTATGGAAGGTTCCCAAGAGAATTAATCTCCATGGTTGAACCTTCAAACTCCACCCTATAAGTGTTCATCTTCTTCATGTAGTAATTTGAAAAATTTTTCCAGCTTCTTGGTCAGTCCAACTTTCGAAATCTTCAGCCACATTTCTCACTCAAATACTGCCAGGAAAATAGAAAATTTACTCAGCTTGAAGACTGAAAACTTCGGCCAAAATTCAGACTGCACAAAGCTGTGCAAACCAGGAAAAAATTCTAGGCAGAATTCGCAACATAGTAGTCCAAAAACCAAGCTGTTTCTTCTAGCCTTCAAATCAGTAATTCATCTCTGTCTTTCCTCCATAAAGAAGGCTGGAAACTAGCTTTAAAGGACCCTTCAATACCCCTTCAAACCTTCTACAAGTCGGTTGGAACATTGCAGAAAAATCTGCACAAAAATTCCAGCAAACCATTCGAATGGACAACCAGAAATTCCATAAATTCCACTCCAACTTTCTGTGAAATTAACATAAGTCAGCCATGAACTGAACTCCTTCACCCCCTCCATTGATCTGCACGAATGAAGCTCCATGGCTACTCCTTAAATCACTCCATCAATCACTACAATCAAGCTTCCAATTAAAATTCAAAATTCCAGCAAATTGCTCCATGAAAACCCCTTGGATTAAGCTTCAAAAAACCAGAAAATCTTCCACCATTACATTCTAAATTTCGGCCATCCTATAGCCCATTCAAACATCATTCATCTCAGCAAAATACCAGCCAAACCAGTCGGCCATTGAAACTTCCAAAGACCTCCACCAACCAAGCCATTCTTACCATATCTTCTACCTTAATTCACTCCCTAAATTACTTCTTTTGAATTTCAAACAACCAGCTTTCCCTCTTCTCCCTAATCTGAAAATTCAATCACAAGAATCCCCTAACTATTCGGCCAACCCCTTTAGCAAAATTCGTCTAGCTTTCTCTCCATTCTCTCTATTTCACCAAAAACACCAAGAACGCACACCACCACTCTTCAAACCTAAGACCACCCTAAACACCTCCAATCTCTCCCAAAAACTCCAGATCACATCTACTCACTCTCTAGAGTCCATTTTTGTAATTTATAATATCAAACGCTGAAATCAAGACTCTACTTTCGGATTAAAAAAAATCAGAATTTTCTTGAAGACTTAAGAACACTCTCAAGGTAAACATGAACGATTATGTTCATCTTTCTTCCTCTTTGATCTTTAATGAAATATACTAATACTCTCTCTCTCTCTCTCTCTCTCTCTCTCTCTCTCTCTCTCTCTCTCTCGGCCAAAATGGTTGTTTCAACCATGGCCATTTTCTCTTCTTCTTCTTGGTCGGATCAAGTCTTCCAAGCGTGTGGACTCTCTTGAGACTTCATCAAGGTAGTCATCATTCAAGTATGTCTCTTTAACCCTCTCCTTAATTCTAAAATCATGTCTCTTAGATGTAATTAGAAAATGATGGAATATGATTGGTGATTGAGTATGTGTTTATATGATGGAGTTGGAATTGAAGTATGAGGATGATTTGTCATGGTTGAGTTTTATGATGTTTTAGGGTTTGTTGCATGCTTTTCATGTCGTGAGTTAGTGTGGATGATTAAGCATGGTAGATATTATGTCACCTTTGGTGAATAGGATTTTATGTTTTTGTATTTTTGTTGAAGCCATGAATATGAGTATGTTTAGTGGAGTTTGGATCATGTGATGGTAGATATGGATCTATGCTTTTATTCATGAATTGAATGGTTTGTGGATTGGTGTTAAAGTCTATGTTCAATATTATGGTTATGACCTTGTTGTTCCTAAACTATTTAAGTTAGCCAATTTTATTACATTAATAAAAATTAATGCTATATTTTCTTCTAATGATTTTGAAAACCCTAGGAAGATTTGGATTGTTAAATGAAATAGTGAAATTTTAGCCAAATAAATAATATCTTCTATTAAAATTAAAATATAAAAATATTATATATAATAATAATATTAAATAAAGCCTTTTATATAAATAATCATGATAAGTAAAATATTAATCTTATAAGTCATATATTCATAAATACTATTAAAATTTATTTATTATCTTTTAATCAAAATATATTAAAATTTACTTATTATTAATTTTATTTATCAATTATTTTCTAACTATTAATTATTAATTAAGAGAATAGTAATAGTTTATTATTTTGATAATATCATTTAGGACTTAGGACCCTTTATCAAATAAACCCTAATTTATTTATTAATAACAAAGACTTATACCTACAACTTATTAGTAATTACTTCACAAACCCAAGTTATTTCATTATCAAACTAGATTTATTTTATAAAATCATTTTTATTATCTAGCCTTAAAGTTTAGAACACTAGGGTCATGATTGTAGGAAGATGAACTAGGATTATTTATAGAAGCAAATTTGGCATGAGTTCAATTATGGCTTGTGT
Source organism: Voacanga thouarsii (assembly GCA_026120185.1). Classification (NCBI taxonomy): domain Eukaryota; kingdom Viridiplantae; phylum Streptophyta; class Magnoliopsida; order Gentianales; family Apocynaceae; genus Voacanga; species Voacanga thouarsii. The sequence continues at coordinate 617,993 of JANUWF010002419.1, read as the reverse complement.
TTACCCCAGGCGGGATTAGGTCAGCTTTGGAAGATCATTGAGTTAGCTCAAGTAAAGGATCAGGTAAGCTCCTACATAAAATTTGTTTGTTGTAAAAGATTACTATGGCAAGCCAAACACGAAGTATGTGAACACTAATTTTGTAAAGGCAATTGAGGACCGTTTTCTTTTTTCTTTCAGTCAAACAAATTATTTGAAAAACCATAAGCAGTTTTACTCAAACACTAAACTCTTTCTAAAACCAGCTTTGTCACAAATTTTAGAAACCCTTAATTGTCATTTTCAAGTAAAGCTATGTTTTATCAGTTTTCTCCCAAGTGGAACAATTAACGTTGAGTATTCAATAAGGGTAAGCTAGTAGTACTAGTTTTGAAGAGCAATAGCGAGTCTTCTGGCAGGAGGCCACCTCCAAAAGGTAAACTCAATTGGAGAAGCGACAGTACTACTTAGTCATGCTGGTCTGAGCTAGCAAGTTTCAGTCATGTGGACTGTGTGTTGCTGGAGTGGACAACCGATTTTATTTGGGTGTAGAGAAAATGAGGAGTATCTTACCCGATAGGCCGTGCATCTACCTTTTGTTAGTCTGCATAAAGTGTGGCATTCTGATCGTTGTATGGACATAGGGCCCAACGTGTGGTACCCATGGCCGCCTATTTGAGTGGTTGTATATATTGTACACTTGTATGATTTGAAAAGAGAAAAATGCCACTCTTTATTTTAACTTTATTTATTGCTTGTCAGTATTTTCTCTTATGAAATGTTTCAACTTGCACACATGAACTGTTTTACCTGAACACTCAAAGCACACACGGACTTACTAAGATTTTTATCTCACACCCTTTTTGCCATGATTTTAGGTCGATCCTGCTGTGGGGATGAATAGCTAGTTGTTGCCTACTTTGGAAGATATTGTGTTATTTATTTTATGTAACGCTTTGAGGGATGAGAGTAAACAATTTATTTTGGATTTATTTTTTTAATTTTAGGTTGTAATAAGTTTTAATTTCAAAGTATTGTTTTATTTTTACTGTGTGTCCTAATTATAAAAACCCCTTGTCCTTTAGACGGGGCGGTATCCCCAGCCCTGCTGGGCCTAGGTTTTGGGGTGTCATCCTGAGTACTGTGATGATCCCAGAAAATCTTTACCATAGGTATTTGTTTACTCCTCAACACCTTAACACTCCGATCCAAAACCTTAATTGGTTTCTCAACGTAGCTCAAATTAGGCTGTAGAATCAATGGCTCCTCGTTTAATACATGCTCCGAGTCAGGGTTGTCTTCTTCAACTGGGATACATGGAACACATCATGAATTCCTACTAATCCCTCCGGCAACTCCAATCGATATGCTACAAATCCAATCCTTTCAATCACTGGAAAATGTCCTAAGTATCTAGGACTCAGCTTTCCCCCTTTAGGATGCTTCAGAATCCCTTTGCTCGGCATTATCTTTAGAAAAGTTCGGTCTCCCACCTGAAACTCCAACTCCCTTCTTATATTGTCGACATAACTCTTCTGTCAGCTTTGAGCGGTTTTCAGTCTCTCCCTTATTATCTTTACTTTGTCGGCCATTTCCTCAATATTCCAGACTTGCTGAGTTGAATATCCTCTGACCATCCTCAATACAACGGTACTTGACATTTCCGCCTATATAACGCTTCCTAAGGTGCCATTCCAATCGATGCCTGATGACTATTGTTGTATGCTAACTCAGTGTAGGGTATACAATCTATCCACTTATCTCCAAAGTATAACACACAAGCCCTAAGCATGTCCTCTAATATTTGGATGACTCTCTCGGACTGTCCATCAGTTTGCAGATGAGCAAATGTGCTAAGCTTCAGAGTCGTCCCCATTGACTCTTGAAACTTGGTCCAAAATCTAGAAGTAAATCTGGAATCTCTGTCGGATACAATATTGGTCGGCACTCCATGCAATCTAACTACTTCACAAATATATGTCTTGGCCAATTTTTCCATAAAGTCCCTCACATTCACCGGAATGAAATGAGCTGTCTTGGTCAATCTGCCAACCACTACCCATACAGCATCCTTTAAAGTCTTAGACATCGGTAATCCAGTAACAAAGTCCATCATCACCTCTTGCCACTTCCACTCGGGTATAGGCAACGGCTGTAGCAATCCGGCTGCCTTCTTGTACTCCGCTTTTACTTTCTCACAAGTCAAGTAAGTAAAGACGTATTGCCCCACGTCTCTTTTCATTCCCGGTCACCAATAGGTCTTTTTCAGATCTTGGTACATCTTAACTTCTCCCGGATAAATGGTATACTTGCTCTTGTGAGCCTCATCCATTATCTTTGTCTTCAATATTGGATCATCCGATACACATAGTCGCTCTCGAAAATACGTCACTCCCACTTCATCAGTCCAAAATTCCTTATTTCCTCTATTTACTTCTTTTACCTTGAAAGTTTGAAATTCTTGGTTATTCCGTTGAGCCTCACCAATCTCTTTCCACAGCTTAGGCTCTAATTTCAGGTTGCTCAAGCTAATCTTCCCTTCTCCCACTTCCGCCTTTTTCCCCAAGATATTTAATTCTCTTGCACCCTCAAGCTAGCCATCCTCACCTTCCGATTCAGCACGTCGGCTACCACATTCGCTTTCCCCGGATACTAGTTGATTGGACACTTGTATTTCTCCAAGAACTCCATCCACCTCCTCTAGCTTAAGTTTAAGTCTTTTTGCGTGAATATGTACTTCAAACTCTTATGATCCGTGAAAACTTCATATTCCGCCCCATACAAACAGTGTCGTCATTTCTTCAAAGCAAACGCTTTCGCTACCAACTCCAAGTCGTGTGTCGGATAGTTTACCTCGTGCGGCTTCAACTTTCTCGATGCGTAGGCAATAACTTTCTTGTCTTGCATCAGCACCACCCCTAGACCTTCCTTAGACGCATTCGTGTACAAAGAGTAGGCCTTACTTTCTTCAGGTAGGCTCAACACTAGAGATGACATCAATCTCCGCTTAAGTTCTTGAAAGCTCTTCTCACACTTATCATTCCAGGTATGGCACGTCCTTCCTTAGCAATCGAGTAATCGGCGTCGCCAGTGTAGAGAAGTTCTTAATAAAACGGTAGTAATATCCTGCCAACCCAAGGAAATTCCTTATTTTGGTTACGCTCTCCGGTTGCTTCCAATTTGAGACAGCCTCGACCTTCGATGGACCCACTTTGATTCCATCTTTAGATATTACATGACTAAGAAAAGCTACTGAGTCCAACTAAAACTTGCATGTGCTAAACTTAGCATAGAGCTTATACTCTCTTAATTTCTCCAGTACTAACTTTAAATGCTCCGCATACTCCTCAGGACTTTTAGAGTAGATTAGAATATCGTCCATGAACACTACCACAAACTTATCCAGGTACGGTTGGAAAACCCTGTGCATAAGATCCATGAAAACGGCGGGTGCATTAGTTACTCCGAATGGCATCACTACGAACTCGTAGTAGCCGGATCTAATGTTGAAAGCCGTCTTGGGAATATCCCTCTCCTTGATTCGCACTTGGAAATAACCTTGCCAGAGATCTAACTTAGAAAAGTAACACGAACCTTAACTGATCGAACAACTCATCAATCAAAGGCAAGGGGTACTTGTTCTTGATCGTGAGGTTGTTCAGCCCTCTATAGTCAATGTACAATCTCAACGTCCCATCCTTCTTCTTTACGAACAACACTGGGGCTCCCCATGGCGATGTATTGGGTCTTATGTACCCTTGCTTAACCAATTCTTCTAGTTGCTCCTTCAATTCTTTCAATTTTGCGGGCACCATCCGACAAGGAGTCTTTAACATCGGCTCTGCTCTCGGAACTAAATCGATGGTGAACTCGACTTCTCGGGAAGATGGAAGAGAAACAAGTTCGACCGGAAATACGTCTGCAAAGTCCTTTACCACCTCGGTGCTCTCCAAAGTACACTAATCCTTGGGCTTATTGATTAGATAAGCCAAATATCCACATAACCCTTCTTCAGCATTTTCCTCGCCTTTGCGCCTGCTATCAAGAATTTCAATTTCCTCACCTTTCTCCCATTAAACTCTAATAAGTCACATCTGGGTCTAACAAACCACACTGTCTTGGCCTTGCAATCCACTCTTGCTCCATTCTGTGCTAACCAGTCCATACCTAGAATCAGATCATAGTCATCGATGGGTAGGATTATGAGATCTACCTTCAAAATCTCTTTTCCAACTACAACATCACACCCTTAAACTACTTTACTCGCACCTTTTTGCCTTCCCAAAGGTGTACTCACTAACATGGTATAAGGCAATTTTACCTCGCCCCAACCTAATCGGCATGCACATTTATCGTTCACATATAAATGAGTCGATCCGGGGTCTATCAAAACAGAAATATAGACCTTGCATAGCAATTCTACGCCTTGGTGCCATCTACTTGCACCCAATACAAGCCTTATTAGGGGAAAGTTCATGACATGCAATTGATCAACTTATAGATTTGAAATAACTTGCAATGCAACGGAACGGAAAATAAATTTTGCAAATAATGCACCAAGTGAATTAAAGAAATCAACGAATCATAATTTTTTTATTAACCAATTCCAAATTGGTACAAAATAAGGGAGTATTCCATAGATATGCCTTTTTTATTCTTGCTAAACAAAATTTTGGAATAAGGAATAAATGCTGAATCAAACAAATGAACAAACATCTCTTTAATAAAATAAAAGAATAAGCACTAAAGATCCTAAAACTCTAAGCATCACTAGAGTCGCTAGAATCCTCGGAAGTCTCTGTAGGAGGTTCCACTAGCCATCCTGCACTGCTATTGGCATGATCCATATCGCAATCTATGTCACAACCGCTTGCAAAACCAAAGGATCTATGCTTCTTCCGAGGCTGCCCCAACAAACGCACTTCAGTGACTCTATCCCTTAGTTTGGCTCTCAACTCCGCATCTCTCAGTTTCTCCATAGCCAGCATCAGTGCACTCTTACGTCTCCCAGACTCCGACTCATAAGACTCACTTTCCAGCAACGTCGGCGTTCCTTCCTCTATGGATAAGGTCGTAGGTGTATCAATACTACCCTCCCCCTAATCACTTCCACTTGCTCTTTAGCTCTCCTATCTCCCCCTCAATCTCAAGTCCCCTAGCTCATCTTCACTCTCATCATTCATTGCTCCTCCATCCTCTATCTCCTCCTCATCATCTCCCTTATACTCTACCATATCCCCATTCTCCTCAAGTGCAAGCATCTTAAGTATTGGGTCCTCGGGTTCTTTCTCTACTCTAAAGTCTTCTATCATAGGTGGCCCATGGTCTACCTCATTCTCACCCAAAATCCATCCACCCTCGGGTTCTATCTCTAAATCAAATGATGATGAATCTAGTACGAGGATTGGGTTAGGTGCTCTACCAATAGTGGGACCATACATAAAAGGCCAGTCTCGAGTCACAGCTGCAGATCTCCTAGTCATCCTATAAAAGAAACATAAAGAAATTAGAATTAAATCTCGACTCTTAGAGATCTTACACTATTCAATGAATCCTAATTCCTAAGGTTTAGGTACCACTCACGAACGTCATTTGCCTAAACCTAAGCTCTGACACCACTTGTAACACCCCACACCTTAAGTACTTAGATAGGGTAAGATGTCGCCCCGTCCAAAGGACCAAGGGTCTTTATAATGAAGTACAAAATAAAAAAAAATTGTTAAATAAAATTAACGGAATAATTCCATTACATCCGAAAGCAAAACTTATACAAGTCTAGAAACTCAAAACTAACAAACGTTTCTTGAAACAAACTCAAAAACACAACTAAATAAATAAGCTGGAGCTCAACCCTAGCTTCACCCTACTCAATATAAGCAATCCCCTGAAATCGTGATATAAAAGATGTGAGATTGACATCTCAGTAAGTTCCGTGTGTACAAGTGTCAATTGTAACCATTGCGTATATGCAGATTTATCCAAATCACAAAATCGTGTTTGCAAGTCAATTTCATTAATAACAGTTATACAAATGAACCTTGCTCAATAAATCTAAAATAGTTCACAATAAATCACTATTTCATCACATTCATAATTCATTAAGTAGGGATTAGCAAATGATTTAACAATATAGTAACACAATTCATATCATGGTTACTACCATGATAGCTTCATAATGTATTCTTTCAACAATGAGCAGTGGGGGATCTACTCACTAGGTAAGATACTCCTCCATCTCTATACCCAACATTTCGATTGTCCAATCCGGATCAACAATGTCCACCTGAACCAATATGCTAGTGTGGGCGGCCTAACTAAGTAGTATTATCGCCTCTCCAAGTTGAGTTTATCTTCTGGAGGTAGCCACCTGCCAGAAGACTCACTCTTACTCTTCGAAACTAGTACTACTAACCTACCCTTACTGAGTACTCAACGCTTCCCGATTAGGGACAGAATCATTTTTCCTTTTCCAAAAGTCTTTAATTAATTTGATTGCAAAACGTGATTTTTCGTAATAGCGTTTTCAAATTGTTTGACAATGGTTTAAGAAATCATTTTTTAAGTTGAACCATTAAAATTTAGCAAATTCGTTTTGAAAATAAAACATCCATGTTTCTAATCCAAGTCTCACAACAATCCAGTATAACTCATTATTTTTAGTCAAGGCTCAATCCTTATATCAAAACATCATATTGACATCAATTCCAAATAATATTGTAAAAATTGCTTACAAACATATAACTTGTATCAAAACAGTTATGCAAGGACTTACTTGGATATTTTCAATAATCAACCAAAGTGATTCTTGATATCTTTTTCACTTTCTTCCTTATCTAGAATCAATTATTCCATAATTAGAACCCAAATATGCATCCACTTATTTTTTTTCATGCATTATGAATGCCTATGATCATATATACTAATCATCTAATTCATCCATGACACTTAGGTGGATTAATTCATTAAATCACCTCCATACTTTCCATGGTCATATATCTCACCCATGCATGCTTACATTCAGCTCACATCAACTTATATAATGACTCCCTTAATCAACTATCATCAATTCCATATATTAACCCTAACTGCACCAAAAGATCGCATCTTTATTCAACATACAATAGTTCTAGGTTATTATAGCAATGTTTAACCATGCTTTACTCCCTATACACCTAGTTCACAATATTGCACCATCAAACCTCATTAATTCTATCTATTCATGCTTTTCATGCAAGACTTCATCCATATTAACATCACTATAAGGTCAACTTTATTTAAATCAGTAAAGTTAATCTTTAAATACCTCTTTGATGGCACAACAAGAGCAAAGGTAGCGCATTTGGTACTTGATGGAGTTTACTTTGGAAAGAAGAGTCGAGTGGTAGCTCTTGGTTTCCTTGATTCGAAGATCACGAGATGATAGGGGTAAATCAATCCCCTTTGGTTCAAAATTTAGGAGAAAAGAATGAGAGGAATTGAATAAAAGTTGAAGGGATTTGAAGAGTTGCTTACCTTGCTCTTAAGGTTCCATTTTAGGGGAGATTGGTGCTGTTTTGGCCGAGTTATTGGTGGGGGTTAGTGGCTGGAATTTCTGGGCAAAAGAGGGTGTTTAGGGTTTAATAGAGTTTGATCTTACTTCGGTCTCTAGATCACAAGAAGGAAAAGATGACAACTGTTGTCCCTATTGCTGTAGCCGAATTCTAGCAAGGTTTAAGGGGGTTTAGGGCTGGTTTTTAGTGGCTGTTTTCTGGTTGTTATTGTGGCCACAATAAGGGAGGGAAAAGAGATGAAAAAAGGTGGTTTTCTACCTTCCTCTTGGATGAAATTGGGAGGAGGAAAGAATAGGATTTTGCATGTAGCTTTTGCCTAAGATAAGAGGGAAGTTGAGAGCAAGGAAAAGATGGAATTTTCATTTGTGTGTGTGTGTGTGAACAGTGACGAAAATTAGTGGGAATGAGGTGAAATTTTTTGTTTTTAATTAGCTTAAAAGAACCTTGATTGATTAGGGTTACTTAGGGAAGTCCCCTCCTTTATTTAGGGAACTTGGAAGGAAATAAAACTCATCCAGGTGGCGGCTAGGGTTGGTTTTATTTCAGAAAATTCAGTTAATAAAAATGGTATGTTGATTCAAGAATTAATTTAGGTAATGCCCTAATTTATTTTAGGCAAAAACAATTAATTGAGGAATAATTATATTAGGTGATAAAATCTAGATTCTTGGAATAAAGTTGCAATTTCCTTTCCTTAAACACTACCTTTCGAAAATACCATAAATCTTGGAAGAATATTTATTTCCTTTAAAGCTTTGGACAAGATCTCTTTATTTCCAAATAAACTCTTTTAGAGGGAACAACTTTGGGAAACCTTCCTTCTTATGAAAGTAGTAGCTATAATATGGTTTCCAAAAGAAACGTTCCTATAATCTTCTTTCCATAATAAAACTCTTGAGTAAGATCCTTGGAAAATTCTAGATGATAAAATAATTAGACTTCCTAAAAGTTTAAAACAAAATATTAATTAGAGAATATTAGGAATTTAATTTATATTAAATTCTTTTGAATAAAACCCAAAATAATCAAAAACCCATATTTTAGGAAATTGGAAAATAAGAAGGCAACAGCCCCTAGATTTTCGGCCAAGGGAAGGGAAAATAAGGGGAAAATGGTTTACCGAAAGTGAAAAGGGAAAGGGTTTGCAAGAGTTGGGATTCAAACTCAAGTCACCAAAGAATACACACTAAGCTCTAACCACTATTCCACAATAATTCTTGGTAAATATTCTCCTACTAAATTTTCTTGATTCCTACTCACTTACTCCATCCTCTTTCTAATAAATTCTCATCAATAAAATAAAACTCAACTAACACAACAATTAATTCATGCAACAATAAACTGATATTTTCATGAAAATAGTTCAAATCATTAGTATAAAACAATGCGACATGCATGACTTTTTCCCACATACTAAAGGTGGTCTAATATGGGGTATTACAATGTGTGTGTTTATATATATCTTGTACTATATCTACTTAACCATGATAAGGTAAAAAATGTCTTAGTCTATGAAATTATAGATTCTTATGTGAGATAATAATATATCTATATTAATAAATTTGTAATTGTAATGCACTAGCAAATAACATGCTAACAAATAATATAGTAGTTGGGATGGTAAGGCACTATGAACATTTTATTTTTCATTGATATTCTAAACGTTATAATCTTTTTATAAAATTTAATTGGTATTAATAATATTATTTTAATATTACTCTATAATTTATTTATTCTTATTTCTCTAATATTCAAAAACATTATTTATTTATTCTTATTTCTCTAATACTGTAAATATTATATTTTTTAATCTTTTTAAATAATTTGACTAAGAGTATATTAGATAATTTTATTCATAAAAATTCTTATTCATAGAATTTTTTATTATTATATATATATTTAAAAAAATATTTATGAAATAGTTACAATTTAGGGGGAAAAACGAATAAGAAATTAAGAATGGCATTGTAAAGCAGCATGGATATAAGTTTGTTGCTCAAACCATTAAAGGTCTTGAAAGGCACGAGCAAAAAATGTTTGGTTTATAAACTTATATCCTTAAAGTCATTACTTATTTTAAAATTATGTTGTCATTTGCAAATTATGATTGTATTGTATCGTATACTACAATTCGAATTTTATTTATCTCGAATTAATATTTTAACTTTAATTTTTTTTTCTCACAAAGATAAGATAAAAAATAGAATACAAATGGTAATAATATAAGATTTGACTATAATTTAAGATGACAATGATAAATTTAATAAAAATATAAATATTTGTGTGAATAAAAGTTTGTTCAACATCAATGAGTATTTGTTCTATTAGTAATAAAATAAAGTTGAATTTATTCGAAACACCACTTCGTTCAAGATTGATTAATATTTGTTGCATTGGTAATTGAACATACCTAAACTTATTTGAAAATATTTAATTTCATTCGATTATTAAAATAAAATATCTCACCTTAACACACAAGTATATATTATTTCTAAATTAAATCTTAATATTAGTAGTACTTATTTAGAATTTATTTAGATTTATTTTTTTCTGCTAAGAAAATATAAATTTTTATTTTTTTAAAATTTCAAATTTTATTTAGATTTAAATTTTTTTCGTTGGGCTGAAACTGGGGCCCCACATCCCCGGTTCCCTGCTAGGTGGAAACCGAGCCCTCGCATCCCCGGTTCCCTACTAGACCAAGATCGGGGATTATTTTGTCTCCAGTGGGCCAGGGACGAGAATCCCCGCCTTTTCCCATGTCGGGGATGGGCTAGGGGGAGGGGGGAATGTAGGGGTGGGGCCAGAATTTCTAGTCCCCAACTCGCCCCTACCCAATTGCCATCCCTACTTGAAACCCAACTAGTTTTATTAATAATAAAATAACATTTACATGGGGGCATAGTTCGTTAACCTCTTAAAAATAATGATTAAAATTTAACGATAATACTAATATCCTAAAGTATTAATAAAATTAAAAAATTATATATGTAAGATAAATATTATATTATCTTAATATAATATTATATTATCTAAGTACTAACGACAACCCACTCATCTTCATCCAACTCATCATCAGCAATCTATGCATTGACCATTGACCATCTTATCCTTGGCTTCGAACCAACACGTGCTACATATTAGTATTTTCAAAGTATGAAAAGTCAATCAACTTCGCTCTCGTCAATTGTTTGTCTACTTAAATTAAAGGAGTTTTTGAAAGACACTATAGAGATAGAAGGTATCAAAAGATCACATGTGATTTTTTTGTAGAATTAGATACTCCTTTTCATGCTCCTTCCGCTAAGTACAATTTCCCCATATGTTGCAATTTTTATAAATTACCATCTCATTATAGTTTTTAATTGATTTTTTATAAAACTCATACAAATTATACATTTCAGAGAAAATTTTGAAAGTTAAATCCTTAATGCTGGTGTTCATGGCCTTTTGATTTTTTTGTTCTCATAGGGGAAGGCGGGATACCTAAGTCCTAAATTTTCATCAAAATCTAATATTTCACAAATATACTCAATAATACTATGAAATATAAGGAGTTTTTCACTCGAGATCTAAATATAATGTCATACAGTCCAAAATAAGAATATCATCATAATATTTCTTAAATTTTGAAATCATATTACTCATTATTTCACTATAATCAGTATCTTCATTATACTCTTTAAACATATGTACTATTTTAGTAAGTGTATGAAGGATATACTGTGTATTAAGAAAATAAAATCCCAATAAAAATTTAGTTGCTTCATTAAAAGTATATAAAAGTTATGAACTCACAATTGAATTATCAAAATGAGATTGAATAAGCTTAGTTGAAATTTTGTTACTATTATAAAATTCAATAAGTTGATCTCAATATAGTAAAATAATTTTTACCATTTCAAGAGTTCAATTCCATTTAATTTTAACATCTAATTTAAATTTTTTTTTTTAAAGAAGACCTTATTCACATATAAAAACTTTAAAATATTGTAGCATAATTAGAGAAATTTTAATAATATTTCTAACTATATTAAAAAGATGTTTAATTATTATATATTCATCCTTAACATACAAATTCAAGATATGACAAGCACACCTATTATGGGGGAAAAATACCATCACATAATATTCTTCAAAATTGTTGTGGAAGATTCATTATTTTTTAGCATTATCAAAAGAAATATATATAATTTTATTTAAAATCTTATAATTATGATATATTTAAACAATCATTTTAGCAATATTACTACTTAAAATACAGATATTCAACTAATTTAAAATAAATAATTTTTTTCGCAAAAACTAATCATAATTAATTCAATAACATGTAATACACAAATCAGCCCTCGGTGCTTACTGTCCCACTATCACATATAAGAGGCTACTGGCAGAAAGTGTTTTCATTGCACAGGTGGCTTTCATTGAAGACAGGCTGCTGTCAGAAAATGTTTTTATTACACAGGAATTGCTTAGGACTTATGCTAGGAAAACAGGTGCACCTCGCTGTGCTAAAAAATATTAACTTTGAGTAAGGCATATGATAACATTGACTGGGTTTTCTTCTAGATTTGCTAATAGAATTGGGGTTCCCTCATAAATTTGTTACTTGGGTTCTCCAGTGCATCTCCACAGTTTCTTACTCGCCCTCTATAAATAGAGTGTTGCATGGGTTCTTTGTTGGTGGTAAAGGGCTGAGACAAGGAGATCCGATTTCACCCTTGTTATTTATTTTCTGTTTGGAATACCTCTCCAAAACCTTACGAGTCCTTGCATCTTCTATTGAATTTAATTTTCATCCTAAGTGTGTAATGTTCGGCTGACTCATTTAGCTTTTGCAGATGGCCTCCTTCTTTTCTCCCGTGGTGATCTCCCATCAATAAGAATCTAGTGCAGGACCTCAAAGAATTTGAAGACTACTCTGATTTGTCTGTGAATTGGGAAAAAAGGAATATCGTCCTGGCCGACTTACAGCAACAATAAAAGGATTCCATTATATCGGAGGTTGGCTGCCAGAGTGGTCTTTCCCGTTTAAATACCTGGGTATTCCCATTGTAGTGAGCTGAGTCAGATCTGCACTTTACCAGCCGCTACTTGACAAATTCTCAGGACACATTAGCAAGTGGGCAGCGAAGACACTTTCTTATGCTGGGTGTCTGGAGCTTGTTCGTTCAGAGCTTCAAGGAGTAGACGCTTTCTGGTTGTCTATTATTCCCACTTCACATACGGTCATTAAGCAGCTTATTAGAGGATCTGGGGAATTTCTTTGAAACAACAAATAGCCCATGGTTGCATGGAGACACGGATACAAGCCAAAGACTGAGGGAGGACTAGGGCTTAGAGACCCTACAATTTGGAATCAAGCTCTATTGGTTAAGGTCCTTTGGAATATTTATTCGAAGAAGGATTCACTATGGGTACGATGGGTTCATCATTACTACAATGGTAGTGCAAGCATATGGACAGTTAGGTAGAAACAGAATGATTCAACACTTTTCAAGAAATTGCTCAATGTTCGAGACAAGATTATCTCTTTTTTTTTTTTTTTTTTTTGCTAAATACAAGATTATCTCAACAACAGGGGATATCGACATAGTTGTTTCGATGATCACTATTTGGGCACAAGGTGGAGTGAGTCTGACACTGAGAGTGTGCAACTGTTTTAGTTCGCAAGACCATAGGCTAGGGTTCTTTGGCACAGGACAATCTGGGTAAATACCCTCATCCCTAAATATACATTTATTCTCCGGCTATCAGCTATACGACGACGGACTAAGGACAAATTCCCCTTCTCACCGGAGGATCCTATCTGCCAGCTTTGTCGAAATAAACTTGAAAATAGTGCTCATTTATTTTTTAGGTATACGGTCACCGGACAGGTTTGGCAACATGTTAAGCTATGGATTCGTCTTCGCAGAGACCTGACACGTTACCGAATTGTTTGAAATGGTTCAAGAAAGTGATGCATGGGACATCTTGGCTGACCAAGGTCAAGACTACAGCTTTGGCAGGCACTGTCTACAATATTTGGACGGCAAGAAACTGGGCTACTTTTGATGGGATCATTTTTCAACTCCAAGACAACGTGAGGAAGATCAAAATACGTATATAGGATCATTTTTGTTACGAGATTTTGACAGTAATAAAATAAAATTTACATATAATAAATCTTTAATTATTATTTATATAAAAATTTCTTTAAACTTTTCTCTTTCTTTTCTTTCACAATTTTCTCTAACAATTCTCTCACAATTGATATATTTTCAAATTTGAAGAAGAGCTCTATTAGTGAAATGAATCGTCTTCTACTAATATGTATTAGCGGTGTCTCCACTAACTCTTAATAGTGGACATCCATATCTACTAATAGAATTAGTGAATTCTCTACTAATTCATAACACTTCCCCTTTGATGTCCATTACATAAAGAATATGCTTCGTTAAAACCTTACTAGATAAAAATCTAGTGAAAAAAAAAATCTAGTGTAGGAAAAATAGTACACTATTTTATATGTCTGCTTATTACTCCCCCTAATGAGATGATTCCTTTAAATTTTTGAACCGACGCATACCGATTTTATATTTCAACTTCTCAAATATTACTGTCGATAAAGTTGTCGTGAAAATATCTACGAGGTTATCACATGATCAAATTTTTAACACATCAATTTCACCTTTCTTCTGGAGTTCATGAGTAAAGAAAAATTTTGGTGAAATATGTTTTGTCCGATCTCCTTTAATATATCATCCTCATAATTGAGCTATGCAAGCTGTATTGTCTTCATAAAAAGGAGTTAGAATATCTCTTATAGATGATAATCCACAACTTTCTTGGATATAATGAATCACTGATCTTAACCATACACATTCTCGACTTGCTTCATGAATGGCTATAATTTCAATATGATTTGAAGAAGTAACTGTTATAGATTGTTTTGTAGGACGCATTGATATAGTAATATTTTCACATGTAAATAGATAGTATGTTTGAAAACGTACTTTATATGGATCAGATAAATAACCAATATCTGCATAATCTATCAATGTTGAGCTGGTTTTATTTGAATAAAATAATCCGAGATCAATTGTATCTTGGAGTTATCGAAGGACTTGTTTAATTCCATTCCAATGTTGTCGTGATGGTGAAAAATTAAATCTTGCTAATATTGACAGCAAATACAATATCAGGTCATGTATTATTAGTAAGATACATCAATGCATTAATTGCACTGAGATATGGTATTTCAGGACCAAGGAATTCTTCATCATCTTCTTGAGGTCGTAAAGAATCTTTATTCACATCTAATAATTGGACGATCATTGGAATACTCAATGGATGTACTTTGTCCATATAAAATCTTTTTAGAACTTTTGTTGTATATGTTAATTGATGAATAAATGTTCCACTTTCCAGATGTTCAATTTGTAAACCAAGGCAAAATTTAGTTTTACCAAAATTCTTGATTTCGAATTCTCTTTTTAAATAATCAATTATTTCTTGGAGTTCCAATAAGATTAATATCATCAACATATATAGCTACTATCACAAATTTTGAACCAGATTTCTTAATAAAAATACATGGATATACCTGGTCATTTTTAAATCCCGCTTTCAATAAATATTTACTAAGACATTGAACCATATGCCCCCAGATTACTTTAGGCCATATAATTATTTCTGCAACTTAATGGAGTAATTTTTATGAGGATAATGTTTATATGCTTTGGGCATGCGAAATTCTTTAGGGATTTTCATGTAAACATCATTTTCTAAATTTCCATACAAGTAAGTAGTGACAACATCTAATAGGCGCATATCTATCTTTTCATATACTACCAAACTGATAAGATATCAAAGTGTAATAGTATCAACAATAGGAGAATAAGTTTCATCATAATCAATACCTGATCTTTGTGAAAAACCTTGGGCTACTAACCGTTCTTTATATCGTACGATTTCATTATTTGCATTGTGCTTTTGCACAAAGATCCATTTGTAGCCAACAAGTTTTACACCTTCCAGTGTTCGGATTACAGGTCTGAAGACTTCACGTTTTGTCAGTGCATTTAACTCCGATTGAATAGCATCTTTCCATTGCTTCTCCAAGACCTCAATAATCTACTACTTAATCTTTAATTTGGCGAAGTTCTTTGAAGTATTTAAAAATATGGCAAATTAGCGAATTTATTTCCTTAACTTTTTTTTAGTTTGGTAAGTCTGGTCCCTAATTTTTATTTTTAAATTTTTAAGTCTCTCATCTTTTTTCGAGTGGATTATTTAGTTCCTCTGTCCACCTAGTGACGATCAATGCTAGTCAACGTTTATTTTGAGAGTCATTTCTAGAAGAGAAAAATTTTAGGTACCAAACTTTCTAAACGAAA